>JACTOM010000810.1:496063-555590 GCA_015832385.1 Elymnias hypermnestra
GGTATGCTTAGATGGTTTGGGCATGTAGAGAGAATGAATGAAAGGAGACTGACAAAAAGGATTTATGAGTCAAGAGTGAATGCGAAAGTTGGAAGGGGAAGACCGAGGCGAACGTTCCTGGACCAAATCCAGGACATTTTAAATAACGGCCAGGTCAAGAGTACTCTAAACCGACGAACTTGTATGAAAGGTTTAATGAGATTGAAAGAAGCGAAGGATATATGCAAGGATCGTGGCAAGTGGAAGGATGTTGTCTCTGCCTACCCCTATGGGAATGAGGCGTGATGCTATGTTGTACTCGGTCGACATATTAGCAAGCTTCTTTAGAGCTTTGAGCAATAAATACGGTAATTTTGTTTGTTATCCGTAAGCTCCAGTAGTTGTTACGATTTTATCACTGTATTCTTTTTTAATTATTAGTTAAGAAGTGACCAGTGTCTCTTACAGACTGCAACTCTATCTAGCTACCTTTTAAAATATGCGTCATGGTTCTAGATGCTATATTCATCTCCCGAGATAAAATCTTTTGTTTTAGAACAGGATTGCTATGAATTCCATTATTGCTTTGACCACCTTTTTCGTATGAACACTTCGTAGATGGCCACGCCTTTTTCTATCTCAGAAAGTTCTCTTTATCACCCCACTCCATTTATTGGTGCCAAAATGAGAAACTCAATGAACAATCATATAAAAATGATAAATTTCAAATTTAAATGTAATATTTTGTATATTCTTAATTGTAACAGTATTTATGACCAGACCATAATGGTTTTATTAAAACTTACATATTAATCTTCATTTAACATACACAAAACGAAATTCACAAAGGCCCAGTATAAAATATCGCGTTTGTTAAAACATTTCAGCGTAATAAAGCAAAAACAGTTTTCAATACACGCCAAAATGATTTTCACGTTCGCAAAATCACGTCACGGCCATAAATAAAGGCCGAGAGCGTCAATCAGTCTCATTACGTATTAAACTTGCAGTTCCGTACCGAGGGTATAGCTTGCATATATCACGGGAACATTCGGCTTGCACCATGGCAATCCAGATATCCACCAACACCCTACCTGAAGGCCTTAAAACAACTTTAATAACCATTGTCTTCTCAATGATATGCCAGAAGTAAGAGCTCTAAATAAAGCAGCAATGGAATCGGAAGTCGATGATGTTACAGGTAAGCTTGTCTTTATAAATAGAGGCCAGGTAATGCCGGTGATTCATTGCGCGGCGGAGGCTGGCGTTGGGCTCAACTCATCAATATCGGACCGTTTGATATCGGCCGTTATTACATGCTGTGTTGTTAGGGCTGTCGTGTATGCAAATTAAGTGAGAGATAAAAGTGAAGAGGTATAAAAATTATTTAGATGCTGCTGAATATCTGATGAATAATAAATATATTAATGAAACACTCTCCAGAGCAGAACAATGGTTTTTAGTAAATAATTTATCACTAAAGTTGAAGAAAACAAACTGTAGATATTTTGCATATATATATCACCATCCCTCATTCCCATAGGGTTAGACAGAGATCACGTTCTTCTACTTGTCACGATCATTGCATATCTTCTTCGCTTCTTAGATTCTTATTAAACCTTGCACACAATTTCATCTGTTTAAAGTACTCATGACCTGGAAATTATGTAAAATGTCTTTGATTTGGTCCAGGAACGTTCGCCTTGGTCTGCCCCTTCCAACTTTCCCATTCCCTCTTGACTCATGACTCCTTTTTGTCCGGCTCCTTTCATTCATTTTCTCTACGTGCTCAAACCATCTAAACATACCTTTCTCAATTTTAGTTTCTACATCTTCTTTTATCATCATCATCATCTAATTTTTAGATCTAACTATTGACAAAAATCTACAAAAGCACCCTTACATAATCTAACCAAAAAAAAAACATATTTGCTATAAGAAAAATGTAACTTTCGACAAACACAGAAACTGCTAAATTAGTGTACTTTGCGCAATTCTACAGTCTTATGCCATATGGAGGATCAGCAGCGGAGGCAAACAAGAAGATTTTTGTACTATAAAGAAGAGCGATATCAGATCAGTCTGGTAAAATACGGGGTATTTTACCAAAGACTGATCTGATCTGAGATTCTTTGAAAAATAATTTTAAGGAGTCTGATATACTGCCTTTTCAGTCAGTGTTCATATATGTAAATATTTAGTACGTACGAAAACATTTATACCCACTCAAAAAGAAATCTGATTGTCACATGTATAACACAAGAAGAAAAGAAAAGCTACAATCAGACATGATTAGCTAAGACCAGCAAATCCTTTCTTGGCAATGGGATTTGCTTTTATAATAAAATCCCAAGGACAATAACGGAACTGCCAGATGTAAAATTTAACAAAACAATAATTTACAATAATAATTGTGTAATAAATTGATGTTCACGAGTGCTGCTTTGCAGCTTAAATTGAAAAAGAAAATAAATAAATAAATATGGAGTGTTTCTTCGAAATCAAAGCAGGAATAAAGATATTATAGAACTAAGGTTACTTACTCAGAAGGCAATGAAGAAGGCTATGCTCGGGGTTTCCCTACGTGATCAAATCAGAAATGCGGAGATCCGTAGGAGAACTAAAGTCACCGACGTAGTCTACCGAATTGCAAAGCTGAAGTGGTAATGGGTAGGGCACATAGTTCACAGAACCGATGGACGTTGGGGCCCGAAGGTGCTAGAGTGGCGGCCTCGCACCGGAAAACGCAGCGTCGGCAGACCCCCCACCAGGTAGACTGATGACAACAGACGGTTCGCTGGCAGCCGCTAGATATAATCGGCGCAAGATCGGGCCCATTGGAATTCATTAAGTTCATTCATAAGTCGTGATCACAATAGAACCGATGAAGGCAGAATTCTTTTATTTGACAATAAAACTACAGTGTAAGTTTATCTTCAGATAGATGGCATTTTATTAGAAACTCTTTGGTAGTTGGAAATTTATGGAATTTTTCGCGGTCAAGTTTTTGGAGACAGTACGTTAACACTGTATTTTAACTCACACCTGGAACATCTGAATGGTATCCATCATAAAATAGCATTCATGTTTGATTTGGAAGATCACGGCGCCGTACCTTTCTTTGATTTATGTATTTCTATAGAATCTCATGGCAGTATTGGTCATTCTGTTTGTAGGAAACACATGGACAGATATCTGCATGGTTAGTTTCATTATCGCCCAGATTGAAAGACGACCTTGGTGTCCCAGTATCTGGCGGGGCTATAGCGGGGGCAATCCGTCCTCACCTAGAGGAGTGGCTATGTAGGAGACATGGGTCGCTCTCTTACAGGTTGGTGCAGGTGCTTACTGGTCACGGTTGCTTTGGTAAATACCTGCACCAATTTGTTAGGTGTGAAGAAACGTCCGCCTGCTAACAGTGTGGTACTCTAGTCGATACGGCGCACCACACGGTAGCAGTATGCCTGGCTTGGTTAGTGGAACGACAGCTTTTGGTGCCAATGACGGGTGGGAATTTCTCGCTGACCAACATCATAAATTGTATGCTCGTCAGCAATACTAACTTTAGGGCAATTGCCTCCTTCTGCGAGTCGATCATTTTGCAGAAGGAGGTACTAAGCAGGGAAAGGGAGGACACTGCGGATTCCTCTGCTCGCCGACGAAGAAGCCCTGGAAGACGGGGGCGGGGTTTCTCCCGCCTCCTTCCTCTATTTTAAATTTAACACAGTTGTGAAGGCAAACGAATCCGGGGTGCCAGAGTGGAATGTTTTCTTTGAGCCTCTGGCCCCTCACTAAAGGATCAAGAGGGTTTCGCTGGGTTTTAGTGGGTATTCTGGTAAACGCATTTCCCAGCCTAAAAAAAAAGTTTCATTATCGCCCAGGTCACCTTGTTTCGGTTGCGACAGTATTGAACAGTATCTCACGATTTATGTGATGATGTTAATACAGTTCAAATATGGATTCTAAAATTTAAAAATACTCTAAAGGAGGACACGAGGTTCTAGTAAAGTCTCTGACATTATTAGTGTTTTCCCATACGTATTAAGTAAACGAGATCATATGCCAAAAACACTGTCAACAACACTGGCATCCCACGAAACCTTTGAAAATTTAATTTTCCCTCCCCAGTTGTTGAAAAAAGTAATATTTTGTATAGTTTATTGTAAACACGTTGCTGAATTGTGGATATTTCTTTCTGTGTCTGACATTATCCAACGCCCTAAACCAATGATGCATTTTCTAATCATCATTGTCATCATTGGCCTTACCTTTTCCCGTTCATGCGGGGTCAGCTCCCCCAACCATCAGGTGCCACTTTTCTCTATCGAGAGCGTCATTGTTTGTTAAACCTGCATCTATTAAGTCTCTATGGAACCTCATCGACCATGTGGTCTTCGGCCTTTCTTTCACCATTTTTTTGAGTCCACGGAAAGGCATTTTTTGACAACTTGGTCGTGAGGTCTTCGTAGTATATGGCCGTACCATGTTAACATATACTCCTTCATCTTAGTACCTACTTCTGAAACCTCTAAGGGTTTTTTAAGCATATAGTAACCTTATTTGATTTTCAAAAGGTAATTTCATAATTTAACCTTAATTAATTGGTTAATTTAATTATTAGTACCACAACCCTAAGCTGTTTGTATGAAACGCGAAGCTTATAATATGTAGGTACGTAGAACACGGTCTACAGACAGGTGATGTCTGATTAAATTTCGTATTTATTCGTATAAATGACCGAATGACAACTGCTAGCAATCGGTTTAACTTTAACCGTATATGAATATAAGCGAATATTATCATCACCGCTAAGAATTATCAAGTTATAATAAAAAAAGTGATTATGACCTGGATAGTATTTAGAGAGCTGACTTTTAAGACAACATGGTTCGCTATCCCTCACATTGGTACAGGTTCTTACCGGCCACGACTGCTTTAGAAAATGTCTGCACGAGATTGTGGGGCCAGAGGATTCACCTGCCTGTCTCGAAAGTGGAGCACTCTTCGATACTGTGGCGGAGTCCCCACCTTGGGCTGTATATTTTGATGTCAATGGCTGTAAGTGACCTTTCGCTGCCGAGTATAATTACCACAATGATCGGCAGTGAAGAGGGATGGTGAACAATTGCTTATTTCTCTAAGGCGGTCATCTTACAGAAGGAGACGCTGGGGAGGGAATGCAAGGCCGGGGTTAATTCCCCTAGTCTCCATTATAGGAGGATAGGGAGCAAGAGGCGTATGTTTGCCCACCTTCTCCCCCTTACTTGAATGAACCTTTTGTAGAATCCATATGGGGTGACATCGGAGTCGAATGCTCGATGCGATCTTCTGGCCCCCCTCTATATCAGGTGCAGAGAGCTCCGCTGGGTTTTAGTTGGTATTTTGGTTAACAGTATCACACTCTAATAAACTCGTGCTCTAATGAAAAAGAGTCCTCATAACAGAACATCTGTACGTGTCAATGAGGCAGAGAAGTGCGTAGGGACCTAACCAGCTCTCGCGCAACAGTACATTTCTACACACCACAGAAGAAGGGCGTAATCCTAGCAAGAGAAACTCAGGCTGCCAAAATGGGAGACGATCCATTTTATATATGCACACCTGAATAAAGGACAGGTTTCTGGAAGAAAAAGATAGCAACCGTGATGCTATTTTAATATAAAACAAAATTAATCTTAATATGACAATATTTTGCATACTGTCAACTTCGTTTCCTTTTATTTTAGTAATAACGGACTTATATTATTTCTTCGCTGGTAGCATAACTCCGGAACTGAAGTATCATTCCAGAAATTAAAGGAATCCTAAATTGTCTAAATTCCTTATAACGCTCCATTCAAATCAAGTCGCTTTAGAAAACAAGATCAAATTTTTTTTTTAATAATCTTCAACATACGCTTTGTGTATAAAAATGTTCTTGTTATGCTTTTTCTTTAATTATATAGAAATCTAAAATCGATTGAAAAACCTTTTTAAAATTTTGTGTGCTCAACTCGGTACGTTATTTCTGAATATTTTAAATTCAAATTAGAGTTGGGCCAACTTGAATAAGAACTGTAGTCATTGACTGACCTAAATGCGCCACTGATAAAATTGCTATTTTGACCAATACATATTATAATAGGAAGATTTAGTTCTTACCCGCTTACTTTTCTTTTCGGCCAACTTTCCAAGTTTTACATAAACTAAATTTATGATGATGCAGTCTATACTAGGGCACATTAAATAACTACAAATATGTGAAGAGTCTGGTAGCCCTATATATTAAATACACTCCTCAAACACCAGTCATTAGTGATGTATTTCCAAACACATTAACTGTAATAGTTAGGAACGCGCGATAGTTTCAATAGTCGACCGCTCTGGCGGACCGTTACTATAAAACTGTCGAGGACGCCGCGATTCTGTAACTCATTGACTCCGTCGAGCGTCGTCGGCGTTCCGGAAACTACTCGATTTCGACATGTACATAATAAGATTTTATATCATTATGAATATCCTAAATCTAAAATAACAGTATTAACTAATTCGGAATTAAATGAATTCAATCGCAACATGAAATATTGCATTATTAAAAATAATCCAGAATTATCCATCAATATTTAGGACTGATTTTGCTGGACCAATTATGTAAAATTATGTAAATTCATTCTTAACTTAATTATTGATAAAGTCGACAGTGAGAGGCTCCTTCAATGGCTTGATGGAGGCTGGTGCTATATTAGCGAAATCAGGAAATTAGCACATTACATGCGAGAAGCTTAGTTCACGCGCAAATAGAATTCATCCCATACAATTGTTCTCTCCTTTCCCTAAATTCCATCAAGTCTTATCTTTATCCTTAAACCCCGGGTTACTTTTCAATTGGTACACCGCTTGCCTTCATACATCAACAGGTGCCAGCAATTGAAACAAATTGGACAACTCTTGGAGACGTTGGATTTTAGAATACATCTCTGAGCTACGGACTCCACTAAACGCCTTGCGAGTTCTTCAGACATATTTCAGGGAATTGGCGTTACTGAAGGAAGATGACTCCTGTGTTTTACTAACGTCTTGGATGGATTGAGAATCTGTTCCCGGGACCCGACTTCGGGCATTGCACCATATCCAAACATAACCGAGATGGATGAAGCTTGAAAACTGCAGCGTTTTCCAGGGCCGGAAGTATGTCAACGCGCCATATGCCGAGATTCTTTATGTATATTTACATATGTACACATACTTTTACACATATAGATACGAATACAATGTAGATGTACCAATATTATGTTAAAGCAAATGCAAAGATGCATAGAAGTGCATGAAGGCGTGCTTTGATTTTATAGCTGTTGGAATAGGTGCAGCGAAAGATACCGTATCAGTAGTATCTCATGTGTCATGTAGCCATTAGAATAGGTTAAATCTATAAACACTCCTGGCACTTGCCTGACTAAAATAAGAACTGGAATTTGGCAAAATATAATTATCACAAAAGCGGGTTGTCTGCCAATTTAAAAACGATGCAACACCTGGGATAGTGTCCTCAGTAAATAATATTTGAAAACATTGCAATCAAGAAGTCCCACAAAACGTTATACTAATGTTTATGAACACAGATAAAAAATAAATGTAAACTTTATCATCAAATTTCAATGTCAATGCTATGAAACAATTTGGTGCGGGGCACTTCACGGAGGAGAGTGGCTTGTAGATAATTGTGGACCTCCATTTGAGAAATGGAAAGGTGGTGTGTACATACCTATGACGCAGCCACGAAGAATAATGAAGCCAGCAAGAAATGTAAAGCGAGAGCGTAATACTCTCTCTCTCTCTCTGCAGGTTCACATGGAATTGAAGGGCTTCAAGAAAAGGAAGAGCTCTTCAAGCAAGAGCCACGGAAACTTCTTAACCCAGCAGATAGCCGCAAGGGTATTAAATTTCTAATGATGTGGCGCGGTCCAGAAAAAGTGCACATTATGGCTGCGAAGGAGGCGGGCGTGCGGTGGTACCCTCAAGTGACTTGAGCGATGACCTTGTAGATAATTCTTCATAGGACGCGCAGTTGAAATTTGCATATTTGAATAAAACACATTTGATTACATAACAGTAGCTCTTTAATTTGGGCCTGTAGGTTACCTACTAAAACTGTAATAATCTAACACTGCATTAGAAATTAAAATCATAAAAAGTAAACACAATAAAAAAAGCTCATATGGCTAAAAGTTTAATAAAGCCTTCTGATAACAATTTACGTGATATGAGTTTAACATTAATATAAATATGAATTTATTAATTCACTTTTGTCGAGTCCATTAAAGGTTAAGTAACAATGGACCAACTTTGAGTAGCTTCAAACTTTGTTGCGTTTTATCTAAGGGTAAGTTTCAACTTAACCGAAACAAGTTTTAATCTTAATTTGACAAGATTTTGTATACTATCTACTTCGTTTCCTTTTATTTTATTAATAACGGACTGGTATTACTTCTTCTCTAGTGAAATTAAAGGAATCTTCGTTTCGTCTAAATTCCTTATAATGTTAGCTCGCCACTATTCAAAGCTCCGTTCAAATTAAGTCGTTTCAGAAATCAGGATCACATCATTTTTTAAATAATCTTCAACATGCGTTTTGTGTATAAGAATATTCTTGACATGCCTTTGTCTTTAATTATATAGAAATCTATATTTAAAACTTAAATTGGAGTTGGGCCAACACAAATAAGAACTGTAGTCATTGACTGACTAAAATGAGCCACTGATAAAATTGCTTTTTTGACCAATACGTATTATAACAGGACTTAATATAGTTCTCCCCCGCTTTGCAAATGATAGTATGTAAGAGTCGATATACTTCCAAGTCCTCTAGCAACTTTTCGGTCTACTTTCCAAGTGTTAGATAAACTAAATTTATGATAATGTAGACTATATCAGGGCACATTAATTCCAAATATGTGAAGAGACCGGTAGCCCTATATATTAATTGCACTCCTCGAACACCAGTCATTAGTAATGTATTTCCAAACACATTAACAGCAATAGTTAGGAACGCGCGACAGTTTCAATAGTCGACCGCTCTGGCGGACCGTTACTATAAAACTGTCGAGGACGCCGCGAGCCTGTAACTCATTGACTCCGTCGAGCGTCGTCGGCGTTCCGGAAACTACTTGATTTCGACATGTACATAAAAAGATTTTATATTATTATGAATATCCTAAATCTAAAATAACAGTCTAATTAATTCGGAATTAAATGAATTCAATCGCAACATGAAATATTGCATTATTAAAAATATTCCAGAATTATTCATCAATATTTAGGACTGATTTTGCTGGCCCATTTATGATCACGGATCGTCTTGGGGATAATTATGTGAAATTTATAGTGACTTTAATGAAAATGAAAATCCATTCTTAACTTAAATTCGATTATTGATAAAGCAGGCAGTGAGTGCGTCGCATTATCCCATTTTTACCCCATAGGCTCCTTACTTCAATGGCTTGATGAAGGACGGTGTTAAATTACCTAAATTTCATCTAGTTAGGATATTAGGAAATACCTATTTTACACGCGAAAAGCTTACGTCAATTCACGCGCAAATCGAATTCATCCCATACAATTGTCCTAAATCAAATCTTTTCAGAAATCATATAATTTTTTAAATAATCTTCAACATACGCTTTGACCTTGACATACTTTTTCTTTAATTATATAGAAATATAAAATCGATTGAGGTATCCCTTTAAAACTGTTCAATCCGGCACGTGATTTTTGAATATTTTAATCTGAGAGTCGAACTACTTCAAAAAAGAACTGTAGTTATTGATTGACTAAAATGAGCCACTGGGTAAATTGCTATTTTGAGCAATAGATATTATAATAGGACTTGATATAGTTCTACCTCGCTTACGTGCAAACGTTTATCATGTAAGAATCGATACACTTCCAAGTCCACTAGCAACTTGTCGACCAACTTTCCAAGTGTAAGATAAACTAAGTTTATGATGATGCAGGCTATACTAATTCTATCGACACCCACTGCATTATGCATGTCTGCACTTACACTTCGCCTCACTACTTCATTCAAGTGTCAGTGCACTCACGCTCGGTTAACGTCGACAATTGGAAAAAACACGTTGTCCATTGGTGAATTTGTGTCAATGAATTTAATAGAAGTTAATCGAAAATTTTATACAAATTTGCCTGATTTTAAGAAATCCCTTCGCTCAAAAACATCTGCAGGACAAGTGGGACTGGAAATTTATTAGCAGTTTACCAACACCTCGTCTTGTTCTATTTGATATTCAAAATTTTTTGATAGGTGTAGGCTTTTACAGCTCTTTTGAATTGTCAAATATTCCACGTATAATGATGATAATATAAAGGATCAACTTACATATGTCGGAGAAAAACATAATTCCCACTGACATCGTCATTAGTGGGGTCCATAATTCAACCTCCAAGTTGTGGGCGTCGGTGGGTAATTTTAGGGCAATTAAACATTTTATTAATTGACTCACGTTATATTATCGAACCACTTAATGTTCCTGATATCAAATAACACAAAAACATTGACAGTAATAGATAGGAACGCGCGACAGTTTCAATAGTCGACCTCTCTGGCTGACCAGCGCCGATAGTGTTGGAGTTCTGGAAACTATTTGATTCCGTCCTATATAATCAAAAGCAACAAGGGTTCCTTCACGTATTCTTTTTTATAATCATCATTACATATTTCTCTCACGTAGTCTCATTGGGTTAATATTTCTGCACAATGTAGATTGCTGGCGTTATATTAGTTACTTTTACATAAATCAAACGGTAAAAAGATTTTTGGTTTTTGTATCAGTGATTGTAACTTTTTTTAGAAATAAACCGGCAAACGCTTCTACAGTTTACCGAATGTTAAATAATGACACCTACGTACACATCGACGTCGCTTCAACCGATGGACGTCCACTGCTGAGCATAGGTCTCACGAAATTATTCCCACAGGCCCGGCCGCCTGGCTCCAGTGGCTACCGGCGACCCTCTTTACGATAATAAATATTCTAATACGATAATAATAGAAATATCCTATCCCCAACCCAAATACCTATCTGACTGTCATTAATGACATTCTACACCGATAAATGGCTGTATATCCTTTCCCCACTGACCTAATTGCTAGAGACCGATAACGGGCAGCAGCGTTATCGGTGCGAGAGGGTCAGCACTGCGATCACCAACCCGCCCGCCAAGCGTGGTGATTATGGGCAAAACCAGATATTAAAGTCACAAGGCAGCAACGGCCCCAAGTCCCCGGCAGCCCCGCTATTCCTAGCTCTGGCAGCGGTTATGGAAGAGATTCCGCTGCCAACCCCGACGACTTGACTTGGCAACATACAACGCACGCACCTTGACGACCGACGAAAAGATTTATGAATTTGGAAGAAGCAGTAAGCAAGCTACACTGAGATGTTGTACGATTGTCCAAAGTTCGTAGAGAGGGGGAAGACACGGTAATCCTCAAATCCGGTAACTTGTTTTACTACCGGGAGTGAGAACTCAGTCCCAAGGAGGTGTCGGGTTCCTCGACCACAAATCCCTCGTCAACAACGTTGTAGAAGTTAACGTACACATGATTAGGATCAATGAAAGTGGGGATTGCGTTGCTGTTTAAATGGACGAAAATCTTTTGCCAGTTCTTTCCCATGTATAAGTTAGTTACTCAATATTTTTAAAGTGAAACTGTTTTGCATCACCTCAAAGTTTTCTTCTATCTATTTGCATGCTAAGTTACACCTGGATTGGGGTAAAATGTAGAAAAATCAAAAGGGGCAAAAGTCCAATAAGGCGTCGCCCATGGCTCGCATCATCTATTTCACTTGCATCGTGGTTTCATAAAACCAAACAATGCTGTTTTCAACGCCAACAAGTAATCTACTTCTTGAGGTTTCTATATAAAATCGTATTGGAACTTTTTGTGTTTGGTGGCACCAGTTTTACTGGTAGGATGGAAACAGTTCTACTATAAGCAAAGGAAGTACTTGCACTGCTTCCACCAAAATTGTCAAATTACTAACTTATATAACAATATCAAACTAAATATTGCTATCTTTCGCACATATTCTCTGAGAGTATGGTGCTTCTCTGGACGAGCTAGCTACAATTACGTTTGCAGTCAGTTTGTGCCACTGTCAAACTAAGTATGCAAATCTTGTTAACAAAACACGCAATGGATTGCATATATGTTAACGTATGCTGACTTTACGAGCAGGTAATGGTCGGTGTAGGCCAGGAGGCTTCTCGTTTCGGAGCTATAACTGAAGTGCGCATTGACGAACGCATTTCAAGTGGCCGACCCTCAACTAAGATAGAGATCATTTTGAATGCCTTTTTGTAGACGTTATATTGCGTTAACGTTGATGCATATTCAATTTAATGAATGGAAAATATACTAGGAAGTTCTGGAAATAGCTTTTCACAAGATTTCACTACATGCAATGATTTTTAATCAACTTGTAAATCAGCCACATCTACCTTATCTTAAGTGAATGCTTACTTTACAAAGCTATCGACATTTTCATTGAGGATAACATGAATGTTGGTTAAAGGGCTTGAAAATTTGCCATCCCAACTCCGTGGGCTATGGGTTTCCCCAATCTCTCAATAAAACTCAACAACATAACTCATTTCGCGTTGGTGCTCTGTGAGTAATATAAAGTTGCAAAGTGCGTGTTATTTAAAACTAACTGATTTGTGACAATGAATCTATCACTGGCTAGAATGGTTGATTCTACGGAGTAGATACCGACAAAACAATAAAAAGCAACTCGTTTATCGACATTAATACCATATAAAATATGCTGATTACTGTGAAATAAAGGAAAATATGTTTTTAGAGAGCATCGTTAACATGTCTGTTCGCCCCGTCTGGTGCTTAGCATTGGTACCTCGGAAGCAGCGTAGTTGCGCCATCTGCAAGCTTTCCGAGGTACTAATGCACTGTTTATCGGGAGGCGTGTTTATGCGACACGAGAGGGCGCCTGCGCGTTTCATTAGCATGGAACAATATAGTTTATAGATTATGTGTAGTCGTGAGTATTCGATAACTAGGTGTCAACTCTCGAGGCGTTCCGCGACGAGCCCAAAAGGCCGCCTCGTGGCTTTTTGCCTTAGTTTTGTTGGAAAAGTGCGGTAATCCCACGCGTTTATTTGGTTTTGTGGTACCCGTGAAGTAGGTCGTCGCTTTTCGAAGCCCTATCGTAGCCCACGATGAAGTGCGGCGGGCAGAGCGCAGCTAGGTTATTTTCCGCCCACGCAGTGGCCGCAGTTGGGCTTTTCTGTGTTTTTTGGAGTGGAAGAGAAGACCGGTCGCCGACATCTGTTTTGGATGCTTTGGCACGTTACAGACACTCACAATTACGAGTATACTCACATACACAATACACACCCACGAGATCATACATCTGCCAGGGCTCGTCGCCGTTGAGGAGATCGGCGCCGGGAGACCAGGTAGATGCAAAATTATTCATATCTGTTCGACCCTTGTGGAATCTCTCCCTTAACTTTCTCCTCCCGCCGTCTCGGGACCGATTCGACCTGGACCTTTATGGGCCGGGTCCAGGGTCGAGTCCATGACACGGTCACGGCCGGCTTGAAAAATGACTTAAAGCCATAAATCTCTTCTTTCACTAGTAATTGAGTGTTTAAGTTAAAGTACGAAATCCATCATGCATTAAGCTTCAAATTCATGCTTGCAATATTGAAAAATCATTTGAAAAGACTTGTTCCTAAGACCTAACGAGTGCAAAACTCACTGAATCGCCATTAAGCGAACAAAGTCGTCCGCTTTCGCAGTCGGTAAAGTGACATATTATTTTCAATTTACACTCCTTCACAGCATCCCGGGCTATTAGTTTCCCTGGCATATTGACGCGACACACTTTATCAACTTGCTCAAACAGGAACCATGAGCACTGTTCGAGCAAATAAAACTCCACTACTACAGTTGCTATCTATTTGTGTATTCTTTTATATAAATAAAAATTAACATCAGCGTGTTTAATCTCTACGAAAACAGAATGAAATTATTCTTTAGTCAGTTCGTTGGAAAATTAGGCCTGGTCCAAAAAGTTGATTCATCTGAAAAAGAACCCGTAAGAAACTCAGTAGTATCAGTTTAAAAAATACTTATTCAAGTAAAACTTTTGTGCCACTGCTTCTTATTTCTTGCTCATCTATCGCATGTTCCTTTACAACCGGCTGCTGACTATCGGTTAAAGTAATATGTCGACGCCTATAGCCTAAATCAACTGTTTCTCTTGCATCCCAGTTTCATGAAACGACACTATGTTTATTTTCTAAGTTTACACATTTTTTTTACTTGCACAACTGGTTTTCTATGCAAAATGTGATGTTTTCGATAAGTCTTGATATAACTAGATTGATTTTAAACTAAACCTCCACTGGTTGATAATTATTAAAATTGTTATCAAAGAAACTGGAAGTTTCCTTCAACTTCTACATGATATTGACGAAGTGAACCTGGTACGGAATCATTGTACTACTTTATTGAATCAGTTGTTTACGGCTTCATCAGTTATTCATAGTCGATTAAATTTAAATAACAGTGAAGAGTTTTGCGCAAACAAAAAACAGTTATTATCATCCTTATTAACGTAAGGAAGGTAATATGCATAAGGAACAGAATAGGAACTATGTGGAACCCTGAGGGGCTCCCATTTTATACACGACAGCAAAAAAATTACCAATGAATTAAATCGGACTATCACAGACTTTTATGTTACATTTCAATACTTTAGACCCGATAAATATTTTTCCGTTGAATTAAATTTAAAAGATACTGATACATAGCGATAAAATATACAGATTTAATTTGAATATTACAAACTCAGTTTGATTACGATGGTCATAGTAAAATGAATTGAATTTGAATACAAGAAACCAGCAAATAGGTTTATAATTCTTCATATTGTATTTAAATACAATTAAATCATAATAATTTTTCAATTGAACTGTATCATGATTTAATTTAGTTAATTTTTCAGTAAAAAAATGTATTATTCAGTGTTAAAGTTAAATGCTTTTACGCACCCCGGAGGAAGAAGAAATTCTTCCAATCGGGAGTGCGAGACTCGCTGAGTAACCACAATACCCGCTAAAACCCAGCGAATCCCTTCATCCATGGATGGGAACACTAGTGGGTCTCATTTCGCATTCCACTCTAGTGACCCAGATGATGCCGACTATAACAGTTTACTGAGGGGAATAGTGGAGCGGGTAACTCCGTCTGTTGCCACCCAGCCTCCATTGACGGAGAGGGAGGGCATCAGCCGTGTCTTCCCTTTGCCTCCCATCCAACCGCTAAAGAAATAATTCTTTAGCGGTTTCGCAAAAGAAGACATTCAGACAGGCGTTTCCTCACGATCTATTTGGTGTAGATACTGGCCGAAGCACCAACTCCAGGTCAGCACCTGCACCAGGGGATAGGAGAGGGATCCATGCCGTCTAATGATCCAATTCTCCAGGTGAGGACGGATCGATGCCACTATCCTCAGTATCCTCAGAGTTGGGGACCAGAGGACTTGGCTCCACTTTTTGACCAGTGCTCTGTCGGCGAGAGCCCTGATCCTTCGGACCTCTTGAATTATTTAAGACAATCAACTATTGTTGAAACATAAGATTGTATATTAACTATTGCGGAAGTACCGGTGTTGTTGCGATTATATTTTAAAGTAATATTTTTAATTGGCGCGAACACTAGTTTCTTATTGAGTGTGGGTAATTGGAGAATTAGTCGTTGATGAATATTGGAAGAAAACACAGCTACTGGAAATGGTTCATTAAATTATTCGGCCGTCCGTCTATAACTTTGGACGGTTTGTTATAGGTTTCGATGGTATGCATGTTGGTTAGGAAATACACGAGACAAGAGTCGATTTAACCATTAGTATTACATCGTACACAATGTACAGCGGAGCAGTGTATGTATGCAGGCGTGGTTGTGAGATGCCGGCGCTACGAGAATCCGAAATGAGGCATGTTCAACCAGCCGTGTGTACAACAACATCTATGTACGTTGTACACTATTCACTTGAACTGTTAACATTATACGGGCCTTTGCACTGCATCTATACCCTACTCATAGATCTGTATTTTTGAATTGCTATGTTAAAATCAGATATGTATGTGATCAAATCAGAAATGAGGAGATCCGTAGCAGAACCAAAGTCATCGACATAGCCCTACGAATCGCGAACCTGAAGTGGCAATGGGCGGGGCGGGGCACATAGTCCGACGGACCGATGGACGTTGGGGCCCGAAGGTGCTGGAGTGGCGACCCCGCACCGGGCGGCGCAGTGTTGGGAGACCCCCCACAAGGTGGACCGACGACATAAAGAGGGTCGCCGGTAGCCGCTGGAGCCAGGCGGCACAAGATCGGGCCTTGTGGACATCATTACGTGAGACCTATGTCCAGCAGTGGACGTCCATCGGTTGAAGCGACGACGACGACGACGGTGTTAAAAATATTAGAAAACTCTCCAACTCACATTAACTAACTGTTACTCTCTTATCAGGAATGGCCGCAATAATATAATCAATCAAACAATAAATGCACAATTTTCAAGATCTCTTCGGATAGTATTTACTCTCTGAGAAGAATTCGAATATTTTCTACTCATGTTAACATTAAATATAAAACACAATCATCGTTATGACACATTAATAAGACAAGGTTTTTATATTGCAGGAACATACTTAGCTTTGTATCGCAGAGCAGCCCAATTTACCGACACAATTAACTTAAAACTGAGAACTGCGTTCCTTTCCAGTATTAGTCAACGAATAACTCACCAATAACCCATATTTAACAAGAAAAGTAATATTCGCATCAATTGGTGCAACCATTTTAAAAATAAGTCAATGTATCATCTTATTCAATCTTATTTTAAAATATAATCGCAACAACGCTGAATACTTCCGCAATATTTAATTAACAATCTCAAATAATAATATAACCTTAACACTCTCCGCTATTTAAATCTACACTACTTGCACTATTTTAATAATTACTTCACTATTTGAATTTATACAATTTAGCATTACTCCGCTCATAACAACTACTTCAGAGACAGAGCTCGAAAGATCTCATTCAGTTGTTCCTCTTGTTAAAATTATATCGTATTATTGCACAATGGTTTTTGGTATTTTAAAATGTTGCCACTATCTTACTCAATAACTCCTAACGTTTCAGAGCTATCAGTGTTGTCACCCATCAAAATATTTTTTATTCAAGTAGGCTAGAAAGCACTTTTAAATTGTTGGTAGTCTGTTCCTTGGTTGTTACCAATTATATCGGAATAATCTACCACCGGTTTGGAAAGTGGAATCCGCTGAGAAGAAACCTGCAAGAAACTCAGCGGTTACTCTCTTAAAGACAGTTGTGCATGTTACAATAATGTGTAATATTCTGCTTCTAAGTGCGAATGGATATTTTTAGGACTTAAAAAATTTCAACATTAGATTATGCCTTATGATTTTGAGATATTCCTTAAAATTTTGTGGAGGCACAATATAAAACGGATTTCGGTATCTTATTAGAAACGCGTATACTCAATTCGACAGATAATTTCTGAACCTTCGCTCTTACACATCTTCTTTTACAAGTTTGTTTTTAATTCTCGTATTCAAATTGTATATTTCACCTTTTTTTTCTGTATAAGTGAGTATTATCACGGATACATAAAATATTATTCAATATATATAGCGACGATACCATAAGAATAGATGTTTCTTTGAATATAGTCTCTGTCTTAGTCTGGACTGGTGTAAGGCTATTCCCACCAACAACGTACATGTAATAACTTTCAGCGAAGACATGCTGCCAAGCAAATAAATTGCGTTTCAGTGTGATGTTTTCTAGAAACCAAAAGACATTTAAAGTCCCTCGTATAAAAAAATAAATAGATAGCTTCGAATTAGACTGATTTTGATGAGTCTTCTACTGGGAGATTTACTTTCACCTCTTATTTTCTCGTACATTTGTTATATTTCCATGGCCATGTCCATGGCTTGCAACAGTCGACAGTACATTTTACATGACTCTTTATGACTTTATATAACGAAATTATATATACATACATACATACATAGCATCACGCCTCATTCCCTTCGGGGTAGGCAGAGACAACATCCTTCCACTTGCCACGATCCTTGCATATCTCCTTCGCTTCTTTCATTCTCATTAAACCTTTCATACAAGTTCGTCGGTTTAGAGTACTCTTGACCTGGCCGTTATTTAAAATGTCCTGGATTTGGTCCAGGAACGTTCGCCTTGGTCTTCCCCTTCCAACTTTCGCATTCACTCTTGACTCATAAATCCTTTTTGTCAGTCTCCTTTCATTCATTCTCTCTACATGCCCAAACCATCTAAGCATACCTTTCTCAATTTTAGTCACTACGTCTTCTTTTATACCACAACGTTCTCTTATCACACTATTTCTTACTCTGTCACTCAGTTTTAATCCACTCATGCTTCTCAACGCTCTCATCTCTACCGCATTTATTTTACTTTTGTGATTCTTCTGCCATACCCAACTTTCACTACCATACATAAGTGTTGGCACCAACACTCCAGCATGCACTGCCAGTCTAGCCCTTTGAGACACCATCTGGCTATTCATAAAAGCATGCAGAGCACCATTTACCATATTCCCTGCATTCACTCTCCTTTCGATATCACTTTCACATGTTCCATCTTTTGTAAATTTAGATCCCAAGTATACAAATTCTTTCACCTCTTCCACTTGTTCCCCATCTATCAAAATATTGCCATTCATCATAGATTCATCTCGTTCAAAAAGCATAACTTTCGTTTTGTTTACATTCACTTTCATTCCTTTCCCTTTCAAAGCTTCATTCATAATATTTAGCATCTCCTGTAGCTCGTTAGCGGATGACGCAAGTATTACTTGATCATCAGCGTAGAGTAAACATTTGATGAGTAATTCATTCATTCTTAACCCATACATACTTTCTTTTAAATCTGTCAAACATTTATCCATGACTAGGTTGAACAGCCATGGTGACGCAACACATCCCTGTCGAACACCTCTTTCGTTTATTCTGACACAAAGACTAGAACCCTCATAGAGAGACTTCAATGCTTGAATCAGACAACCTCTCACCCCATACGTAGGGAACATTGACCACAGCTCATTCCTCACTACTCGATTAAATTAGATTTTATTAAAATAGCCTCATAAAGCACTTTTGAATAGCGAGTAGTTTGTTCGTGGGTGACAAATCTACCACCGGTTAGGAAAGTTAATTCCACTGAGAATAACCGGGCAAGAAACTCTGCGGTTACTTTTTTAAATATATTTTTGTATATTACAAAACGTAATTGTCAAAATTACTAGCTGTATTTAATTGTTTTCGGAGAATCAGGATTTATGTTACTAAATCCTCTTGGATACAGCTAATATTAAATAGAGATTGTACCAAGATATACGGTTTCAGTATTCAGCATAGATTTAAAGCTGAACTAGGAAATTAGAAATTTAGTCTTGTTCCGAACGTAAAATATTACATCCCCACTATTCGCTGCACAGTCGATAAATTTAGAGATTTTTAGTTATTTAATGCATTACCGAATGACGCCAAAAAGATGGTGGGATTTACTCTCTTCATTTTCAATTATATAAAACATTCTTACATTAGTGTGATAAGAGAACGTTGTGGTATAAAAGAAGATGTAGTGACGAAGTCGTTTGGGCACGTAGAGAGAATAAATGAAAGGTGACTGACAAAAAGAATTTATGAGATAAAAATGAATGGGAATGTTGGAAGAACAAAACCAAGGCGAACGTTGCTGGACCAATTTAACCGAAGAACTTGTATGAAAGGTTTAATGAGAAAGGAAGAAGCAAAGATCGTGTCAAGTGGAAGAACGTGGTCTCTGCCTACCCCGATGGGAAAGAGGCGTGATTCTATGTATGTGTTCTTACATTTATTTAAATGGATTTTTATGTATATATAATGTCAATGGAGACATTAGTTTGAGCAAATGCGTTGGTAAAGGCTGTTGAATTAACCTTATAGATGGGTTATACAATCTTTCCAAAATTCATGCCGTTGGCAACCAAAGAAGTACATGTTGTGTCTATATCTATTTCGTGGCCCTTTCCTGGTTAAACAAGCACGGTTACGAGTGGCTGAGTTTAGGAAGATACAAAGACACTTTTTAATTTTATCACTAAACTATTTATAAAAACTGCCTCATTGGTCTAGTGGTTAGCATGTTCGACTACAGACATGAGGTCCTGGGTTCGAGTCCCGGGTCGGGCCAGTTCGAAATCTATATTGAGTTTTCTATTAAGATTTTCTCAATGTTTGCCCGAAGTTGGGAAGTTGGCGGTGTGATCCACCCCCGTGCCTCGGAGAGCACGTAAGGCCGTCAGTCCTGCGCCTGATCTCTCTCCGGCCGTGTCGGACTATGAGAGTGAAGGAATAGAGAGTGCACTTGTGTACTATGCCTGCCAATCCGCAATGGAGCAGCGTGGTGGGTCTATGCTCTAAAAACCCTCGCTTCTTGGAGTGAGGAGGCCTGTGCTCAGCAGTGGGACGTTGTTGGGCTGCTACTTACTTTTACTTATTTATAAAATGAAATTTCATAAAAACAAACACGAAAGAGCCTCATTCGTAACATTACATCTACTTTAAGCAGGCAAACAGCAAGCTGATGACACGTAAATGTTGTAATTTAGCAAGGTGACTCCTGTCACAATGTCAATAATTACGGAGTTCCCGACAATTCCACAGGATCAAGGACTACGTGGGCAACACCACGGGCAACAGCTAGTATTCTATAGATACAAAAACTCGAGTAGAAATACCGACTAATTTTTTCGCCCCTAAACAAGACACTCGGGAACGAAGCGTTCGCAAATACCAGCCACTTTATATTCAGAGGAATCGATTGCTGCTGTAAAAGGCTTCGTGGGTATTGCGGGGGATTAGAATTTAAAATATATTCCCTTATGAATGGGAACAGAGTACGAGATAGATGGAATATTAACGCGTTTTTACCCAATTGCTCTGAGCCCTTGTCATTCTGTTGCTACGTGACTTGGACGACATTGATTTGGTCAAGTTGTTGCTTTCCAATTTTACAAAATAATTCAAACAGCTTGATAATAATGTTGTTTATGTTAATAAAATAGTTAAAAACTTTTTTATATGATTTAGGTATGTCTTCTGGTACTAGTCGAAGCCTAGGCGAATTTGATGATATAATTTCTTACGTATAAACGAAATCATACTAGAATAAAGCACCGTCCATTATAGGGCCTTTGGATTTAAAAAGCATTGGAAAACTACCCAATTTATATATATAAATGCTGTTGTAATGTCGACGAAAGTTTAATAATTTGACATTAATCACTGTTATTTTTCAAATTAATGTCAAATAGCAAATACAATAAATATAAATTTTAACAAAAAAAGAACCGCCTTCAAAACAAACTTACAAATACATAAATATGCTCTAAAAAGTAAGAAATAATTGCGTACTCTTTTATAGTGTTCTTTTTTTGTTAAAATTTCTATTTATTTTTTGATTTTTAGTGAATCTGAAGTAAACTAACAAATTTGTCTCAGTATATGTACACCTAAAACGCGTTTCTCATATGAGATAAGACTGTTTGAATGATAAAAACATTACAAAGTTAAATTAACATTAATATCGCCACACCCGGGATCGAACCCGAAACCCTTATACCACCGTTTCACATATAATTCACCTTTCAAATATTGCAATGCAGGAACAAACGTAAGGTCATTGGCATTTGATTACAGACAGTTATAGATTTTGCCAAAAATCACACTCTTACTGTAAGCCGTTGAGGAGTTCCATTGATCTTCATATTTAACTACGACTAGCACTTGACCATACCGAAGTTACGGTAGGCGACTCAAATATCTGGATAGCTTATAGAAGATTCTGCCGAGTATCGTTGATTTGCTCCTAAGAATTGAAGAGTTCCGTCACTTTGTCATGGATTCCATCATCAGAACCTTACCAAACTATCACAAAACAACCCTTGAAGTATATCCTTTCTAATAAAAAAAGAATCATCGAAATCGGTTGGCGTGATCTTGAGTTATTCGTCCATTTGTCGCGCACATGCTTACGCAAATTTAAGTCTTATAAGGTTTTGTCATGGATGCCAACATCAGAACTGGATTTTAAAAAAATGGGACCCTATGACGAGCACCACCTTTCATTTAAAAAAAAAGTCATTAAAATCGGTCCACCCAGTCGGGAGATATGAGGTGTTAAACATAAAAAAAAAGAAAATACAGACGAATTGACAACCTCCTCCTTTTTTTGAAGTCGGTTAATAAATATGGTAATTTTCGACGGCCTCGCTGGCGCAGTGGTGCTAGTATTCGCTTTGCTAGCGGAGGTTCCGGGTTCGATCCCCGGTAGGACGAATTGAGGAAATTGTATTTTCTAATTTGTCTGAGTCTGGACTGGTGGGAGGCTTCGGCCGTGGCTAATTACCACCCTACCAGCAAAACCTTACCGCCAAACAAAGAGATTTGTGTTCCGGTACGATGCTGTGTAGAAACCGTAAGGGGTTTATCACCTCTTAACAGATTAGCGCGCTTCCATCTTCGACTGTATCGTCACTTATCATCAGGTGAGATCACAGTCAAGCGCTAATCTGTCAGCAATAAAAAAAAAATTAATGAATTTGAATACGACTTTCATTTGCCCTTCCGGGTTTTGACCAAGGTGCCCCAAAGAGTCTATCACGTGTATCCAGGTTGTAGTATTCAAAACTAACCGATATGAAATAAAAACGGAAATTGTTGGTTCAACTTTTACTTTGACATTTCACGCTCAACGACTTGGCGGAACTCCAGAATGTGTTTTAATGAGAAAATTATTAGTGTTACGTACAAAAAGTTAAGTGGGACGCTAAAAACGGGATAACGAGCAACCTACTGCCCTCCTGGCTCCTGAATGGACCTGATGAACGATTCATCCTGAAATAGGTTACCCTCCGCAGCCTGTTTTAATTTATAACCACTGTTGCTTTTAATTGGAGGTACACCGGCTAGACTCAAAGCCTTTTAATCATTGTAAATTCAGACTTAAATTGTTTATAGCATTATATTCAGCTATGATTACAATCTACCATACAAGGCGTGCAATATTAAAAATTTTAAAAACTAGACCGTTATAGATTAGTATTTACTAGGATTTAAAAAACGAAGTCAAAATTTTTCTTCTATCATTAAGTTTTTTCTTAGTCCCGATAGGTTATCTCTATTCTCCCTTGACATACCCTCGTCCTATAAATGTAGAATACTTGTTAAGTCTAGTACATACATACATTATGCCTTACTCCCAAAGGTAGGTAGTCCACGTCCTTCCACTTGCCATGATCCTTGCATATCTCCTTCGCTTCTTTCATTCTCATTAAAGTTACCTACAAGTTCGTCGTGAGTACTCTTGACCTGGCCCTTATTTAAAATATCCTGGATTTGGTCCAGGAACGTTTGCCTAGGTCTATTTCAACTTTCCCATTCGCTCTTGACTCATAAATCCTTTTTGTCAGTCTATATAGTACCAATAAGTTTATTGCGCGTTCGTAGATTTAGAAAACGCCTATGATCGAGTGGTGCGGAATGAGTTGTGGTCAACGTTATCTACGTATGGTGTGAGCGGTTGTCTGATTCAAGCATTGAAGTCTCTCTATGAGGGTTCTAGTGCCTGTGTCAGAATAAACGGAGCGTACACGGAGTGGTTTCCTGTCGAAAGAGGTGTTCGACAGGGATGTGTTGCGTCACCATGGCTGTTCAACCTTTTCATGGATAAATGTTTGACAGATTTAAAAGAATGTATGTATGGGTTAAGAATGAATGAATTACTCATCAAATGTTTACTCTACGCTGATGATCAAGTAATACTTGCGTCATCCGCTAACGAGCTACAGGAGATGCTAAATATTATGAATGAAGCTTTGAAAGGGAAAGGAATGAAAGTGAATGTAAACAAAACGAAAGTTATGCTTTTTGAACGAGATGAATCTATGATGAATGGCAATATTTTGATAGATGGGGAACAAGTGGAAGAGGTGAAAGAATTTGTATACTTGGGATCTAAATTTACAAAAGATGGAACATGTGAAAGTGATATCGAAAGGAGAGTGAATGCAGGGAATATGGTAAATGGTGCTCTGCATGCTTTTATGAATAGCCAGATGGTGTCTCAAAGGGCTAGACTGGCAGTGCATGCTGGAGTGTTGGTGCCAACACTTATGTATGGTAGTGAAAGTTGGGTATGGCAGAAGAATCACAAAAGTAAAATAAATGCGGTAGAGATGAGAGCGTTGAGAAGCATGAGTGGATTAAAACTGAGTGACAGAGTGAGAAATAGTGTGATAAGAGAACGTTGTGGTATAAAAGAAGACGTAGTGACTAAAATTGAGAAAGGTATGCTTAGATGGTTTGGGCATGTAGAGAGAATGAATGAAAGGAGACTGACAAAAAGGATTTATGAGTCAAGAGTGAATGCGAAAGTTGGAAGGGGAAGACCAAGGCGAACGTTCCTGGACCAAATCCAGGACATTTTAAATAACGGCCAGGTCAAGAGTACTCTAAACCGACGAACTTGTATGAAAGGTTTAATGAGAATGAAAGAAGCGAAGGAGATATGCAAGGATCGTGGCAAGTGGAAGGATGTTGTCTCTGCCCTATGGGAATGAGGCGTGATGTTATGTATGTATGTATGTATATAGTACTAATTGTTAATATATGTCGGAGTGCGGCAGTCTATGGAACCCGGACGCCATCTGTCTATCGGCGTGGAACAGAGTACAATAGTGGCATTTCGGTGCGCGTCTCTCGGCAGTTCTCGGGTGACGCTCCGCTAAAGCGGTCGACTGTTGAAACTATCGCGTTCCTAATAATCTGAGTGAATTAATAAAGTGTTTCATTGCACCAACATTACCTACCAAAGTATGGAAATTAATGTGATTTATGATTGATGGATATGATTATATATGCCATTTATGCCCCTATGTTTTATGCTTTCCTACTCTTTTTCTCCGACATTTTATTCATGTTCAATTTTAAATTTTATTATGGAGGTTTAAAAATATTTTTTTAACTATTCATAGATGATTAATCAAAATCAAATTAAATTTCCATATAGTAAGTCGAATATTGGAGAGATAATCTGTGCGTAATTGGCATACTTGAAAGCAATTTAATAGAAGCTGAAGAAGACTGAAACCTCATCCTGTGTCAAGTGAAATTACAGTCTAAGATGAAAATGTCCGAACTTGGTCATCATCATCATTATTTCGCTTGACGTGCGTTATTGATAGTATGGTGAAATGGTACTACAAATTGCGAGTATTCTTGACGGTTCTGCTGGTGCAGCTGACGCAGCCATTTGGTTAACATCGTTTACCATCCTTACTTGCACACCTTTCTCTTTACTATGAAATAAATATATATTGATTGCTCTTCAATATACTCCCTTTTTGTTAATATCAACATAAAACTGTTTATTAGAAATAGACGTTACAAAATTTATGTACCTCGTGTAACGCGTTAAAATACTTTTCCCCACCGTGCCATAAGAAGTTTCACTTCAAAATACGTAACTACCGTTTAAATAATAACAAGGGAGTTGCATTCCAATCACGTAAATTGTAAAATATAGTAGAACGTTATTTCAACCAGAAGGTGGATTATTGCGGTAACGAGAATTCCAACAGACACTGCGAGAAAATACACGTACAGCAATCTGAATGCACTTTAACCTGATATTTTAAGGGAAAATCGGTTAAACATCGCGATGAAATTTTAAAGGAAACATACAAAAATATCTACCGTTCAATTCGTTGCAGTAAAACATCGAGAAAATATAGTTTTTGCTTGGCATCACGGTTTGTTAGTATGATTGTACCAAAACCTTCTATCACTTTAAATCTAAGCCAATTACAAAGTACAATTTCTTAAGTTTTTCTATTGTTTTGTTTTAAATATAAATTTTCTATTTTACCCCCTGCAGGTTTTATATTCGCAGTATTATTGTTGTAATTTAAGCTCTCTATATTGTCAAGATTATAAAACTAATAGACATGTTACTTCCGAATATATTTTATTAAAATATATTTAATTTTTATCATATACAAGTAAAATTTGCTGCTGAAATAAATCAACTATTAAAAATACACGTGAAACTTTCAAAGTTGTTTTGAAAACGTCGAGAAAAACTTCACGAAAGCTTTTCATTTCAGCTAATTGTAAAATATTGCAGAATGTTTGTGCAACTACACGTGGAAAACTGCGCTTAAGAGATATTCTCACTTATACACTTAGATATGATTAAATAGGTAAGATATACAATGTACATAAAAGAACTTATTGTGCGGTTTTATGTAACCAAGATGCAACTGCAACAGCTGATGTGACCCATGGGCGCCGTCATAACAGGCGACGGAGAAAAGATTCTTTTGCAAACGATTCTAAAGCTAAATTAGGCAAACTTGACTCGAGGAGTAAGCTAGTAAATGCATGACGAGATCGTTAAAAAAACCGTGATCGGGAGAAGCAACCGGAAGTTGAAAAGGAGATTTAAGTTAGCGAAGACAGAAAGTTAGAAAAGTTACTATTTACTTCAGTTAAGTGATCGAAAGAATTGATTGTAAAGTTTTCGTCAACCTTAACTACAATTTTAGAAGTAAAATACATTGTTCATGATTTTGCAATAGGCTTTCTGTAAATAAAATTTTTAATTATAATGAACATCTTCTTGGTAAAAACGATAAGTAGCAGTAGTAACGGTAGTAACGGTAAAGAGATTAACGTTCCACTGCTGGGCGCAGGCCTCCTCACTCATCGAAAAAAGGGTTTTTAGAATCCTTTACTTCTTATAGGATACGAGGTGCAATCACAACAAATATTTTGGTATTTCAACATCATGCACATGTAGTTATCCTTCGCCTTGTATGTTTCCGTACCATTTCCTCTTCTGAGATTCAAATGTTACCCATCGGCTTATAATAAATTCTATCATGGACTGAGAAATTGCAATCTTGAAGTAGCCCATATCGGGAACACCACTAAGAGACTAGTGGAAGGATTTACAATTCCCTTGACTATTTGTTCGTAGAATTCTTATGTTCGTGACTGGACTGGAATCACTACTTCGCTTTAAAATTTCCTTTTAATCCGTTCGTGTTTAAATTTAATGTCTATAAATTAAAATTGTATTACTTTCATTCTGATGTTTCTTTCAATTATGATTCTGATGTTATAAATGCGAACATAACTACGTCTTTCTTTTCTATTTTTACATAAAAGCTTGATAAAGTTATTGGTGTTGGTATAAGCCTTAATGTGCTCAAGAAAATAATAGTTAGGTAAGATTTTTTAGAAAAAAATAAACCTTAAAAAGTGGAGGAAATGCAGTATCGCAAGAGTATTAACTAATTGGACAACTGTGGTGGTTAAATATTGGCCAGATTGTCAGATGACTTTGAATAAACAATTATAACAATTCCAACTCTGCAAGTGGCACGATATACTTCTCTTCTTCAGACTGAATCACATATCTTTATAGGTGCTTGTGAATGACAGTACCAAATTGTCAATAAAGAGGATATACTTCTGTCCCTTTTTTGCTAAGTGTCAGATCAGACAAATCAGTTTGCCCTTCCAGGACAAAAAAAATAGATTAAACTTAAACCAAAATATTACAGTCTTCTTCTACATAAATGCTACTTACGTTGTTTTCTATAAAATGGTATTCTATAACCCAAGCAAACGAGATATGAAGGCAAACTCCCATGTATTCAGAGTTTATAATAAAAAACGGTTCATACATCAAAATCATCGGTGCAAAAGTGCAGAAGCTTTTCATCGGGAGCAGGATTAAACATAAATTATTAATTCAATTATGAGTGAGTGATAAATAAATGAAATATAACGCGTTTTTTCCCAATTGGCTGCCCGAGCAGCTGAGGCGGTAGTAAAAAGTATACGTGACTGGAACGAGAGTACGTACCGCCGACTTTGGTCTTGCGAGTGCCTTCGTTTTTGCGGTTTAAAATTCTTCGTTCGTTCATTTATTTATCTATGCTCTTATAAAATTTGATACGAGCTCTGTAGTTACTTCGGGTATATTTACTACTAAAAGATATTCGACCAATCCCAAACAGAGGTATACTTAATTTTTTTTGGGATATCTACACTTTTAGAACTGCTATCAGATATTTAATAACACGATTTCCTGTAAAGGAATTCTAGTTACGTTATATGAAATTTACCGATGGACGTTGGGGCTCGAAGGTGCTGGAATGGCGACACCGCACCGAGCGGCGCAGTGTATGGAGACCCCCCACAAGGTTGACCGACGACATAAAGAGGGTTGCCGCTGGAGCCTGCTGGCGTAAGATCGGGCCCTGTGGACATCATTACGTAAGACCTATGTCCAGCAGTGGACGTCCATCGGTTGAAGCGACAACGACGACGACGACTAACAAGTGGTACGAAAGGAAAGGTCTAAGTATGGCTTTGATGCAGATGCTCACCGGGCACGGTTCTTTTGGTGATTATCTGTTCCAAATTGGACGGAAATAAACCCTAGGATGATATCATTCTGAGGCAAAATAAGTCGTCCCCGCGTGGTACTCCGAACGATGCGTCTTGATCAACAAAATGCTTAAAGAGTCGGATGCGTGGAGGTTAGTGGTCTCCCTCTGTGAAGATGTTCTTTGCAAAAAGGATACTGCTGAAAGAATTCGTGAGAGGGCCAATCCCGCTCTCAGAGGTGCACATGGTGCCGCTATGCTTTCTGAGGTCGTGAGCTATTCAGTGACCGTCAGATTTTGTGCAAGGGTGGCACTGGAATGTTCTGTCCGAGTAGCCGGTACTACCCCAGCAGGCCTGTGATGTATTGAAGGGGTTTTATTGAGTAAAATTCCACATAACCCGTCATCTTTTCCCGAGATCTCGAGTATATTTTTGAACATTTCCCCCGCATTAAGAAAAAAGGACTTTAACTGAGTTAACATCAGCTTTAAACTACCTCTATCGCCATATTAGCTTCCAGTCGCCTTCTAAGATGAAGTATACCCTTGACCTTGGACGTACGATATATCTATGGTTAAGTATAAATGCAGGAGTTTTGATGACTCGCAACAATATCACATAATGTAAAGCAGAACAAAATAAATTTAATATTTTTTTATCTTATGTAAACGTAAAATACAAAGAATCGTTTATTACCAAAATGTAACATAAGATCTCCAAATCCTATTTCAAAGAATTAAAATGATATTGCAAACATTAAAAATTCTATGATAAACCCTTTTAGCTCTTTTGAAACAGCGTAACCGATATCTTCAATAGTGATGCGATTCAGTGTTCACTTCTAGTTTATTTCTTTCGAGTTTCGCTCGTCACTTTTATTCCGCACTTTAGCTTCTACCTCAATTCAGCCACTCTCATCTTTCTCTGCATCAGAATTTACTAAATCATCTACACACTGTACTTTAAACTTTATCACGTTGCCATTACGGTCGCAATTCAATTACTGAGTTGAGGTATCTGCAATGTTTTTACTTTTCATTGCGACGGTGGAATATGATGCAGAAATGTAAAATGTAAGGACAATTGAGTAGGGAGGGAAGCGCAAATGTGTAGCGAGCGCTACTCTTTGTCTGAGCCATGAAATGACATTTTTTAGAATAGTCTTTTTAAAATTTGCTTGAGGAAATATGGTATCTCCATTCACTTCTAATTAGTGACTTCTTTATAAATTATTCAACATTCACTGTTTTATGTTTGTGTAAAAAAGCCCTCTTTATTCAGCAACTTCATATTCAAACTGCATAGGGAACGAGGCCGTTAAATTGTTAATATTTTTTACAAATATGAAACGAATATTACGTACTGATGCTTTGCTTAAGATTTGGGATTCTGCATTCGTTTTAGTAATCCTCTTTCTCTCTTGAAGTCTTCTATGTTATGTGCTTATATTTGTTTTTATTTAAAGATTCTTTATTCATTTTAGAAAACGTATTTCTTTTTATGATATTTTTTCTAGCATCTATAATTTGTCTAGAAACATTTGCTTACACTCTCTTCGTTCTATTAATCAATTTGTATATCAAACTGAATTCTTAACCAATAAAAGTTATTGAATGGCCTTACGCTAATCTGCTATTCATTCGTAGAATAAAATTCAACATTCATTTAAATATTTTTCAATAGTGTGTAAAATAAAAGTTCAGTTTTGGAAGTTTAATATATAACCTGCAGCAAGTTACCCATTTTTAATGTCGGATAAATCTTCAGTCTGGTCACGGAACACGAAAATACTGTGAGCAAGTTCCACAGTCTGGGGAATCGTAAATCTTGAATTCCGAGTCTCCTTGCGTTTGTGATATATCTAATCCCAGAGTAACAATAGGCTTTGACACATTGTAACATATAACTAGGATGTTTGTGGGCTGTAATAAAATGTATTGTAACTTATCAAACATAAACTTTTGTTGTTTATCTATCGTATATATTATTGCTTTGCACGCCTTTATGAATAGCCAGATGGTGTCTCAAAGGGCCAGACTAGTTGTGCATGGAGGAGTGTTGGTGGCAGAGTGTGAAAGTTGGATATGGCAGAAGCACAAATGTAAAATAAATGCGGTAGAGATGAGAGCGTTGAGAAGTATGAGTGGATTGAAACAGAGATGGTTTGAGCAGGTAGAGAGAATGAATAAACGGAGACTCATAAAAAGGATTTATGAGTCAAGAGTGAATGGGAAAGTTCGAAGGCGAATGTTTCTGGACCAAATCCAAGGGCTAGGTCAAGAGCACTCGAAACCGACGAACTTGTATGAAAGGTTTAATAAGAATGAAAGAAGGGAAGATATGCAAGGATCGTGGCAAGTGTAGGGACGTGGTCTCTGCTTACCCCTATGGAAATGAGGCGTGATGCTGTATGTAATATTACAAAAGCGACTGATTTGTTATATTCTTCTATTGTTCTTACAGCTATGCCAATTGAACACAGATTACCTAGCCAATATCAAGTATGTTGGAGAAGATACAAAGGAAATTGTTCAGTTTACAAGAAACTGATGTGTCTATGACTAATTTGACTATGTTACTTAATCGCTTACAATCTCGCTCAATTGAAAACTACGTTTGATAAATATCTGAAGTGAACAGTTTATGAACTGTATTAACAAATATGATACATCAATCCTATTAAATAGCCTAGCTTAACAGACGTTATCATCATATGTATTTATTAATGTGTTCATATATTAATTGATAACTGTTATATACTGACGCTTTTTGCAAATTATTACTAAGTGAAAGGCAGCCTATTATACTTTCTTCCTTTACGTATTAAGTTTAATTAATCCTATCTACTCGTTTTTTAACTGCCTCATTGGTCTAGTGGTTAGCATGTTCGACTACAGACATGATGTCCTGGGTTCGAGTCCCGGGTTGGGCCAATTCAAAATCAATATTGAGTTTTCTATTAAGATTTTCTCAATATTTGCCCAAAAGTTGGGAAGTTGGCGGTGTGATCCACCCCCGTGCCTCGGAGAGCACGTTAAGCCGGCGGTCCTGCGCCTGATCTCTCTCCGGTAGTGTCGGATTCCCGTCATATCGGACTATGAGAGTGAAGAGAGTGCACTTGTTGTGTACTATGCCTGCCAATCCGCAATGGAGCAGCGTGGTGGGTCTATGCTCTAAAAACTGCGTATATATATTAGAAAACTTGTTGTATGTACATAAAAACATTGACTCTTTTAATAAAAAGAGTGAATGTACATCATATAACTTACGAAACCAAAACAAACTTGTTATAAATTCTAGTAGGCTGGCTGAGATTAACAACTCATTTAAGGGTAACTGTATACGTTTCTATAATAAACTCCCACAAGACGTTCTAAAGATGTCAATTAATAAATTCAAAGTCTTTGTTAAAAGAAAGTTGATAGAAAAATCGTATTATAAGTTGCAAGATTACCTAGACGATAGAAACGCCTGGGAGTGAACGAATTGCTCTAATTTTAATTAAAATATAGTAAACTAATATGTTATTGNATTTCACAAGATGCTGTATTTCCAGTTTCGCAGAACAGAGCTCTCGAGATGTCACTCAAGTTAAACTTCGTGACCCGGAGCCACTCTCACCTATTTACCTAATACAAAGTCTCGGTATGAATAAACTGTGTTATGAAATCAGTGAATCCAGTTGAATTTATGCAGAATATATAATTGTTAAATGTTTGTAAAATTGCTGCTATAAAGATAACTGTTAAAATAGTTTATTTCGCTTATATTCATAGCATTGTTTTACAGCATGCTATTATAGGGCAAAGCTGCTACTTCTCCAGCTGCTTCGTGAGTCTTTTTGCTGATGACTTAAAATTAACTAAGGTAATAAGAGGTCGATGTTCAATTATTACAAAAAGATTTACAGAAACTGAGCGAATGATGCGAAGATAATACAATGTTCCTAAATATTGACAAATGCCACATAACTCTTACACGGAAACTGAACAGGATACCTTCGCTGTTTTACATAAATAACAAATTGCTGAAAGAAGTTAACACAGTACGTGATCTTGGCATTATTTTGGACAGTAAACTAAGTTTCAATCCGCGCATCGATCGAACTGCAGATCTTGCTGATAGGCCTCCAGGATTCATTCTTAGATGTACAAAAAATATTTAAAAGCAGTGGTACTGTCTCTTATACACATAAATTGATATCGGGAACATTAAGTGATTGAACATTATAATCCGAGTTAATTAACAAAGTGTTTGATTGCACCAACATTACCCACGAACGCCCACAGAATAAGAAATTAAATAATGGATCCTATTAATGACGATGTCTGCGGAGAACCCTACGCCCCTGTGCTTTATGCTTCTCCGTTTCTCTCTTATTCTCCGACATATATTATTTTATTTATGTTTTTTATACAGTTATATTAATAACAGTCTACTAGGATTCCTTGTTTTTTGTCGCGCCACCGTTTTTCACTTAAAGTTTCTTACTTATGCAATAAAACCGCCTTTGTATGATATGGTTCCTATAGTAATATTTAAATTTTCCTGGATTTTTTCCTACTGTTGCGTGTGCAGTATAGTCTTTATGGATCCATCTATCTATGCTTTGTTGCAGAGATATTTCTGGACCAAATTAATGTTAAAATGGGAGTTTAGATTTAGCAAATGTATTTAATGTTTCAAACAGTAAATCTAAAGAGAATCCAACAGCGTAAATGTTAGTTATCTTACACAAATAAAACATACCTGCAGGCAAAGCAACCCCGTAACAAGTAGTCTTGACTAAACAACAAATTAGTCGCTAAGAGTCGATTAATGTCCTTTGAAGATGCCGCGCACCACCCAATGAATTTCCCCTTCAACAGTCGTTTGTCTTGCTCTAACGAATGGCATCTGATAAAGATAGACAATCCTACTATTAACACTGGATCAGGACAGTTCATATACTTCCTGCGACAAACTCCTCTTCCAAATTTATCATCCATTGCTTCTTTACCATTCAGTATCACATATAATCGCGAAATAACACAGCAATGTACTCTAAAGTTCAGAAGTGCACTATATCTTGTTGATATTGAAATAATACCCAGTAAGTCGGAGACATTATCAGGTCTATCAACTAGAAGTTGCATTCGGTGTTAATATTTCGTGAAATAGATGCAAAATAGGATGAAACTGGAAACGTTGAACGTTAATGAAACGAAAAACACTAATAGATGTTTCTTGAAGAAACAAGCGCCAAAGTTATAAAAAAAGTGAACTATAAGGGCGGTCTTATTGTATTATAGCAATCCCTTATAGATGTTCTCAGGTATATTATATTATAAATTTCAAGCATTCTTTTCCCCACACAATTGGATGTGTCTGGAATGTTGCGTCACAATATTAAACTTTACTTAAAATTGTCCAATGAATTGAATCGTATTTTTGCAACAAGTAAATTTGCAACAAGTAAATCTTTATAGATTGCTATCAATCTTTATAGATTGCTTTAAATTTGCTATCAATTTTTTTGAACATGTTTTTTTACAGTAATAACAATAGCTTGTGTTAACGCCATCTATTTGTCAATACACGTAACTGTCATTTGGATTCGAAAAACCGTCACATAAAATCATCGTTTTAATTCGTCAAATCAATTTATTCGTCAAATAAAGGGAAACCACCCGTTCGAAAAATTAGTCTGATACGCAAAATTTTGGTCCTTCGAGCCGGACAACAAGAAAATCGTCTTCTTCAACGAGCATTATCAAAGCTAACACACATCTTATTTTGTGGTAACACCAAAAACTTTATTCATTAGTATATTATACAGAGGATGTGTCGTCACCATGTATATAGTGCTCCCTTATATGTTATTCATCACAGTGAAGGCGTGTCAGAATGCTGATCTTGAGCGAAATTAATCAAGAATTTGTGTGAGACGTATAGTTTTAGTGGGCGAAGGGATAAACAATATTATGACTGCATCAAAGTGACCGATAAGCCGGGATCCAATATAACGTCAAACAAAGGTTTACAAGAGTTTCGGACACGCCCCCACCGCTGCATATTCAACGCGGGTCGAAAGTCAACAGTATAAGCCAGGAGCCAGCTGTTTTTTAACTAAGACTTCTAATACTGTTGGAACACAGTCTCCTTTTTGCGCTTCCATTCGATCAAATTGTAAGTGGCACTTATTTTATATAAGACGTTGGAAAACAGACATGTAGTTAGCCTCAAAACATTCTTTTCATTAAAAGTGCGTGCGTACAAAGTACACATGTCACAAGTGAAACTTCTTTAGCAGAATACTTTTTAACTCTTGTTTATATTTATACAAATCTAAAACGTTAGATTTCCGAGACTTAAGAGGTAAGGAAAAAGCAATTAAAATATTATAAGTGTCGAAAATTAATACAAATAATTTATTGAAATCTCAAATGACGACGTGTAAATATAAAAAAGTGCCACGTGTTTTTTATCTATATCAGAAATATAATTTTGTTTTCGAATTTAGAATATGAAATACAGTAGATTAATTGATTAAATGACGAGTGGCGAGCTAAAATACCACATATTATTTGTAAATATTAGAACTACCCAAACTTCATACAAATTAGCATAAAAAACGAAGATGTGCAGATCTTCGTGACGCTTATAACGTTTCATGTATAAAAATTTTACTATCATGCACCTAAAGAAGTTGCACAACAACTAAACTTTTCGATAATACCATTAAAGTTAATATGTTTAACAACTTAATATAATGAAAGCGTCAAAAAAATTATAACTTCCAGGGAAGTTTTAATTCTTTTTGTTATTGAAAAATTCTATTCTGATAATACTATTTTATTCTGATAAACAATTTTGGATTTGTGGGTTACTACATGTTTGCTTCTCAGCGCTGATATAGAGATCTAAGGTGTAGATACTAATTACTATCTTCAGTAGATATCAAATTATTATATTTATTTATTATATCCATCTCAAATTGCTATATGCTCAACTTTTACTGTAATACCGAGACGAATGCTGTTGCGAAGTATCACCACGTTGCCTCTCCTTGAACTCGATTCAGCGATTCGTTATCTTTCTCATCGATAGCGGTTTTTATAATTTTTATTTTAGTCCAGATACTACTTCTAGATTAGCGATTGCCTGTAACCTCACCTACGAAGACGACCATGACGACGATTTCTGCAACATAGTAATGAAATTATTTTTTTTGCTTAGCAGCACGTCTTTGATGGTAGGTTAGTAACTAGAGACTGAAACCAGACTATATATATATATATACAAATTAGTAAATGCAACGTCCTTAACTAAAAATTTGTTCTCCCTGCAATCGAATCCAGGGCGTCTACTAGTAAAACAAGCACTTGAACCATTGCGCCAGCGTAGCAGACAAACCTAATTATGTACGCAAAATATAGTAAATTTATTTTGATTCATTATTGCAATAATTGAAAGGGTGGGCTCTTAGAGTACGCCTGGGTTCACGCATCGGTGCCCACTGACCAATATATCGTTCCATCGCAGTATGTTCATCCACTATGCTTTGAATTTTCACTCACTTTTCTTTATTCTCCAATAATGTTGCCTTATATTTCCGAAAGCTTTAGCATAATCCATACTAATATTACAGAGTACTTGTTTGTCACTAAAAACACATGCTTAAGAAATATTTTACCGAATAACCTATTTACATATTGCGACGTAGAGGCCAATCCAGAACCATTTTGCCATGAGATCAAAAAACATTCTCACATTATGAAATCACTGAAGCTATGGGTCCGATTAACTTGAAATTTGGCATGTTACTGCTATTGCATATGACGCTCACTAATTACAGATTTACCCCTTTTTCAACGGAATCTTGAATAACTTGAAATTTGGCGTATATATTTTGTGAGGTAGACCCTTACTGACAACGGATTTCTCGGTATTCTCACGGAATTATTAATTTAGAAAACTGCATTTTTTGTTTTATATGAATCTAGACTAGTTACCATTCTATTAACAAAGACGTGCCGCCAAGCAAAGAGTTTTGTTTTTCGGTACAGTGCTGTCTAGAAACCATGGTGAATTGCCTCCTAACAGATCACCGCGCTTCCATCTTAGATTGTAGAGTCACTGTCAACATGAACAAAAAATCAAAGTAACCTAAGCCTTATAAACATACATACATACATAGCATCACGCCTCATTCCCACAGTGGTAGGCAGAGACAACATCCTTCCACTTGCCACGATCCTTGCATATCTCCTTCGCTTCTTTCATTCTCATTAAACCTTTCATACAAGTTCGTCGGTTTAGAGTACTCTTGACCTGGCCGTTATTTAAAATGTCCTGGATTTGGTCCAGGAACGTTCGCCTTGGTCTTCCCCTTCCAACTTTCGCATTCACTCTTGACTCATAAATCCTTTTTGTCAGTCTCCTTTCATTCATTCTCTCTACATGCCCAAACCATCTAAGCATACCTTTCTCAATTTTAGTCACTACGTCTTCTTTTATACCACAACGTTCTCTTATCACACTATTTCTTACTCTGTCACTCAGTTTTAATCCACTCATGCTTCTCAACGCTCTCATCTCTACCGCATTTATTTTACTTTTGTGATTCTTCTGCCATACCCAACTTTCACTACCATACATAAGTGTTGGCACCAACACTCCAGCATGCACTGCCAGTCTAGCCCTTTGAGACACCATCTGGCTATTCATAAAAGCATGCAGAGCACCATTTACCATATTCCCTGCATTCACTCTCCTTTCGATATCACTTTCACATGTTCCATCTTTTGTAAATTTAGATCCCAAGTATACAAATTCTTTCACCTCTTCCACTTGTTCCCCATCTATCAAAATATTGCCATCCATCATAGATTCATCTCGTTCAAAAAGCATAGCTTTCGTTTTGTTTACATTCACTTTCATTCCTTTCCCTTTCAAAGCTTCATTCATAATATTTAGCGTCTCCTGTAGCTCATTAGCGGATGACGCAAGTATTACTTGATCATCAGCATAGAGTAAACATTTGATGAGTAATTAATTCATTCTTAACCCATACATACTTTCGTTTTAAATCTGTCAAACAGTTATCCATGAATAGGTTGAACAGCCATGGTGACGCGACACATCCCTGTCGTAGCCTTCTTTCGACAGGAAACCACTCCGTGTACGCCCTGTTAATTCTGACACAAGCACTAGAACCCTCATAGAGAGACTTCAATGCTTGAATCAGACTACCGCTCACACCATACGTAGATAACGTTGACCACAGCTCATTCCTCACCAGTCGATCACCTTATACAATCAGCTACGTTCCAGTGAAAGTCCCATCCAAATAGCACCGATCATTTCAGATATTACTCGGAACAAACACACAGGCAGAAAAGAAAGTTTGTTGAACTGTCTTTTGCCTGGCAAACGATTAATAGCCCAGTAACCGCCTCTTAAAGCGAGACTACATATCCCATGACGATATTATTGCGGAAAATATTTTGAAGTGAAAACTTCTTTAGCATCGTTGTGATATGAAAATCAATGAAACGAAAATGCGACAGTAAAAAGAGACAGACAGACAAATTGATTAGATTAAATGTGGGAGGGAATTAGATAGGAAATAAATAGGAGATAGTTTGTTGTGTATCGTAAATAAAATGAAACCATATACAATAATATACTCATGACTGATTTCACCAACCTCCTCTAAACTTTAATTGTTCCCTGAATACATTTAGGGGCAGGTAAGGGGTTTGTTTCTATAGATATAGGGGCTCCTAACTAATGTGAAGGCTGTGCCTCATAGTATAGTGGTTTGTACATTAAATAAAAGAAATAAGTTAGTAATAGCATTTAGAGTAAAGTCTGGACAATGCCTTTGAGAAGGTTCAAATATGAGGAAGAGTTCTTCTCCTAATTGAGCAGTTTGTGGAGTAACTGAAGATGGCGTGCTAATGGCGTGTGTTCAGAATTAAAGCTTAAGAGAAATATTCTTGTCTTTTTTGTTTGTGATTATACGTATAATTCATTTTATTGTTAAATTTTTGTGTGTTAATTTATTGGTTAACGATGAAGCTGGCGTGTATTGTTAAAAATACAAAAGCCACTTAAAAATAGAATGAAAAAAACTATGTGAAGCTATAGGGAACGTTGGTGTAATTCGGCATTATTATAAATGTTTGTCATTATTTTAAATACAACATTTTTGAAGGAATTGCACAAAAGATTCTTTATATGGATATGGATATAAAAACTATTTTTTCGATAAAACGAATTCGTTACTCTCATTTGTATGCCATTGGTTGTCGACCCCTGATTAATAGGATTGTAGACCAAGAACTGGTGTCAAGAAATAATTTTATAATATATTTTTTTGTTTTTATTATATATTTCTACGAACGTATATATTTAGACAAATATTTGTATTTGATAGTTGAGTTCATCTCCTCTGGTGCTTTTTAACTTTATATTAGTGAAGGTGAAACTGACGCCTCCCGACGTTATACTCGCTGTGGCTTTTGATTGTGCCATATCTATAGCCATAATACCCTGTAAAAGAAATATAACTAATTATACTTTCATTAAAACTGACTTTTTTGATAGTTAAGTCTAGAGGTTCATGATTGAGATCAAATACATTTGTCAGCAAACATTTATATGAAACTATTTCTCAATTTCCAACACCTCCATTTCAATGCAATTTTCAGCAAGAGATAAAGCAATGCAAAAGGTTTTATATGTATTATAATTATTTCTAAAAAATAACCCAAAGTTACCATTTTTCATCATTTATGTAAACTGCCTCTAAAGGTACTGCATTAAAATGGATATTTTGGAAGTCATCAGTTTTAAAAAACGGAGGCTAAATGGCCAAAAAACTCCTAAACTACTGAATATATCTTCAAACGGTTTTCACCAGTAGATGAAGTGGTTTTTAAGAAAGGGTTTTGTATATAATTTGTCAACGTTTTGGATTAATTGGTCGAAATATAAACATATATATTCCATTGAAAACGATGCCTATTCCCTTTGAGATATAACACAAAACAAAGTATTGCTGGATAATACCTCATTAATAGGTTTACATGTATTTAAATAATTGTAAAGTTATACAAACAGATAGTAATATTTCACATCGTATTCCCAATAAAAGTCCACACACTGTTTTTACTGAAATCCCAGTAACAGAGCGCCCGAAATGAATTTTCCCGCCAAAACGGCCGATGTATGTACTACAAATGCGACTGGCAAACGTTCGCTACTCAACAAGCAAACGATTCGTCAGAGCGTCTTGACTTACATCCAATTCTATTCTTTACAATAAGTCTTTGTTACATAAGAATACAATTTTAATGTGAATATAATAAGAACAATATATACACCGAATAAATGTAAAGGTTTTACATAAGCTTTCTATCAGATAAAGTATATAATAAAAGAACAGCATTTATATTAAAAATGTCTATTACCCTTATGGTTTGATTGCTGGTGAAGAAGACATTTTTAGTTCTCACTTTTAAAGGAATGGCAGATAATTTCACACTCTCCACAAAGGCTAATTTCCCGTTAACACTTGTGCCTATGGATAAACTTTCAGACGTACAGTAATCCACTGCTAGAAGGACACAAATAAAAACCAACGACTGTTTCAATATAGCGTACATTTTGAAGCTTGTAATGTATAATAGTAAACCTTGTTGATACAATAATCTGAATAGAAATATTGCTTATGAAGGTAGCGAGATGAATGGTGATAAGTTTTATCAAGTGGATAAGGATTTATCTTATTTTTTTACACGATGACTCAGATAGTACAGATTTATCATCATAACTATTTCTATACTTTGTGCGATACATAGCATTCCAATTCAAAATGTCTTTATAAGTAACCTTTTACATCACTTTTGTATCGTCACATATCGCTTTCATATCATTTGAAAATGATGACTTATAATGGTTTTAGAGAACGACTTAGAATCGAATGTTATGAGGGTTCTTTGGGTAACTGTTCTAAGAAGAGCCCTCAATGAATTCAGTTGGGTGTCATTTTTACCAACTGCAGTGGAATATGATTATAATTAATTTATTTCAACAGCAATTACTTAATTCTCACAGTTTTTTATCATTTAAGTCTGCAACCTTTTCTAATAAGCCAAACTTGTGACAAGAAAGTTGGTCCGGGCCACAATTGTAACAAGAACGTTGGGCCGAGCCACAAATGTTATGAGGATATTTGTCCGAGAGACAAATGTTATTTGGATATTTGTCCGGGCCACAAATGTTATGAGGATATTTATCCGCGACACAAATGTTATGAGGATATTTGTCCGGGTCACAAATGTTATGAAGATATTTATCCGAGACACAAATGTTATGAGGATATACGAGTATGTGTGGGCCACAAATGTTATGAGGATATTTATCCGTGACACAAATGTTATGAGAATATTTATGCGAGACACAAATGTTATGAGGATATTTATCCGAGACACAAATTTTATGAGGATATTTGTCCGAGACACAAATTTTATTTGGATATTTGTCTCGGCCACAAATGTTATGAGGATCTACGAGTATGTGCGGGCCACAAATTTTATGAGGATAATTATCTGAGACACAAATGATATGAGGATATTTGTCCGGGCCACAAATGTTATGAGGATATTCGAGTATGTGCGGGCCACAAATATTATAAGGATATACGAGTATGTGCGGGCCACAAATGTTATAATGATATTTATACGAGACACAAATGTTATGAGGATATACGAGTATGTGCGGGCCACAAATTTTATGAGGATATATATCCGAGACACAAATGTTATGAGGATATTTGTCCGGGCCATAAATGTTATGAGGATATACGAGTATGTGTGGGCCACAAATGTTATGAGGATATTTGTTCGGGCCACAAATGTTATGAGGATATTTGTCCGGGCCATAAATGTTATGAGGATAATTATATTATCTGAGACACAAATGTTATGAGGATATACGAGTATGTGCGGGCCACAAATGTTATGAGGATATTGGTACGGGCCACAAATGTTATGAGGACATTTGTCCGGGCCATAAATGTTATGAGGATATACGAGTATGTGTGGGCCACAAATGTTATGAGGATTTTTGTCCGGGCCACAAATATTATGAGGATATTTGTCCGGGCCATAAATGTTATGAGGATCTACGAGTATGTGCGGGCCACAAATTTTATGAGGATAATTATCTGAGACACAAATGATATGAGGATATTTGTCCGGGCCACAAATGTTATGAGGATATTCGAGTATGTGCGGGCCACAAATATTATAAGGATATACGAGTATGTGCGGGCCACAAATTTTATGAGGATATTTATCCGAGACACAAATGTTATGAGGATATTGGTCCGGGCCATAAATGTTATGAGGATATTTGTCCGGGCCACAAATGTCGTGACGATATCGGGTCACATTTAATTTGATAAACACCACTTTTTTGATGAAACTATTTTGCATTTTGAACTATTTATCGTAACACAGGTCAGCTTGTTGACGCTTACGCACGCTGGATGGAGTATACAGCTCCATCCAAGAGTGTGGGACTTACTGTTCGCCAGAATATCCACTAAAATCCAACAGAACCCTTATCATTCTCATTCTCTGACGCAATCAGCTCCGACGCCTCGATGGTTCCAACTAATAGGAAAGAGGGAGCATGTGGGCAAAATCTCCAACCCGTCGCCGGCGAGATGACCTCCTCCTTGAGTGACTTCTCTTTAAGATCAAAATCTCAGTAGGGTCCTAAGTTTAATCCTACAAACGTTTTCACGGCCTTGCTGGCGAAATGTTGCGGTTGCTTTTCTGGCAAACGCCTTGGGTTCTTTCCCTGGAAGGACAAATTTGGTAAATTATATTTTATTATTTATCTGGGAATAAAAACCATTAAGATATATATTATATCTTTCAAGTTTAATGAGCTATCATTGTAAACTGTCTCATTAGTCACAGAGATCACAGCCAAGATGTAATATTTCATTAAAAATATTAAAAATACAGACTGAGTTTACAAATTTATATAAAGTAGATGTCAGAGTTATGAGCGGAGTTCAACGCTGATAAATTAAACTCAATCCACTTCATTAAACAAGAGTCGTAAGAAGTTTTGAATTTCCCGACACCAGCCTCCTGGAGTTGATGTGCCGCATTACTGGTGACAAAGCGGCGGGGATCCTTTAACGTGTGACCTTAATCGCAAGAACTAATATATATTATACTTGGAGCTCCTCAAATATTTATAAATGCAATGTTTACTTGAAAATATTACGTAAAATTTAACTCTCCGACTATTTTTCTAGATTTCAAATGAATAGCTCATGAATAGAAAACGTAAATTAACTTTTAGCTGTTATGTAAAAATAAGGTCTTTAATTATTTTTAAACATAACAAATTTGAATCACTTCAAAATAAAATTTAAATTAAAAATTTGTATCACTTGGAAATAAAATTTAAATGAAAAATAAGATTTACTTGAAAATATAATGAAAATGACAAATTTGAATCATTTCAGAATGAAATGAAAATGACAAATTTGAATCACTTCAAAATAAAATGTAAATGACAAATTTGAATCACTTGAAAATATATTGTAAAAATTAACTCCCCATATGTTATTTTACATTACAAAATTAATAGTTTACTAGAAAGTATTACGAAAGACGTTCCGCTACAATACTGCTTAGAAACCATAAGAGGTAAATTACCTCTTACAAGTGAAAATAAAATATAAATTTCTCCGTTCCATGACGTAAAGAATAGGACATTTTAGTAAAGTTTTCCCGGCGATTATACCACCGTAAAGACGGGAGAAAACGTTGAGTCCAAGTAGGCTTAGATGAATTATAGCGATATGATATAAATAAGGATTTAGGGCATCAGAATAAATTCCCGAGGCCTCCGACGAGGCCCACCGTATTATTTTACGTGCAATTTGTTTGTTTTTATTGCTGCGGGCCGGGACTGGCTGCATTAATATTACAGGGGACTGGAGTTCGATATATTAGACGAGCGCACTTTTTGTGTTATTTCTCAGGTGTTAAAGGTGCTAGTTTATAGTTAGTATAGTTTGGGGATATTTAAGGTGGTTTTAACCGAATTCAATTTAAAATATGGTACTATATTTTAATTACAGGACACTATCACAAAGAGGAGTTCCGATAGGCCTTATACATATGTGTCGGAAAATAAGAGAGAAAGGAGAGCATAAAGCATAGGGGCGTAAGGTTTTCCGCCGACATCGTTATTAATGGCATCCATAACCATATCTATCAATCATAACTGTGGGCGTTTGTGAGTAATGTTGGTACAATCAAAAACTTTATTAATAAACTCAGATTATAATGTCCAGTAACTTAATGTTCCCGATAACCATTTACAGAAAAACATTAACAATAGCTAGGAACGCGACAGCATCAATAGTTGACCGCTTTGACCGACCGTCACCCGAGAACTACCGAGTGACGTGCGCCGGACTGCTACTATTGACTCTGTCCCATGCCAATAGACAGTTGGCGCCAATGCTCCACAGACTACCGTACTCCGACGTATAGTTACTGATAACTTGCAGTAATTAAGCAAGTTTATATCGCAGAAGGTCCTTGATCTTCTGCTTCCAATAAATTCAAAAATGCTCTGATTTTCATTCTGTATCCAAGAATAGAAAGAGTTATTGAAGAAATAAGTTTAGGTTAGTTAATTAGTACGAAGACTATGTCGCTCAGAGAATATGCAGCTTTCTAATGGTGAAAAAAAAAATTCAATCGATCTAGTAGGTTTTGTATGAAAACGTTACAAACATACATACATAATGTTCGCGCCGGATGGCGCTACCTACCTAGCGATGTACCAATGCACTGGGTTATTGGGAGGCGTCCGTATACGAGCGGGCGCTCCACATTGCTCTATGAACATATAGCAATATATATGATAGGTAGTCTGTAGTCGTAAGAAGCCTCTAGCGGGTTGTCAACCGCGAAGCGTTGGTGACGGGGGCAGAATAAGCCCGTTTCGGGAATTTTGTTGGTTTTGAAAGGAAGTGCGGGCTTCTACGCGTTAATTGGTTTTTGGGGCCAGTGAAACACCATCGTCGCATTTTGTAGGCCTATATAGTAGCCCTCTAGTGAAAGATGGCGGGTCATAATGCGGCTAGGTTAGCTCGTCCACGCGTTAGCCGCAATAGCCCTTCCTTCCTGTGGATCTTGGAGTGGACCAGAGAACCGGCATCGCCTTCAGCAAATTTGGATGCCTCGGCAGGTTACACACTCTTCACATTTCAATCATGCACATCAAAAAACAAAACCACGTTTCATTCATCTGCCAGGGCTCGTCGCCGTCGAGGAGATCGGCGCCTGGAGACCAGGTAGGTGTAAAATTCACTAACTCTGTTCGACCCCTCTGGAATCTCTCGTATAATTTCTCCTCCCGCCGTCTACAGTGATCGAGGCTACCTTCACCACTATGGGCCCTCATGATCCTTGGTGGCCGCTCATGACAGGGTCACGGCCGGCGTGAACATACTTACATACAAAAACACGAATGCTTCCTCTTAAAAATCTTAGTTTAGATTAGAAATTTGAACGAGATTGAAGAAGAGTGTGAATCGATCGTAAGAAGGTTATTTACTTTTTTTTGGCTAACCTGCTCATAATCGAATCCGGGGCCTTCAAATTTGTTTAGGAACACTCAAAAGGTACACAAAAACAGCGTTTACCCCATACTCACCCTAATCACTATTTAATTATGCGAAACTTTGCCCCGTCCAATAGAGGGCGAGGGTTACTCGCAAGTTTTTGTTATTACCCCCACTTTTGCTACAATACAATGAATTGTCGTATTATTAAAAGCTTGGTAACAAGCGTAGTAACAGCTCCACTCTTCACACTTACATATATATTGGGAGTTAAAAAGAGAGGAGGGAATAGATTAGCGCAAATTGTTAACTCTCTTTAACTGAGTTTAAATTAAGATTTATGGATTTTTGAAGTTCGTAGGAATATTTTGTGTTAACTTACATATATCATTGAAGCATTAATTAATTTTGTCAGAAATACAATAAAATCAATCAAGGAAGCTAGAACCTGAAATCAGGGCCCATTGGTCGATAAATATGGAGGAATTTCGACTGGTAGGGGGGGGGGGGGGTCGAACAGACGAAGTCGGCACTCACCTTCGGTCGCTGCTCTCCTCGGATGGCGATTGAGTCCAGGCACGTTGGTGTGTTTCAGTGTAAGCGTAAAATGTGCGAATGTAACACGTGCTTGGAACTAGGCGAGGCGGAGACTCCACTCGGCGTCGTAGTTCTTCAACGTAGACCTTCAGCTCAGCCGTCGAAGCAAAAACGGCCACGCGGTGTCGGCTTCCAAAACTTGACAGAACGCGTGAGCACCCAAAAAGAGAGTGAGTCGCGTATCCTTCCGGTGCGGGTGACAGCTAAAAGAGACAGACACGTATGATTTTTATGGAGACCCAGGTCCTAATCCTGATCTGACACTAAATTCCTTTTGTAAGACTTATGTGTCTAACTGTTTTTTTACGTATAAAGTGCTATGCTTTTTGGTGAAAGAAAACATCGCGAGGAAATCTGCAAAACCATGGAACAATTACGAAATATGTGCGGTCTGCCAAGCTGCAGTGGAGAGTTTATGTTCTAAAAAACCTTTCTCCTATGACGAAGTAGGTCTATGCACAACAGTTAATAGACTGCAGCTTATCTCTTTACCTTTTTTATCGCTGGGAAATGCGTTTATACACTTCGAGTGAAATATACACCCACTTAGCTGTGAGATACTCGCTGGACAACCAAAATACCCACTAAAACCCAACGGAGCTTACTTCATCTAATGGTGGGGCCCAGAAGTTCGCCTGCGCTTTCGACTTGGATGTCGCCCCAGATTCTACCAACAGAAGGTTCACGTAAGCTGAAGAAGGTGTGCGAGCATACGTCTATCTTTATTTACCTCCTTTAGCAGAGAGGGGCATCAACTAAGTCTTTCTCGCCCTCGCACTTGCATCCTTCAGTCAGATGACTGACTCACAAATCGAGACGAAAGCCCCTATTGCCGTTTCGCTCCTGACCATAGTAGGAACTATGATCGGCCCTCAAGCTCAGCAGCTGAATCGATTAGTGCTCCACACTTTGCAGAAGTATCCATACCCGGTCAGCACCTGCACTAATCTAAAGGATAGTGATCCGTGCTTCCTGTTGAGCCAACCATTAAGTTACAGCCGGATTGCTGCCACCTGGAAAATGCTTGCTATCCGTGCCTCGAGGTTCTCTCTCCACCTGTTGATGAGAGTCCTGTCATATCTATTTACCTTTAGGGTTTTGATAGAATAACGTCGTGGCGTCAAGCTGCGTTAGCAAACTTTTATAATTTGGCATATTATAATGGCTACATGGCCAAAGCGTAATCTTTTTAAATTTGAATAATATAAATAGATCTAGTAGTTATTGCATTTCTCTCTTCGTAGATCTACTTACGCAGAGTCGATTGTCATTATAGTCGGAGGCAAAGCACTCCCGACTTAAGCACTCTCGAAGCGTAGGGCCCTTCATTGTCCCCTATGGAACCATCGTGTTTAGATGATACACTTACGTAAGGATGTTTGATATTTGAATCGAGGGGCTAATATTGGATGTCTTTTATTGAACCTGTATTGACGATGTTATATCTGTTTATCAAATTATTATCTACTAGTTGATCGCTTGATTATTATTCTGGATAGAAATAATCTCCATCTCTTATTGTCTAATAATTAAATTCTCTCTTTGATGATGTAGTTATCTTTGAAGCAAAAAATCAATATATCATAGACGAAGTTACTATAAATGTAGGGTTTATTTGTATCTTTAAGTTTGTAGTCGTTATTTAATAAAATCATCAATTGGAATCAATGTGTGGAAAAACCCATGTTTGATGAATCAAAAGTGCTTTTATGTCCTGATATCGGACTTGGATATAACAACACTACAAGTCAAATGCAGAACTAATAGCATAGTATGGCACAATGAGACTTACAATTTGTTGCTTCAGTCTAAATCTTTAACCTCAGAGATTGTTGGCACGAATAGAAAAATATAATTTATTATTGGATAGATTTATCAAGAAAGGTTACAATACAATATTTTACGACTTATAACAGCTAATCAACATAGAAAAATAGGGAAATTTGTCTTTATAATAGACACCAAAAAGTCTCTGGTAGCCAGCTCGTAATTAACTTGACCATGTACAGAAAAAAGGGGGAAATGTCATAATATATTAAATTATAAAGTATAAATGACGCCCTCATTATAATGCTACAAATATTTTGTCTATTGTATATTAAGATAAAATGATAAGCCCGGGGGCTCATAAAAAGCCGGATGACATCAGGTAAACGAGTAAATACCAGATAAGTATCTTGTTAGAGACAAAGGAAGTTGCTAACAAAAGCGGGCCGTATCGTTGTTTTTCATCCTGAAAAGAGCGCAAAGGCACTGGTTTCCATTCAAATTATAAGCTAAAAGCGTTTACTTATGAAGGAAAGCTCCTTTAAGAGCCTTACGAAACAATTGGTCGAAGACTCAAGTCACTTATAGGACGTTATGTAGCTACTCAAACCTTTGTTTGAAAGTGAGGCTTTCTTCTAATACATACATATATACATAGCACCACGCCTCATTCCCATAGGGGTAGGCAGAGACAACATCCTTCCACTTTCCACGATCCTTGCATATCTCCTTCGCTTCTTTCATTCTCACTAAACTTTTCATACAAATTCGTCGGTTTAGAGTACTCTTGACTTGACCCCTAAATAAAATGTCCTGGATTTGATCCAGGACATTTTTCTTTACAGTCAGTCTTCCCCTTCCAACTTTCGCATTCACTCTTGACTCATAAATCCTTTTTGTCAGTCTCCTCTCACTCATTCTCTTTACATGCCCAAACCATCTAAGCATACCGTTCTCGATTTTAGTCACTACGTCTTCTTTTATAACACAACATTTCTTATCACACTATTGCTTACTCTGTCACTCAGTTTTAATTCACACATACTTCTCAACGCTCTCATCTCTACCGCATTTATTTTACTTTTGTGATTCTTCTGCCATACCCAACTTTCACTACCATACATAAGTGTTGGCACCAACACTCCAGCATGCACTGCCAGTCTAGCCCTTTGAGACACCATCTGGCTATTCATAAAGGCGTGCAGAGCACCATTTACCATATTCCCTGCATTCACTCTCCTTTCAATATCACTCTCACATGTTCCATCTTGTGTAAATTTAGATCCCAAGTATACAAATTCTTTTACTTCTTCCACTTGTTCCCCATCGATCAAAATATTACCAGTCATCATAGATTTATCTCTTTCAAAGAGCATGACTTTCGTTTTGTTTACATTCACTTTCATTCCTTTCCCTTTCAAAGCTTCATTCATAATATTTAGCATCTCCTGTAGCTCGTTAGCGGATGACGCAAGTATTACTTGATCATCAGCGTAGAGTAAACATTTGATGAGTAATTCATTCATTCTTAACCCATACATACTTTCTTTTAAACTGTCAAACATTTATCCATGAATAGGTTGAACAGCCATGGTGACGCAACACATCCCTGTGGAACACCTCTTTCGACAGGAAACCACTCCGTGTACACTCCGTTTATTCTGACACAGGCAGTAGAATAGATCAGACAACCGCTCACCCCATACGTAGATAACGTTGACCACAGCTCATTCCTCAGCACTCGATCATATCCCTTTTCTAAATCTACGAAAGCGCAATAAACTTTTTGGTTTTTCTAATATTATTACTAAACGTCTCTACTTTTGTTATAGTATATAACGTAATTTCAGATTATGTGCAAAAATCGGGAAATCCATTTGATAAGACAAGACAACACCCAAAAAATATGCTTCCAAAATGTAAGTCAATCGAAGTTTCAAGTCAAGGAACTTACGTAACCATCCATATTTACGCAAAAAATTGTCACTTAGATCATCTTACAATTGAATACAGATAAAGTAATATGTACTTAATGATTTCTTTTGCGTATTCAAAAATTTAGAATTAAAAAAAGAAATTAACATAGATTTATTGCTACTCTTTTTCTACTTCCATCTCTACATCTATCATCTTCGATATCTCTTTCACTCACTTATGTACTTTTCTTTTTCCTTTTACATCTGCATTTCGTGTCTCGTCCGTATCTTTACTTTCAATATTCCTATCTCTATCTGAATGTCTGTTACTTAGTGTCTCTAATTTCTGCCGCTTCCCATCTTTCTGCTTTATAGTCAAAGTCAAAGTCAAAATATCTTTATTCAAGTAGGCCTATTAAAGCACTTTTGAATCGTCAAATATCGTTTTTTTTTCTATTTATTATTTAAATGAATGACTGATGATAACATAAAAGAACTACTTACAATCTAAAGTTACGAGGGTTCCTTCGCGCCCTGATCTGAGAAGAGCCCACAACAAACTCAGTCGGGTGTACGTTTTTTTTGTTATCATCATTACAATATTTAATTTAAAAATATTCTATATCTATATATATATAGAGCAATTCATTCACTCCCACGCTTTTTTGTCTTCTAAGTATTCTTTCAAATTATAGAATGATTTCTCAATTAGTTTTCTTTTAATAAAAGATTTAAATTTATTAAGAGACATTTTTGTAACTTCTNCTAAATCTACGAAAGCGCAATAAACTTTTTGGTTCTTCTAATATTATTACTAAACGTCTCTTCTTTTGTTATAGTATATAACGTAATTCCAGAAACCCATTTGATAAGAACAAGACAACACCCAAAAAATATGCTTCCAACATGTAAGTCAATCGAAGTTTCAAGTCAAGGAACTTACGTAACCATCCATATTTACGCAAAAAATTGTCACTTAGATCATCTTACAATTGAATACAGATAGAGTAATATGTCCTTAATGATTTCCATTGCGTATTCAAAAATTCAGAATTAAAAAAAGAAATTGACATGGATTTATTCCTACTCTTTTTCTACTTCCATCTTTACATCTATCATCTTCGATATCTCTTTCACTCACTTATGTATTATTCCTTTTCCTTTTACATGTACATTTCGTGTCTCGTCCGTATCTTTACTTTCAATATTCCTATCTCTATCTGAATGTCTACTACTTAGTGTCTCTAATTTCTGCCGCCCATCTTCTGCTATAGACATAAGTTAGTCCCATGTTTTCTATAACTGATCAGGTTTTACATTTATAAGTTTGACATCGTAGAAGTGAAATTTATATTGATTTCTTTTTCCTTATTTCTTTGAAATAAACTTCAGTTCAGTTTGTTATCAAATATTTCTATTTCGTCGTGTGTTTCAACAATGAAAAATCTACTTACCAATGTAATTTTATTTAACAAAACATTAAACTTCTTTAAATTAATAATGAAAATGTTAACTGGTTCCCTGCTTCGCTTCTGTCTTGTGCCACGAAGTCCCGAAGTCTTCACGGTGTGTACGGATCTCAAGTCCACAATAGGTGGGGCTGTCACTGACAGTCGCTGCTCTTTACAACTTTAAACAATAATACTCCAACTGCAGCTTTAATTGAACTTCCGTATCTCGCTAACTTATTTGATACAGTGGAATTAATTGTGCTGCTTTATATTTCTTAACGTCTTAAACCTTTTCCGGTACAATAGCAAGATTTATTCTACAATTTATATATTTGCACTTGTAGTAAAAACTTCCGCTCACTTTTATTAAACATCGTCAGTATATATTAGTTATTTACTGATTGTATATGCTTAGGGGTTTTTTTTTAATATATTTAAGCGCCTGTTGTTATTTAGAAGCAATTGTGATAACCAGCATGTTGCTATTTAAATTTATAAGGCACTAGCGATTTGCGATTGCAAATTTTGATTATTTAACATTCCTTTTACTAAAGAAAGTAATTTTTTCTACTCGTGTTCAACGATTGTTCTCTCAAATCTGTTTAATAGATAACCACGTTGAAATAATTGCTTGATATTTTCCATTCCTGTACAGTTTATATCTTAACTGAATTGTAGACTTATCAAATGGAAAAGGTGTTTTGTAAATCCGACAAGCTTTATCTAAATTACGGTTTTTGTGTGTAAATTGCTTGTTTTCTTGTCAAACTTCGCGATAAATATTCCTTTTTTACATACTTCACTCAAAATCAATCAAAGTGGCCTAAGAATTTGCTTACATGTAAATCATGAAGTTTAGCATCTTCTAGTACATAAACACCTGTAAAATACAAACTCGTATAATAAATAGAGTTACTAAACTTTTTCTCTTCCCATCCGGTTACATTTTATTCAAGAAAAGGTTCTCGTAAATGTATAGAAGTATACTAAGGTATAATAGAGAGGTGTTTTATATTTAATGTATCGTTCCTATTCCGGAGGCCGTATCCGTTTTTATATAGATCGTCGACATTCCCACGAACTTGTTTAACAAATCAGGGGATGACGAAACAAATCCAATACCTATTTTCGCTTTCCAATTGTTTGCGCCGGTTGTTTTTGTGTAACAAACTGATTGACAACTCTCGCAAGTTGGAATGGCTCTACGTGGAACTTGTTAGTTATTTTTTTCCACTGCGACTTTTAGTTTTATCTAGTACTTTACTAGCAATTCTGCAGTGTCACCCGAGTAGTTATAAATCCTCTGGAGATAAGTCAAATAATATATATGTTGGAGTGCAAGTCTGTAGATCTGTGGTCCGTGTGTAATAGTCTGTGGAACGCTGGCGCCATCTTTGTATCGGCGTGGGGGCAGAGTCAATAAGTGGGAGCTCTCAAGCGGCGGTCGGCCGGAGTGGTCGACTATTGAAACTGTCGCGATCCTAGCTATTAGTGTTAATGAGTGTAACAAAGTGTTTGATTTTACCAACATTACCCACGGACGCCCACAGAATAAGAAATTAAATAATGGATCCAATTAATAACGATGTCGGCGGAGAACCCTACGCCCCTGTGCTTTATGCTTCTCGGTTCTCTGTTATTCTCCGACATATATATTTTTTTCTTTTCTACACTCTAATTCTAATGCACGGCTGATGATGATACTCGAGAACGACTTAAAATCTAAAGCTACGAGGGTTCCTTCGCGCCCCGATCCGAGAAGAGCCCACAACAAACTCAGTCGGGTGTTTTGGTTTAATATATTTCAATTCAAATTGGAGCAGTTGGTTCACTCCCACGCGTTTCTATCGTCTAAGTACTCATGCAAATTATAATACGATTTTTCTATCAACTTTCTTTTAACAAAGACTTTGAATTTATTAATTGACATCTTTAGAACGTCTTGTGGGAGTTTATTATAGAAACGTATACAGTTACCCTTAAATGAGTTGTTAATCTTATGCAGCCTACTAGAATTTATAACAAGTTTGTTTTGGTTTCGTAAGTTATATGATGTACATTCACTCTTTTTATTAAAAGAGTCAATGTTTTTATGTACATACAACAAGTTTTCTAATATATATACGCAGTGAACTGTCATTATGTTAACTGCCTTGAATTTGTTTCTTAGCGACTCTCTTGGACCCATATTGTAAATCGCACGAGCGGCCCTTTTCTGCAGCACAAATGTTGCATATCAGCAGCATTACCCCAAAGTAGAATACCGTATGAAATAATTCTGTGAAAATAGCTGAAATATAACAGTCTGGCAGTTTCAACATCTCTCAGACGAAGAATTCTTTTAACTGCGTAAGCTGCAGAGCTGAGCCTGTTCGATAGACCACTTATATGGGGCCCCCACTGTAATCTGTTATCTAATGTTATACCTAAGAAGGGAGGGAAGAGAGGAGGAGATAGGGAGAAATTCAAAAAACATTGAGAAACAGCTCACTTTCCTATATTTAAAGTCATCGCTAAGTGACGGAAATCTAGGATCGTCTCATCATTTTGTTAGACTATAGATAGTTGTATGATAACTCGGATAGATCTAAAAGGTGGGTAGTTATTGAGTAATATAAGTTCCTCCGGACCACAAGGCATGAGTGCGAAAGTTGAACCCCTGGTATTTCTTTCATGGATGAAGAGGGTTCCGCTGGATTTTAGTGGGTATTGCGAGGCTTCCTTTATCGCCAAGTCCCACACTGCTAACATATGGAAAAAAAATAGCGACAACACTTAAAATACCAAAAACATTTTGGAAGATTACGAAATGTTGTGCAATGCGAGGTAATATTAACGAACGGAGGAATTTTGTTAAGCCTTACGAGCTGTGTCTCGTGAAGTAGTTGTTTTAAGAGAAGTAATGCTAAATTATATATATTCAAATAGTGAAGAAAGCATTAGTATAGTGCAAGTTGTGTATATTTAAATAGTAGAGAACATAAAAGATAGAGTAAGAGATGGTGAGTTGGCCTAATAAGTCAGAAGTGGGATAGCTTAGCTTATTAAGTGTTGCCATAAATATTACTCAATAATTCTCATTTAACCATAGTCTAACAATTTAAAACTGTTCTAATGGTCATTTGGAAGAAGTAATTTGTGTTCAATATATATAAATAACTTTGCTATTCTTATCGCAATCTACATTCATTTCCATACCAGTTGTATCTCCGTTATAGTTCCTGAGATTATAAGGAATCCTGTTCTTAGTGAACATCTACAACGTGAAAGGAATGAGTTAGTTTTTGCCTTATACATATATCCAGACCACATGAGAATATAAAATAAAAAGGCTAGAGTGTCCTGTTATTTGCCATCACGATATACTAGTCGATTTAATCCACTAGGCAAATTAATAGTTCTTTTTTTTTATTCTTTTGTTTTTAAGGGGCTTTTGTATTTTTAATAATACACGCCAGCCCCATCGTTAACTTATAAACTAACACACATCAATTTAACAATGACAAGAAATATAATTACAAAACAAAAAAGACTAACTTAAAAGCCAAATAACTCGAAGGTTCACTTAAGATTGAATTAAAAACACCAATATTTCTAAAATTTAAATTTAGTTCATGTGTTAATGTTTCTCTCACACTTTGATTCCGAACACATGCCTTTAGCAAGTGTTCAATATCTTCCGTTACTCCACAAACTGCACAATTAGGGGAAGAACTCTTCCTCATAAGATATTTGAACTTACCCAAAGGCATGTGTCCAGACCTTACTCTAAATGCTATCACTAACTTATTTCTATTAATTTTTGAATGTACAAACCACGGTATACGGGGAGGCTCCGACTGCATTGTCTTGTACCAAATCCCTTTATATAACGCCCTCTCATTAAAATATTCCCTCCAATCTTTTGAAACTTTAATTTTAAATTTAGATAAAATTTCCGTATAATGCGGTTTGATATTTAAAAACGCACCATTCTCATGAGCCAAATTCGCTAACTTATAAATTAATAGTTATATTCCATCAAAAACATTATGTGGTGTATTCACAGATGGTTTAATTTTATTTATCTTCGCCTGCTATTTTCACATGACACTTTTTGCACCTATAAATTTGCTCTGAAAGTTCGGACTGGCGTTGCTGTAATGGACTTTATAACGATGTTTTGTTCGTGGTAATAAAATATAGACGCATGTTTTTATAGCCTTGTTGTTATAATGGTACTCCTACTCAGTTGGAGATTCAATTCCAACCTGGACCAATAAGACTTCTTCTTCTTAGTAAGTAAGTAGCAGCCCATTAACGTCCCACTACTGGGCACAGGCCTCCTCATCCGAGAAGCGAGGGTTTTTAGACCATAGACCCACCACGCTGCTCCATTGCGGATTGGCAGGTATACTACACAAGTGCACTCTCTATTCCATCACTCACATAGTCCGATGTGACGGGAATCCGACACGATCGGAGAGAGATCAGGCGCAGGGCCAACGGCTTAACGTGCTCCAGATTCCCAACTTCAGGCAAATATTGAGAAAATCTTATTAGAAAACTCAATATTGATTTTTGAATTGGCCAAACCCAGGACTCGAACCCAGAACCTCATGTCTGTAGTCGAACATGCTAACCATCCAACTGTGAGAATCTCTCTTAATCTCTGGCGAGGTGAAATAATTATAATGGTACTCCTACTCAGTTGGCCAGTATAGATAGGAGATTCAATTCCAAGTAGGACTGCTTCTCTTTGTTCCTCTCCAATTACTGGAGGTTGGACATCAGCTGTGAGAATCTCTCTTGATCTCTGGCGAGGTGAAATAGTTATAATGGTACTCCTACTCAGTTGGTTATAGATAGGAGATTCAATTCCAAGCAGGAGTGCTTCTCTTTGTTCCTCTCCAATTACTGGAGGTTGGACATCAGCTGCGAGAATCTCTCTTGATCTCTGGCGAGGTGAAATAGTTATAATGGTACTCCTACTCAGTTGGCTAGTATAGATAGGAGATTCAATTCTAAGCAGGACTGCTTCTCTTTGTTCCTGTCCAATTACTGGAGGTTGGACATCTGCTGTGAGAATCTCTCTTGATCTCTGGCGAGGTGAAATAGTTATAATGGTACTCCTACTCAGTTGGCTAGTATAGATAGGAGATTCAATTCCAAGCAGGACTGCTTCTCTTTGTTCCTGTCCAATTACTGGAGGTTGGACATCAGCTGTGAGAATCTCTCTTGATCTCTGGCGAGGTGAATTAGTTTTTCGACGCTTGAAACACCAGTTGACTGTTGAATGTTACACATACGTTACCATCAAAGTAAAATTATTTCTTAGTTAACTTTAGAATCTTCTATTCGGTTATTTGTCGTTGTGTTAGTATATCTTCTTGTTAAAAGAAGACGTAGTGCCAAATCGTGAGCAGGCACCACTAACTTTCTCTTTATACAAATAATGATATGTTGGAGGGCAGATGTCTGTGGAACGCTGGCGCCAACTATCGGCGTGGGACAGATATAATGGTGGCAGTCCGACGGGAGTCTCTCGGCAGTTGTCGAGTGGCGCTCAACCGGAACGGTCTACTGTTGGAACTGTCGCGCTCCTAGCTATTATTGTTAATGAGTTTGTATAAATTGATATCGGGAACATTAAGTGATTCAACATTATAATTCGAGTTGATTAACAAGGTGTTTGATTGCGCCAACATTACCCACGAACGTCCACTGTATAATAAATTAATAACGATGTCGGCGGAGAACCCTACGCCCCTGTGCTTTATGCTTCTCCGTTATATTATTCTCTCTTATTCTCCGACATATATTATAATTGTGACTTTTTGGTAAAAACATGGTTGCATATCCAACAATTGTAGGATATCTGTAGCCTCTCCACCCTCAGTGGAGTAGCGTGGTAGTTCTATGCTTTGGAAATCCTCCCTTCTACGAGTGAAGTGGTAGTGGGACGTCAATAGGCTGTTGTTTACCCTTTTTAATTAATTTATGAGACTAAAAACCTATTAAAATAAAAGTTTTTTGTAAATTTTGGTACCTGACATTAGGAAGAACGAAAGCATTGCAAATTTCAATGTTATATTTATTATTTTGTCTATTTCGGTTTGCAATACACACCTTTAAGTATGTAATAATGTATGCCGAGGCAGCCGTCACCAAAAGGGAAAGTTGGTGTAATTTCCATTTTGTGATTGGAACACTCGAGAGGCACCTGAGCCTGTTTGTCAGCTGACGAATATTACATGTCTCCCTTTTCGTAAACAATAAAATGTAACATTTTCTGGAATTTTTATGTCTTTATGGTTACATTAGTTATGAAAGATTTATTTGATTTGTTAAGGCTACTTCAGGCAATTTTTTTCATTATCCTAATTAGAATAACTGCTCTTTCGCTCGTTGGTGCAGGTCTGGTAGAAGAAGAGGCCTGTTTAAAAAGTAGTTTGTTGTTATTTAGTATTCACAGGGTTTTGAGTTTCTGGCAATCATTATCAGCATTTGAAAATCTCGAAATATAGAATTAAGCTTCATTACCACCATTATCAGTAATGATAAATATCATTATTATTTTTTAATCTTCAGTTTTGGTATATGCTCAAAATAACACTTCATTTTATACTCGCATATGTTTAAAGAACTGATTTCTAATAAATTCTAAGTCTTCTTAACGACGAAATCTCTTCCTTTATTAAATTCCTTACTTTTTTAAAATATCTCGACCTTTCTATTTATGCTTGTCGGAGTGCAATAGTTTGTGGAACGCTGGCGCCATCTGTCTATTGGCGTGAGGCAGAGTCCGGCGCGCGTCTCTCGGTAGTTTTCGGGGGACGGCCCGCCGGTGCGGACAACTTTTGGAACCGTCGCGTTCCTAATTATTGTTATTGAGTTTGTGTAAATTGATATCGGGAACATTAAGTAATTGAACATTATAATCCGTGTTAATTAGTAAAGTGTTTGATTGCACCTACATTACCCACGAACGCCCACAGTGTGGAAATTATGGATGCCATTAATAACGATGGTGGCGGAGAACCACACGCCCCTATGTTTTATGCTCTTCTTCTCTCTTCTTCTCCGACATCCTACTTTTGTTAATTTGTTAGTAGTAGTAGGTACTAAAAGCTGATAAGTTAACGCTTGCCTGGGGTTTCATCTAATAGAATGAGATGGAGACGTGTTAATCTGGTAAGAGTTAATAAGTTTCTTTATAATTTCTACATAATGTGGTACCAGAATCCTTGTTCCACGCTGATGTATCGAGTTATCAAAGTGCCCTTGTGATAGCAGACTCTCCGTAAGAAATAGCACTTTAAGAAGAAGATGGTATCAGAGAGTTAATACGTTCCTTGGTAGAAAATCTCCTGCAGAAACCTCAATGCAGATCGAGATAGATTAAAAAATACAATTTTCCAAACTGTCAATCAAGCTAATATAAAGAATAATTGCCCCATTATGCGATAACCTTTAGTTCCACTTTAAAAATGACATAAATTTTAAACCAATGCGATAATTAAACACCGTGAATTCCGAAGCTAAGCTTCATTAATACTAAATTATACGGAGCGAATGCGACACAAAGTAGGCGAGAAACAAACCAATAATTTTAAATTCCGCCCAGTATTCAAAGGCTGGTTAGGCCAAATGCCTTAAAGCCCCTGACAAAGCTGCTGCTCTGACAGCATAATTACAACAATTTCGCTGTGACAGTAATAATGTTTCGCAAATGGTTACAGATGTTCTCGGTATTGCCAGGAAAATGTGCTCCAGTCATTTATATGGACGGTTTCATTTGGAGCCCTGAACACAACCTCCACTACCTAATTCAAGTGATAATGAGTTATTACACAATGGTTTTGAAGTGAAACCTCTTATGGCCTCTATAGATTTGGCAGTGATTATTTAAAAGTGTCCATTGGGTCTTTACTTTTCTCTATCACACTTAGTCAAAAATACGACAGTATACTTACGCTGTGTGTTCAAAAAGTATCGCGAATTTTGTGTTTTTTCAAAAATTATTTATTTATTCATGAATATCTATTTTGTCCCCTTCAAAGTAATCCCCATGAGATATTATACACTTGTGCCAACGGTTTTTCCAATCTTCGAAGCACTTCAAAAAATCATTTTTTTTTTTATCTTGTTCAGCTCCTCCTTCGATGCCGTCTTTATCTCGTCAAGAGAAGAGTAACGTCGTCCTTTCATGGGCCTCTTCAGTTTAGGGAACAAGAAAAAGTCACAGGGGGCCAGATCTGGGGAATACGGTGGCTGCGGCATCATTAGTGTGTTGTTTTTGGCCAAAAAGTCGCGCACAAGCAACGATGTGTGAGCAGGGGCGTTATCGTGGTGCAAAAGCCAATTTTTGTTCTTCCACAAATCCGGGCGTTTCTGGCGGATTGCTTCGCGCAAATTGCGCATAACTTGCAGGTAATATTCCTTATTGACCGTTCTTCCCTGTGGCAAGAACTCATGACGCACCGCGCCAAGTTTGATCGAATGTGAAAGTTTTGCTGACAGTTTTCTTTGATTGCAGGGGCGCGCTTTTTTCGGTCTTGGTTCGTGCGGCAGCAACG
>JACTOM010000810.1:579555-608055 GCA_015832385.1 Elymnias hypermnestra
TTATTTAAAATGTCCTGGATTTGGTCCAGGAACGTTCGCCTCGGTCTTCCCCTTCCAACTTTCGCATTCACTCTTGACTCATAAATCCTTTTTGTCAGTCTCCTTTCATTCATTCTCTCTACATGCCCAAACCATCTAAGCATACCTTTCTCAATTTTAGTCACTACGTCTTCTTTTATACCACAACGTTCTCTTATCACACTATTTCTTACTCTGTCACTCAATTTTAATGCTTCTCAAAGGAATTCTCAACAATTAGCGTAATTGGTCCAGCAGTTCACTCGTGATGACGTGACATGAGGAATAGGGACTCCTTTTATATATATGGATAGATGAAGGTCTTTAACTTGTAATAACCCAGATCCTGTATGCTCTGTGAGAAGCCGGTACATCTCCGGTCCGTGTAGGATATATTCGCACCCAGTTATGTTTAAGGTAAATGTGATCTGTGGTCCATTAGCCTAATATGAAACGGCGTTCTCCACTCGCAGAACTAAACAAGCCATTTTATCATCGTCGCATGTCCGAAATTTACTTGAATAAATTACACGAAAGGCGAAAACTGTTGAATTTTAACCCGGAGTCGCGCGTGACCGACCCGAAACGACCCGCGCTGAATTTTAAATATTTTATTCATTTTACATACATTTCCGAGTCTCGGTTACAAACGCCTTTCAGGGAAATTATAGAAGGGGGAGGACTCGTGTACTCTGTTAATAATGGATGCTCGTTGTTTGATTCGATGTTCTCTTCAGATATTTCTCACTTCCTAGGTAACGGGTACTCTGATGGCTTCACTCGAGGGAACAGTTTCTAGTGAGAAATGGTATTGAAAGCGACATTGTAGACTTCTTAAAGGTGGCCCACTATTTAGAGAGGAAGAATGCTGTGGATGTCTCCTGTCACCATCGAAGGAGACGGGACTCTAGGCTGCGTATGTTTGTACAAGTCCTCTTGCTTTTGTAAATCCTCAGTCGAAATTATCCTGGACACCAGGAAGAATACGAACTTCTTTCTCACTTACGGTTGAAAGGGGTTTCTCTGGGTTTTAGTGGATATTGCCAGGTGTCCTCCACGGCTGAGACCCGCACTCCTGGCTTAGTTATTAATGAAGTAAGTAAGTAGCAGCCCATTAACAGGGTTTTTAGAGCATAGACCCACAACACTGCTCCACTGCGGATTGGCAGGCATAGTATACACGTGCACTCTCTATGCCTTCACTCTCATAGTCCGATGTGGCGGAAATCCGACACGACCGGAGAGAGATCAGGCGCAGGACCGACGGCTTAACGTGCACTCCGAGGCACGGAGGTGGATCACACCGCCAACTTCCCAACTTTGGACAAATATTGAGAAAATCTTAATAGAAAACTCAATATCGATTTTTTTAATTGGCCCGACCCAGGACTCAAACTCAGGACCTCATGTCTGTAGTCGAACATGCTAACCAATAGACCAATGAGGCAGTATTAATGAAGGTTCCACGGATTTTCCACCAAGCCCACAAATCCTATTCGTTTCCTATTCGCTTGGTTTGCTAAGGTTCTAAGTTCAATTCTCTGCAGAGAATTTAGGAAACAGCATTTTCTAAATTGTCTGAGTTTAGATTACTTGGAGGGTTCTGCGATGACTTCTTACTATCCTGCAAGTAAAGACGTATCGCCGAGTAAAAAAATGACATTCTGGTACATTGTTTTGTAGAAAGAATAGAAGAGGTAAAGTTACCTCTAATACTGTATTATAATTTACCATCAGGTGATGTCACAGTCAAGCGTTAACAGTGTGCACCTATGGATATGTGTGTGTATGTGGATATGTCGGAGTGCGGTAGTGTGTGGAATGCTGGCACCATCTATCTATCGCCCTGGGACAGAGTCATGTGTCGTGATCCGGCGGCGGACTCCTTAGTTCTCGGGTGACAGCCCGCCAGAGAGTTTGTGTAAATTGATATCAGGAACATTAAGTGACTGAACATTATAAAGTAGTAAGTAAGTAGCAGCCCTTTAACGTCCCACTGCTGGGCACAGGCCTCCTCACTCCAAGAGTTTTTAGAGCATAGACCCACCACGCTGCTCCACTGCGGATTGGCAGGCATAGTACACAATTGCACTCTCTATTCCTTCACTCTCGTAGTCCGATGTGGCGGAAATCCGACACGACCGGAGAGAGATCAGGCGCAGGACCGACGGCTTAACGTGCTCTCCGAGGCACGGGGGTGGATCACACCGCCAACTTCCCAACTTCGGGCAAATATTGAGAAAATCTTAATAGAAAACTCAATATTGATTTTTGAATTGGCCCGACCCGGGACTCGAACCCAGGACCTCATGTCTGTAGTCGAACATGCTAACCACTAGACCAATGAGGCAGAACATTATAATCAGCGTTAATTAATAAAGTGTTTGATTGCATCAACATTAATCATCAACGCCCACAGTATGGAAATTAAATTATGGATGCCATTAATGACGATGTCGGCGAAGAATCCTGCGCCCCAGTGCTTTATGCTTCCTTTCTCTTTTATTCTGTGACATATATAATAGCTGTTTCACGCGGTGTCATTCGTGTAGTTTCTGGTGCCATGAATAAGGAAAAATCCGTTCACATTGAGCAACTATGTCGCGAAAGAGTCACGTTTGTTGAATTTAGTGTAAATCTGGCAAATATTTTTGTTTATAAGTTTATTAGACTAACAAACTTAGATATTTTGAGCAAATAAAACATTTTTGTTATACAATATTATCCTTTCGTATTATAAAACTAAGTCCTTGATGTCTGTTGGCGGTAAATAAGAAACGATTCTTCATATGGTTTTCACCAATAGATTGATTTATTCTTGAAGAAGGTGTATTTGTTGGAAGTGTCGAAAAAAAATCATGCCACCTGGGAGCTTTCATCGAAAACGCTGCCTAATCCCTTATATATATAATGAAGCTTTATTCGATATGATAATTCCTTTTTCATAAATAACAGTGGTTCCGTATGTCATTCTCAACTTATCTACTAAATCCATAACTCTTTATATATTCAGCACACACACATTTCGCGACTTTTGCCAAATAAACCTTGTCTATTTTATACAAAGTTTTTGCTAAATAATTTTATATTGTTCTATTCGCATTAGAATGATATTAAATTTGTATAGGAAAATTCATATTATAATTTATATAAATATAGAAAAAAAGGATACCAAACTAGATAAACACAGAAAAATAGTAACATTTAAAAAAAATCACAACCTCAACGCGCTTACTTGTTAAAACAATAACGTTTGTCAGCCGCATTTGTAAATATAGAAAGTACATTTTGACGCCACATTATCCGCAAATGGAGAATTGAGGTTAATGCTTGTTAAAGCCCAGCTATACTCTTTAGCGGTACTAAGAGGCCAGATCGCCGATATCTGGCAACAATTATATTCTTTAATTCTTCGATTCCTTGGCAACGTAAAGCCAAATATCTAGGAGTCACCTTTGACGTGTGCATAAACTTCTACGAACAAATTCGCATAGTCCGTGGCAGGGCAGCGTGTGTTCTAAGTCGTCTTTATCCTATGATCTTCAAGAAGAGTAAATTGTCACTGCGCCACAAGGTGACACTCTACAAAACTTGCATCCACCCCATATTCTCCTATGCGAACTTAGTGTTTAGCCAGAACAGGTTCATGCGCATAGCAACGGGCGCCCGATGGTTCATACGCAACGTGGATAAACAGTCACTTCAAAACGCTCTCCGTAGACTTCTTCAAGAGAGCACTCAGTTACCCCAACCCTCTCATTGGAAACGCCGCCTCTGATGGGATTAGGCTCAACATCCCATTTACGAAGAGGCAGCCCAAACACGACCCAAACGACCAGATTGCAATGGACAACACTCCTTAAACTGACACACATACACAGCGTATTCGCTGGCGAAGACGAGGTCTCGGCTATCTGACACACCTCGGCCGCGGCCCCCAGTCGCAGACTCATGGACGTCAAGACTAAGCACTGTCAGTTTGTCCCTTTCAGCAGCAGCAAACATTGCTCTAAGCCTAGATCCGAGCTTCACAGGAGGCGCTCTTAGAGCAACGTTTCCCCCACCACGCAGCAGGGCCCTTTTACCCCTCTCGGTTGCGCCGTAAAAACCAGTTACTACACACTTCGAAAAAAAAAACGCCACGCTATTCCGTGCTTCGAATAGTTCCTGGGAATCAGCTAGTAAGAAGAAGTCAGCAAGTCTTCTATTTAATATTGTTAGTTGCAAATTGACTAAGCGGCTTACAATAACCTGATGGAAGGTTATATCAAGGTCAAATACCACGCTTTAAAGTATATTCGAAATAAATCTGAAGTCATGTATTTTTACATTCAGATATCTAACATGGCAGATATTTTAAAAAGAATCCACATTCGCATCTCAATTGAGGCTAAATCCTGAATTATTCTACTCACTGCAACTGCGAGGTATCTATCGGAATAAATTTCAAGTCTAGGCACTTAAGGATGATACGAGTATAATGTTCTAACGTTTTAAAAGCGCTTTGTAAACAAAACGGTGCTAACACTGCACTAATGGTAGAACAAATCTTTATGATATGCAAAGATTATATTATTAACCAGCTGTTCCTTAGGTGTTACTTCTTGTTTATCGTAATCTCAAAACGCCGTAGTATCTTCGTCTTCTAATATGTTATATCTCATCTATTTTGCAAAAAACGCGCATTTTTGCAAACCGTCAAGTAGAGGGATATATTTACCTTGGTCACATCTTTCGGCATGACAGGCATTAGGACTTGTTCAGCTAATAATGGTAAATAAGTCCGTTACTGGTAAATGGAGTGTTGGCCGTAGAAAAAATCATGGCTTGGCAATATTGGAGAGTGGACTCAATTTGCTAGTGCAAGAGATAAAAGAAAGTATCCTGAACTAGCTAATCACCGCTTATCGATGAGGCATGTCAAGAACTTCTTCTTAGATTAAGCTGAAGTCACTCCTTATGACATCAGCTATCTGCCAGTCAAGAATCATTCAACATTGTTTTGCGGTACGTCTTTGCTTGTATCTGCTGTCCTAAATCGAAAGGCTCTCTGAAAGCTCAGACAAATTAGAAAATAAATATCTTAAATTTCAATTTTTAAAAATCTAAAACAGGACCTCTGCCAGTGAAGTGAGTACTGGCATCAAAGTTTATGGAGAAAATTGGTGATTTCTTGACCATTATTGAAATTTTTCATGGCAAAGTCTAACGTAAGAGCCAATATTACTATCCCATATGCATAAAGATAAGAAATTTTTCCAGAAATTCAGTACAGAAACATGTTCTTCTCTTTACGAGCATGTATAGTCGGTAAATAACGTAATAAATTCTGTCGGAGCACGCTGTATCAATACGTGTACAGTCTCAAACGTTGTCTGCATGTGTAATGCTCTTTAAATTTTCCACATGGTTAATAAATCACAGGAAAAATGAACTTATTAAAAAGTTATGGGAAGATGTTTTACTATTCGATGCCTTTTATGCGGAGCGAGGTAAAAATAATGTTATATTGGTAAATGTTGACATTGTCGTTGCAAAAACTAAAGAGGCTTAATAACCACCGTATAAAGAGAATACCTGCTGCCTCATTGGTCTAACTGCCTCATTGGTCTAGTGGTTAGCATGTTCGACTACAGACATGAGGTCCTGGGTTCGAGTCCCAGGTCGGGCCAATTCAAAAACCAATATTGAGTTTTCTATTAAGATTTTCTCAATATTTGCCCGAAGTTGGGAAGTTGGCGGTGTGATCCACCCCCGTGCCTCGGAGAGCACGTTAAGCCGTCGGTCCTGCGCCTGATCTCTCTCCGGTCGTGTCGGATTACCGTCACATCGGACTATGAGAGTGAAGGAATAGAGAGTGCACTTGTGTACTATGCCTGCCAATCCGCAGTGGAGCAGCGTGGTGGGTCTATGCTCTAAAAACCCTCTCTCATATGAGCGAGGAGGCCTGTGCCCAGCAGTGGGACGTTAATGGGCTGCTACTTACTTACTTACTTTACTTAAAGAGAATACCTAAAAGGCAAGGTAAAATAAAAACTGTATTAATGTAGATTTATAATCGTCGTCGTCTCAACCAATGGACGTCCACTGCTGGACAAAGGTCTCTCTTAATGAATTCCAATGGGCCCGATCTTACGCCGCTTGTATCCAGCGGCTGCCAGCGATCCGCCTGATATCATCGGTCCAGCTGGTGGGGGGTCTACCAACGTTGCGTTTTCCGGTGCGAGGCCGCCACTCTAGCACCTTCGGGCCCCAACATCCATCGTTTCATCCATAATTCCTCAGTGCCTGAAGACTAAGGTCTTCGAACAGTGCGTGTTGCCAGCGATTACATATGGTTCCGAGACATGGCCGCTGACTATGGGGCTCGTAAGAAGACTCAGCGGGCAATGGAGAAGGCTATGCTCGGGGTTTCCCTAAGTGATCAAATCAGAAATGAGGAGATCCGTAGGAGTCACCGACGTAGCCTACCGAATTGCAAAGCTGAAGTGGCAATGGGCAGGGCATGTAGTTCGCAGAACCGATTTTTAATATTAACTACCAACCCGAACTTCGCATGGGAAAAACACTTTGTAGGCCCATACCTTTTGACCGTCGTAGAATGAGTGTCCAATTTAAAGGAATCAGAGCGAAATGAAATGAATGTATAGTCTACTTCAAGTAGTTTAATGTATCCAATTCAATTGCCTTGTAAAACTATGTGAGTAAAGAATATGGAATCCTCTTTAAGCTACGAGATTTCGCACAATTGATCCAAAGACGCTGTCAAAACATACGAACGGCTTAAGTGTATATAATTAATTGTAACAGAACACCAAATTCCACCCAGTTAATAAATTATCCCATAAAATGCTTAGGATATAGCCCAGTTAACCTAAAACAATAATAAATCTACTGCCTCCGACATGTCGTCATTTTATCTTAGACGTTGATGGATCATCCCCAAAGTCTTTTACATCTCACTCATTTATAACTTCGAGTTGTTTTGCACGATGTTATATGGCGACACGGTTTCTCTTGGTTTATATTTTTGGGGGAAATTCCTTATTGCATTTTACACTCGGAAACAAATCTATCAAGGTTCAAAAGTCAATTTTAAAATAAGCGGTTTTTACTTACACAATATGACACGAGAGAAAGAAAACAAATTTGACTACTTTAAAATAGTTATATTATACCAATCTTAAAAGATGGTTAGTTATATGGTGTTAAGGAATTTTTTTTGAGAGCATTTAAAGAGTGACTCAAATTGAGAAAGATATGCTTAGATGGGTTAGGTGGTTTGGGCACCACTGAGGAATACCAGTAGTGTGGATCCGCCGTTGACACGGCGGAGCACACGCTTGCGGTGTGCCCCAGTTCAGATGAGCAGAGATCTGCCCTAGTGGTCGTATTGGGGCGGCCAATCTCACCCTGTCCAACGTCGTGAGAGCGATGGTAAAGCGGGAGGAGTGTTTGATTGAGGTGGCTTCCTTCAGCGCACTTCACGGCCGCCGCCTTCCCCCTTAGGACTAGCCTCTGGGACAGGGGACTGCGACGGCCGTCGTACCTCTGAGTATGGCTCCATAGATTGTCGGGCGGCGCGCCTCCGCGCTGCCCCATAGGTAGCTCGATCCTTAGGGTTATGGTAGGGGCTCCCTCCCGGGGGAGACACTGGTGGCGTGCTCAATTTTACTTTTGAGCGAGCCTTTCGCATCGCCCTCTGTGACAGTGCGTATGTTTGTCGGGTTATTTTTAACCGGTAGGAGTCCGGCATAACCGGTGACGCTCCGTGGCGTCCAAGAACCAAAAAAAACGGTTGTTTAGGCACGTAAAGAGAATGAAGCAAAGAAGACTGACAAAAAAGATTCAAGTCAAGAGTGAAAGGGAAAGTTGGAAGGGGAAGACCAACGCAAACGTTTCTGGACCAAATCCAGGACGTTTTAAATAAGGGCTGGGTCTAAGGTGCTATAAACCGACGAACTCGTATGAAAGGTTTAATGGAAATGAATGAAGCGAAGGAGATATGCAAGGATCATACCAAGTGGAAAGACGTGATCTCTGCCTAATCCTATAGGCTTGACGCTTGCTGCTATGTATGTATGTATGTTTAAAAAGTGATTATAATTGAGAAAAGAATGCTTAGATGGTTTGGGCACGTAGAGAGAATGAATGAAAAGACTGACAGGAGTGAAAGGGAAAGTTGGAAGGGGAAGGCAAACGCAAACGATCCTGGACCAAATCCAGGACGTTTTAAATAAGGTGCTATAAACCTACGAACTTGTATGAAAGGTTTAATGAGAACGAAAGAAGCGAAAGAGATATCCAAGGATCGTGGCAAGTGAAAGGGCGTGGTCTTTGCCTTTATATTTAAAAAGAAACAATTCTGAGCAAAATAAAGACCCAACATTTTCATATATAGGTACCACGCGTAACATGTAACAAGAATCCTTCCCCACCGTGCCATAAGAAGTTTACTTCAATAAATAACAAATAACATGACTATTACAATCGCGGTTATCCCTCAATATCAATCCTGCAATAAAAACTACTTTGTTAATATAAGATTTATGATCCCCAGGCACCTACACACTTAACTGGATTATTTAACCTCTCCGGCAATCACTTTAGTTATCTTGTCATTTATTTTCTTACGCGTAACTCTGTTATACTTAAGTTAGTTACATCTTCGTTGTTTTGATTTTTGGAGGGTCGGATATTACGAAAACAACTTTTAAGATATTTTTTTATGTCTATTAAATCATCTTTATTGCTAACAGGTTAGTTCTTAACTGTGATACCTGGTAATTTACCTTTAATGATTCCTAAACAGCAACGTACCAAAAAGCCATTATTTGGCTCTTTCCTGATAGGATGGTATGGCCATGGCTAGAGCATCCCAGTCCAAACTTGGCCAAAATAGAAAAATTTACCTCTCAAAGTATAATTATAACACAATGTGCCCTAAATCAGTTTCGTTTAAAAGACAATTAATGGAAGATGTGAAGTTAGTTTTAATTTTCGTATACTCACTCACTATTACGAAAAATTTAGAACTATATGTTACATCTCCAAGATTGAAGCTTGATTTCTTCGACACCTCCAAGAATTGTCCGTATATTTCAATCTATTTAACCAAAATCTGAACAAATTATACGTTTCAATGTTCCAAAAAGTTTATTGCGCTTTCGTAGATTTAGAAAAGGCCTATGATCTGTGGTCAACGTTATCTACGTATGGGGTGAGCGATAATCTGATTCAAGCATTGAAGTCTCTCTATGAGAGTTCTAGTGCTTGTGTCAGAATATAAGGAGCGTACACGGAGTGGTTTCCTGTCGAAAGAGGTGTTCGACAGGGATGTGTTGCGTCACCATGGCTGTTCAACCTATTCATGGATAAATGTTTGGCAGATTTAAAAGAAAGTATGTATGGGTTAAGAATGAATGAATTACTCATCAAATGTTTACTCTACGCTGATGATCAAGTAATACTTGCGTTATCCGCTTATGAACTACAGGAGATGGTAAATATTATGAATAAGGTTTTGAAAGGGAAAGGAATGAAAGTGAATGTAAACAAAACGAAAGTTATGCTTTTTCAAAGAGATGAATCTATGGTGAATGGCCATATTTTGATAGATGGGGAAAAAGTGGAAGTGGTGAAAGTATATGTATACTTGTGATCTAAATTTACAAAAGATGGAACATGTGAAAGTGATATTGCCTTTATGAATAGCCAGATGGTGTCTCAAAGGGCCAGACTGGCTGTGCATGCAGGAGAGGTGGTACCAACACTTATGTGTGGTAGTGAAAGTTGGGTATGGCAGAAGAATCACAAAAGTAAAATAAATGCGGTTGAGATGAGAGCGTTGAGAAGTACGAGTGGATTAAAACTGAGCGACAGAGTAAGAAATAGTGTGATAAGAGAAAGTGGTGGTTTAAAAGAAGATGTAGTGACTAAAGTTGAGAAAGGTATGCTTAGATGGTTTGGGCATGTAGAGAGAATGAATGAAAGGAGACTGATAAAAAGGATTTATGAGTCAAGAGTGAATGCGAAAGTTGGGAGGGGAAGACCAAGGCGAACGTTCCTGGACCAAATCCAGGACATTTTAAATAAGGGCCAGGTCAAGAGTACTCTAAACCGACGAACTTGTATGAAAGGTTTAATGAGAATGAAAGAAGCGAAGGAGATATGCAAGGATCGTGGCAAGTGGAAGGATGTTGTCTCTGCCTACCCCGAAGGGAATGAGGCGTGATGCTATGTATGTAAATGTTCCTCGTGGATCACACTATCTATTGAAGAAAACCGTATGTCTAAAGTGTTCTCTAATAGATTAGCTTCGTTATGTTCTAAATCAATAAGTCTCATATCAACTGCAATTTCAGTAGCGAGAGTGCATTCAATAACCATCACAAAGCTCTCATTTGTTGTGCAGAAAATACAACAGTTTCTCATTAAAAGGAAAATAGCAGCTCCAATATTAACACTCGAGCGAAGTTCGGGACGTCAAAATGAAACGAGTTTGGGCGTTTTTTTTAAAACAGTGCAAAGTGAACACGAACGTGCTCGAGTGGACGTATGGGGAATGGTCTATTTTTGCAGAACCACTTCACGCGTCTTACTTTGCGATGTCTTATTTAAGATCTATTTTTGGACACATGACAAAATAAAAGTAAATCTATTACAGTAAATATGGGAGGTGTTATTGGATTAATTGTTTAACCTTAATTTCCACTGAGGGACATCAAAGGATGTTTTATTTATAAAAACCACTTCTAGGGCTTTGCGATGTCTTATTATGGATACACAATACGTTAAAAGAAGGTCAATTACTTAAAATATCGGAAATGTAATTGAATTAATTCTTTAAATTTAACTTCCACTTACCGAAGTTAAGTTAAGACGTTGTCTTATTTGGGATCTATTTTTGGAGTAAGTCAATTACTTTAACTGTTTGAGGTGAAGTTGGATTAAGTGTTTAACTTTAACTTTTATAAGCAACTGAGGTTATAGCCCTTGTCCTATTTTTTAGAACTACCTTACGATGTCTTATTGAGGATCTATTTTTTGGAAACAACAAGTAAATCTGTAAACATTGGTGCTGTCATTGGATTATGTTTAACTTTCTCTACAACCCTATTTAAGGTCTATTTTTTTATATATTACATGATAGAAGTTTGCAGGTTTTGGCAAAACCTACTTCTTAGTTACACAAATTGTAGTCACGACTTCTATTTCGTCTCGATAAGGTTTTATTTTTGCAATAGTAGGTATATTGGTTATATAAATCTTCGAACTAATTTCTCCATCTTTCTTTTCGAGCTATGGTCCTTTTACATATCCATAGCAAATTACAGCAAAATTTGTAGTTCAATCTTGCTGTATGTAAATGAAACAAGTAGATACAGTGCAGCACACTCTAGCAGAATGCCCGGCGTGGGGACCCCAGCGGCATCTATTGACGTCGTTGATCGTAGGAAACCTTTCACTGGAGGGCATAGTTGGCGCAATGCTCACCGGTGAAAGGGAGTGGAAGGCAGTGGTCTCCTTCTGTGAAAGTGTTATTTCGCTGAAGGAGGCACATGAGAGGCACTGGCAGAACGCTGTAGACGCTCCTTTCCTTCCTCCTTCTTAAGTTTTCCAGAGGAATCTTCTGGAGTGCCAGGGTAGATTGCGTCTACCGATCCTCTGGTGTTCCAGTAAAGGAAGCGGAGGGTATCGCTGGGTTTTAGTGGGTATTCTGGTTTACCAGTGAGTCCCACACTTCCGATGATAAGATTTTACTCTGATCGGCGTGCATAAAGGCATTTCCAGCTTACATTCTTACTAAACTTGTTTAATATTAGTTATTATATAATTATGCTTTGAACAAGAAAAGTATTTCTATTTCCTATTACGTCAGATTGTAGTATAATGAGTAACTAAATCTGAGAAAATTTAGTTTTATTATAAAACAGAATAGGAGGTTTATAAAAGTATAAAATTTTCCCTAAAAATTTTCTTCACAAAGTCTCTTTTTACACAAAAATATCATATAAATTGTTAAAGAACTTACATTAATATTTAAGTGCACCAATTAATTTTAAATACTGGGTGTTACGCAAGCTTTAATCGCCTTTATTTCGAAGGGGCTAAGTGTAAAAATCGCTCATTAAGATTATAAATTTTATAATCAGCAATGTTGCGGAGGGTACAAGTGGAACAAAGAATCTTGGGAGCAGTCTTCTAGACATTATTGACATGAAATCTTAGCTGCATTGAGTACTCTTTGTTAGGGAAAATCTAATGGGTTCACGTCACCGTTACCGTTATTCTCCCCGTCATTATCCTCGTTGCCGTCATCAATACCATCACCGTCAGTGTACACGAAGTACAATGGAGGTAGTGATACTTCTTTGGTACAGAATTTAATCCATTATTTAATTTTATTTGATATTCACCTTACATTTAATTTTTTTCTAAATTCGTGTATAGTAAATGACCCGACAGACATTTATGTATACTCAAACATACGTAACACCTAACGAAATGTTTTCCTTACTATGTCATAGGAAGTTCCACTTCAAAATTATTTAAAACTATGTGTCCCTCGCGTTGTTGGCCTATCCCAAGCAATTCTGAACTTAGAGATAAAATCACTTTGCAAAATTTCGAGACAATCACGAATTAGCTTTGTAGACCTTGTAATTACTGGGTATTATTAACATATTTCTGTTAAACATTAAGCTCAATACACTAATTCTTTCTTAACGTTCCACTAATATCAAAACTACAACCTTCGTACTCTACAAACAAGCTCCGCCAGCCTCCCAACGCGATGTCATTATTGGCACCGTTTAACTTAGTCAATACAAAAACTAATATCATGACGCAAACATATTTAACATTACAAATTACATTATTACAATGGTCAATCTAAATACTTTCCGATCGTATAAGGAAAGTGGCGAAAGTAGCCGAATAGTGTAAGTGAAAAAGGTATTTCATTAAATTCGTGCTTTAAATCGAATCACATCAAAAGGTTCGTTATTTTGTTGTAGTGAAACCGCTCACATCCTTTCCTATGTCCAACTTCTCAGCTCTTATACTTAGCACTTTGGAGATTAGTTTTTGAGTCGTTGCTGATAGCTGACTTTGCATCTCCGTCTGCGATGCAAATGACCAACTGGATCAATGGAGGGTTTCTTCTCCACTTCACTGGCCGGATACCGACGGGTTGTGATTACTGATGAGATGCTAATAACAATCATTACCACGGAAAAGTTGAATATTCTAAAGGGTTCAAAAAAATATTATTCCACTTAGAAATGGCAACGAAAGAATTATTTATTTTATCGTTTTATGATACTCCTCTACTATTATTCATGCGTAATGGGCGCCATTATATTTGACTTGGGCTGTCTGTCGAGCGCCTTTCACTTTATCCCCACCTTGCAGCCGACTGTAATGCGACATGCCACAGCTAGGTAGCCTGGATGGCCAAGCTAGGGCAATCTACATAGATAGCTATAGTTATGAGCGGTGTTGCAGCTGCACGCGGGGCACATCTATCTTAGGTGATGCGGACTCCAAATATAAAAATACGAAGAAAAAAGAATACGCAATTATTTTTTACTTTTTAGAGCATTTTAATTTGGAATAGTTTGTTTTAAACGCGGTTCTTTTTTTGTTAAAATTTTTAGTTTTTAATGTACTAAAGCTAAATTTGCTAAGGCCAAAATGTAGGCCTTGAATCTCTTATTAGTCCAAACCTATGCAATTTAGGAAAAATCTTCGTTATATTTTTTACACTGAGAGTTTTTGCTTTCCATATTTCGATATTGTAACTAATGAAGATCTATGCTAGGGTGTCTTATATCTGTTTCACGTTCTACAGGATACAATTTGTAGGATAGTCACATCAATGAAACTCCGCCTCAATGTTTAACAGTATATTTATCCAAAATTACATCACTTAATACAATTATTTCACTTTTATTTAATCGTACTTTCTTTAGCTCATCTTTTTCTGAGAAGTATTTTACAATATTATTTCTTTTCCCACTTTCCGTAATCCCCCACTGGCTAAGTTTCCAAGCTCTTATCGTTTTTCGCAATTGTTTTGTAACTCTTTATTTTTATTTTACACAACGAACCAACTCTATTTATGATAATAATATAAGTATTTTCAATTAATATTGCCAATTTTTATTGAATCTTACAAGTGCTGGAAGTCATTGCGAAACGTGCGAAGACTTTTTTGAATTTCTAAGCCTCAGAATTCCAGTTCAAAGTGAATATCGTATTATACCAACTCACATTAACTAACAATTGCCTCATTGGGCTAGTGGCTAGCATGTTAGACTACAGACATGGTCCTAGGTTCGAGTCTCGAGTTGGGCGAATGAAAAAAAATCAAAGTTGGGAAGTTGGCGGTGAGAACCACCACCGTGCCTCGGAGAGTACGTGAAACCGTCGGTTCTGCGCCTGATCTCTCTCCGATCCTGTCGGATTCCCGTCACATCGGACTATCGAGAGTGAAGGAATAGAGAGTGCAGTTATGTACTATGCCTGCCTATCCGCAGTGAGGCAGCGTGGGTGGGTCTATGCTCTCGCTCCTCGGAGTGAGGCGGCCTGTGCCCAACAGTGGGACGTTAATGGGCTGCTACTTACTAACATTAACTAACAACTTCTATTCTCTCCACCATTTAAATTTACGCAACTTGCACTATAATAATTTAGCACTATTTCTCTTAAAAAAAACAGCACCATAAGGCAGCATGAGAAATTTCTATCACACAATAGTTCTGCTAGTTAATCTTACGTCATATTGCACAATGTTGTTAGTATTTTTAAATGTTGCCACTATATTACTCAGATATTTTAGACCCATCAGTATTGTCACCTAATTGTTTATAGTCTAACAATCGTTACGCTATAGGCTATGTTATTAATTATCTGAGAAAGTTTAAGAGTGAATTTAAAGTTTAGTCTGCCATATCCGCAAATCCGAGGGGCAACCTTGTCATCGTTGACAAAGGCTAAACGGGATTCCCTTAAGCCTCCATTGTTCCGACACAATGGCGTCCTTGTTAGTTTTGGGCAGTGAATTTGCGTGAAAAGCATACTTATATCCATTAGGAGAACCCATATGGTTACTTTCCACGTACTTTGTACTCGAATCTTACCTGTATATCTGTCATCTATAGTGTTGAGATTAATAACAAATATTATTTTATTCATAAACATAATTCCATTAATCCTGATTTATACTCACATTTCTATTAAACATTAACACTTTCTTAAAACTCCACTAGTACATTGAATATCAAAACTACAACTGTCGTACTCTACGAACAAGCTCCGTCATCATTCGCGCCGCTTAACTTAGTCAATACAAGAACTAATATCATGACACAAACATATTTTAACGTGTTATACATACTATTAAGGGACCTAATCAATGATTTCACTATAGAACATTTATTATTTAGTTAAGATCTCGTTAAATCAACTTTATGGTACTTGTATCGACGATTATGATTAATAACTATATGTCAAAAAGATATTTCATTAAATTCGTTCTCTAAATAAACCAAGCTAAGATTAAAGTGATTTTTTTCATATTTTCTCCAATTTTTTGTTTATATATCGTAGAAAAATATTTTCTTAAAACCTTTCATAGACATGCATCTTGCATTTACAATTGAATCATGAAGTCTGCTGGAATACGTTAAAAATGGTCAAATTTGCAGTTAAACTTTGGATTCGAATAACTTTTATATCAGTATACAACAGAAATGTACGGATCATTTTTGTAGCGCGATTAATTCCTTGAAGAAAAATATGCTTAGAGATTTTTCGTACGACCCACGAGAAGGGAAGAATAAAAATCCGAAGGTGCAATTTAAAATTTTCCTTTTAGTCGCTCACTAATTTGCAGGTTAAGTAATACTATTATCAATTTCTTCATTATTATATTACATATTTTGATTGGTTTAAAACGCAATACTATCGTGCATGCAAACTAAGAACTGTCACTGGGTGTATATTACTTCATTCCCCCGTGCTGTCCCTCTTATACCAAACGCCCCACTCAAAAATAATAAATCGTGTTGAAACACGACGACTTTTTAAATCACTGATTCACTGATATAATTATAAAGACCTCAGTAATTTAATAGCAAACTACAAATAAAATATTCATAATGGCTAACAATCTTAATCTTAACTACCAGCTGTTTTGCCCGCGTATTAATATCATGTTTATTTTAACACACATTTGATTAGCATCAAAATGGTTATTGTGAGCCAGCCTTAAAAGATAGACATATGTTGTTATAGACTTTTTTTTAGAACTTTTAAAAAGAAATAATTCTGTCATAGATGATTTTTGCAAAACTTTAATCGTTTACGCAGCACTCGCAACGGAAGCCTTCAGCACGAATAAACATCGATTTTGAAACATTCTTCAATGGTGTACCGTTCCTATTAGTCTTAGCGTGATAATATGAACCCATAGCCTTCCTCGATAAATGGCCTATTTAATACTGAAAGAACGTTTCAAATCGGACCGGTAGTTTCTGAGATTAGCGCGTTCAAGCAAACTCTTCAGCTTCATATATAGGGTAGGCAAGGGCTCAAATGTTTATCACATTCAACAAACAGTAAAAACCCTTTGACCAACAATAATATCAGCATAAACAGATTTATAAAATAATATGAGGAACTCCTCTTCATTTTTAATCTTACTTCACGGTTATTTCAAGGCTGATAGTTAAAAAATAACCTTGCATTATCCACTAAGTGCTCCATTGTCATTAAAGTGCAGTTTTATATGTTCCGAGAAACAATGCACTTATTTCATAATACAAATAAAAACTAACAGCACTAAAATTACCTAACACTTGAAAAATAAACTGACATAAATGCAGACTTAAAATTTCCACGGGGACCTCTCAAGGAAACCTCCCTTTTTCCAGAGTTTTTTGTGGTGGAAGTCACAAGCGACGAGCGGGTTCGCGTAATAATGATTTTTTGAACTACATTTCCATTCTTGCTATCAAAATTCAAAAATTCTTTATTAAATTAAACTTTTAGAGCATTCTGGAATCGGTAGATATATATTATTTCTATTGATAGAAAATAATATGAAGATATTTTTGAGTGAAGAGGTTCAGTTTTCGGGTTGAGCATAATATGCATTTTCAATAAGATACTTAACCACTTTTGGGTTTACTTCTACATAATTTTAAGAAATATGTCAAAAATATATTTCCAAAAGGCCGTGTATAATGTTGAAGATTTTTTAGGCAATAGAAATAGTTGGAATTGATTGCAGTTGCAAAGGAGTGACCGCTGAGCTTATTACCGATTTCTTCTTAGCGATACTCATCCTTTGATGGAGCACTAGTGGATCGATGGAAACAATCTTCCCTGGAACTCCAGATGACTCCTCAATAAGAGGCTAGAGAAGGACAAATCTGCATAGCAGCATCGACAGCGTCCTCCCTCTGCGTTTTATATCCTCTCTTCACTGAAATAATAATCTTGTAGAAGGAGGCCATTGTCCTCTATTCCTTTCACCGATGAGCATTGTGACAACGATGCTAATGGCTATGTTTAACACTAACGTTCCCCTTTGACAATGGCAACGTACCATTTGACAATGGCTTAGTCTAATAAGAACGGTCCACTCTAGATATGGTAATGTCTCACACCAACGGTCCCCTTTGACAATGGCAACGTACCATTTGACAATGGCTTAGTCTAATAAGAACGGTCCACTCTAGAAATGGTAATGTCTCACACCAACGGTCCCCTTTGACAATGGCAACGTACCATTTGACAATGGCTTAGCCTAATAAGAACGGTCCACTCTAGAAATGGTAATGTCTCACACCAACGGTCCCCTTTGACAATGGCAACGTACCATTTGACAATGGCTTAGCCTAATAAGAACGGTCCACTCTAGAAATGGTAATGTCTCACACCAACGGTCCCCTTTGACAATGGCAACGTACCATTTGACAATGGCTTAGCCTAATAAGAACGGTCCACTCTAGAAATGGTAATGTCTCACACCAACGGTCCCCTTTGACAATGGCAACGTACCATTTGACAATGGCTTAGCCTAATAAGAACGGTCCACTCTAGAAATGGTAATGTCTCACACCAACGGTCCCCTTTGACAATGGCAACGTACCATTTGACAATGGCTTAGCCTAATAAGAACGGTCCACTCTAGAAATGGTAATGTCTCACACCAACGGTCCCCTTTGACAATGGCAACGTACCATTTGACAATGGCTTAGCCTAATAAGAACGGTCCACTCTAGAAATGGTAATGTCTCACACCAACGGTCCCCTTTGACAATGGCAACGTACCATTTGACAATGGCTTAGCCTAATAAGAACGGTCCACTCTAGAAATGGTAATGTCTCACACCAACGGTCCCCTTTGACAATGGCAACGTACCATTTGACAATGGCTTAGCCTAATAAGAACGGTCCACTCTAGAAATGGTAATGTCTCACACCAACGGTCCCCTTTGACAATGGCAACGTCCCATACTAATGCTTCCCTGTAAGAATGGCATCGTCTAACACTAACGGAATCGCGTGTTAAAACTATAAATTACCTTAAACACTTTTTTGAAAGTATTTGATTTGTACCAAAGCACATAACACGAGTGCTTTGTACTTACGTCTGTGTGTCGAGAGCCGCAGCAAAAACATATGCGACTAGTGCCCTTAAGGTGTGCTAATTAAGAGATATTTTCGCTCGGCGTGCCATAAAGCTAGGGGTTTTCTATCCAACGGTGCGTTGAGACGTTACGTCGCAAACGTTTCCAGCTTTGAAACTTGTCCGCGATATTAAACTTTAAAGAGGTATTATTAAAAATTTACTTTTTATTTCGTACTGGTATTTCAAACAGGCCCTTTGACGTCACAAAGAAATACCTTACTTTTAGAAACTAGTTTTTCCCGTTGATTCGTGCGATGACTATAATAAATTGAGATAACGTGACGATAGACGTTATTTTTCAAAATCAGTTTTAATTGCCTACAATTACCTAACGGTAATTAATGATACAGTATAAGATTAAATCGATGTCCAAGATGCATAAGAGTCTAAGATGGATGAAAGGGATGGTTTTTACACAGTGTCGTACGAAGAGAACGCCAATTACCTGCTTGGAGGCACGCCTTTGTTGATAGCTTGCTAAATAGCCAATGTGTTATTATTATGTACCCTAAGATACTGCACTATGCTCGTATTGGATGTTACTACGAAATCTCCAGGTTGGGCAGCGTTCGGGAAACTAGGTCTGAAATTTTCGTCCGATATCCCTCAGTGCTTGAAGACCAAAGTCTTCGAACAGTGCGTGTAACCAGTGATGACCTAGGGTTCTGAGTCGTGGTCGCTGACTATGGGCCTCATGCGGAAGCTCAGAGTCACTCATCGTGCGATGGAGAAAGCTATGCTCGGAGTTTCTCTACGTGATCGAATTAGAAATGAAGAGATCCGTAGTAGAACCAAAGTCACCGACATAGCCCAACGAATTGCGAACCTGAACTGGCAATGGGCCGAAGGTGCTGGAGTGGCGACCCCGCAGCGAACGGCGCAGTGTAGGCAGACCCCCCAAAATGTGGACCGATGATATAGAGAGGGTTACCGGTAGCCGCTGGAGCCAGGCGGCGCAAGATCGGGCTTTGTGGAGGTCATTACGTGAGATCTATGTCCAGCAGTGGACGTCCATCGGTTGAAGCGACGACGACGACGACGAAATCTTCCATTAAAAGTCTAATGACTAACTGATGTCCTGTAACACAAAAAAACACGAGAATTTACAGTATTAAAGCTTGTCCATGGCTAATTGTACTTTTTCATTGATGACAGGTCAGTACTTGATTATCTACTCACCTGAAGGTGAATGATGATGATAGTAACGTGGCAGGAGGTGATGTACGTCATAATGGTTTCTACACAGCATCTTATTGTAATGCATTTTTTTTGTTTTCGGCTCGTCTTTGCTGGTGGGCACCAAGCAACGGCTGACCTCATCCACCAATCCAGACTTAGACTAATTAGAAAATGCAGTTTTCTAAATTTACCCTGCAGGGTATTTAACACGGGACCTCTAATATAGAAGCGGTTGGTTTTACTGTGACGCTTGCGAGGCTGACGAAATATGAACTCCTAAATCTGAAATTGTCAATTCTAATTCCAGATATGGTCTAGTAGAGGGCTTTAACTGTATCATCTCGTTACCAACCAAATAGCAAAGACGTGCCAGAAACAAATATTTAAATCTTTAATCATGATCAGCCTCGCCTTTTCCCGATTATGTGGCAACCAACCATGCGGCACCACTATTCTTTGTTGAGAGCGTCATCTTTTGTCAAACCTGCTTTTATTAGGGCTCTATATAGCCCTTCGTCTGCCATATGGTTTTTGAACTTCCTCTCCCCTCTCTTTTTTAGTCCATAGAAAGGCTTTTTTTTGTCATTTGTATATAAAACATTATTTACAGCATCTTAAATTGTATCATAACCTTTTTTTATTTCTGTAGCTACAACGTCCTCTAACGTGATTATCAGAGCTTGTTTTTAGGCTATTAATAAAGTTATTTATGTAGTATTTTATCCTTAATTGTTATCACATTAATTTATGTATTTTCCTTCATCATCGCAATATTTTAGGAGTATTTCTCATGTATTTTCTGTTTATAAGATCTTTTTCAATATTATCTGGTTTTATTTCTAAATCGGCTGTGTTGCCAAATCTTGGACATTTCATCATTCTGTTAGAAACTTCGCTGATGTTGTTTTCACCGAGTTTCATAGTTTTATTAAAAAGGTACCTTTTAAAAACTGGGTGGTTACCCGATAAATTTCCACATTTGTCAAATGGAATTTAATCTATCGTGTAGACGTCATGTCAGATGTCATCGTGATGATATTAGTATCTTGTTCAAATTATGTGGGCTTAACATAAGTTAACAGTAGGAATATATGTACTAACTACGCCTATGATTATGCTATAAAAGTTTGTACCCTACAAAACTAGATATTTAAAAACCATTTACTACCTTTAGAAATTTATTTCTAAACATTTGACAGTGATCTCATTTAATGGTAAATGACTATACAGTTTAAGATGGAATCGAGCTAATCTGGTTAGAGTTAATTTAATTATGCCTGACGATATGTTTTTGATACTAGTGTGGTAACCGTTTCCGAAATATCCTACCATTGCAGTCATATATATTAAAAAGCAATTTTCTAAATATGCCCTGCCAGAAATCCAACTCGCAATCGAAGAAGCAAAATATAATTTTAATATGGCTGATAAATCATTTTACGTTTTCTTAATAGGATTTCTTTCCAAACTGTAATGTGTAGACTTCGAGTCTGCTCAGATTTCCGTTACCTCGGCTCTATCTTCCAAAACGACGGCGGCATTGACCAAGATGTTACTAGCAGGATAAATGCAGGTTAGATGAAGTGGAGGCAGGTCTCGGGAACAATTTGCGATGCCAGAATGCCCCTTAAACTAAAGGGGAAGATTTATAAGACGATCGTAAGACCTGTCATCCTGTATGGATCAGAGTGCTGGGCCACCAAAGAGGAGAATGGAAGGAAATTGCATGCAGCGGAGACGCGAATGTTGAGATGGATGAGTGGAGTGACAAAATTAGATAAGATTAAGAATGAGTAAATTAGAGGAAGTGTGAAAGTAGCACCAGTGACGAAGAAGTTAAGGAGTGGAAGGCTAGCCTGGTATGGACGTGTAATGAAAAGGGAGGATAGCCATGTATGCAAGAGGGTCCTAAATATGATGGTAAGCGGCAGGGCCGGGAGAGGGCGACCAAAAAAAGTATGGATGAATTGTGTGAAAGAGGATATGTGTTTAAAGAGTGTGAATGTAGAAGTGACAGCGGATAGATTGAAGTGGCGGAAGGAAACATGCTGTGCCGACCCCACCTAGTGGGATAAGGGCAAGAAAAACAACAACTGTAATCTGTAGACTAACTGCAGACAGACTGAAGGCAAACGCAAACACTACATATTACGAGGTGTGCTTAGATGGTTGAGGCGCGTCGTGAGAACGAATGAAAAGAGACTGACAAAAAGGATTTACGAGTCAAGCGAGCCCAGGACCTCATGTCTGTAGTCGAACATGATAACCAATTGCCCAACGAGGCAGTCTTTTTTTCTTATTTATTTGGTCTTAAATATAAAATGACGCCTATGTATATTAAATAGCAATGACATCGAGTAGCTAATATTTATATTAACAGGCGTTGACATATATGAATCACTGTTGAATTTCGACTGTTATGCAATCTCTAGTTATGTTAATTAATTAATAATAAACGTATACCGACGATATGATTTGCATCCCCACAATGCTGTTTCGTATCTGCAAGATCGATAGATTAATATAACCTACGCCATTGTTTACAGTTCCTAGTCGGTGAATTGAATGCACGATGCATTGTTCTGTCTTACTATCGCATCCTGGATGATTACTGGATTGTTTACAAAGGCCTAGGTTCGTATTTGCTATCATGGGCTTTTATTTAGATAGATACCATATCGTAAATTATACATTCAAATAGACTTAAGTAAATATGAATAGCCAGATGGTGTCTCAAAGGGCCAGACTGGCTGTGCATGGAGGAGTGTATGAAATGCGATAAAGATGAGAGCTTTGAGAAGCATGAGTGGATTGAGTGGCAAAAGAGAAATAGTGTGATATAAACAAAGATATAGTGGCTTAAACTGAGAAAGATATGCTTAGATGAAAGGATACTGAGAAAAAGTTGGAAGGGGAAGACCAAGGCGAACATTCCTGGACCAAATCCAGGAAAATCCAAAATCCAGGAAATTTAACGAGAATGGAAGAAGTGAAGGAGATATGCAAGGATCATTGCAAGTGGAAGGACTCTATCTACCCCTATGGGAAGTTTAGTTACTTGATCATAACAATGTCAACATGCTATTGAAGAATGACTCAAAATCTAACACCGTAAGAGTCTCTTCGTGTCCTTTTCTAGGAGCCCAATCAAGTGCTTTTTTTATCACCATAATTACTAAGATATTTAAAGCAATTTGTTCACTACTTAGTGCTACGTGCTTTCTTTGTAACATAATATATTCAAAAACTAACTGGTGCTCGAGATTTCATTTGCGTTATAACAGTTAGGAAATCTCTGAAAAATTCAGTTAGTTAGTCAATAACCAAATAAGGCACTGACTGCTGTTCGTAAGCTGTGTGCATTTTATTTATACAAAGCAAAGTAGTCAAAATTTATCATTGCTATTTAATAATTTCAGGTGCCTCTATCTTTTTGCCAAACAGTCCACGAAATATGACTTCATATATAAAAAGGTAAAGATATCTGAAACACTCGGGACGGTGTTCCAGGTTATGCCATTCTAAAACCCAGCTGTGCTCTTACATCACTCTGAGACGAGAGGTTAAGAGGACACTATGGACAGTCATTCGCAACCCCGCCAGCGATGTGCCCGTTTAGGCCCAATCCAGTCTAAATAACCGATAATTTAGTCCAAAGGTGGCTTGGCTGGAGCACCTGGCAAGCACCACTTTGCGGTACCTCTCCTTGTTAGGCAACGGACCTCACATCCGCTACCCAAAGGTCACCACTAAGGAGGGAGACGGCAATCGTGGGCCGCTCGTCTCCTTCCCGGCCTTCTCCTACGAACGGCCGAAGCGGTCGCGTAACCGTCTCCCTTAACCGTTTCGCCATCACATCCTTGGAAAAGGAGATCGTAGCACACCATACTCTCTCGCTACTCACTTTCATTCTAATGACGGTGGGGAGTGCGAGATCCTCCTCAATGACGCTGCAGCAACCCATTAACGTCTCACAGCTGGGCACAGACTTCCTTATTCATAGGAGGGAGGGTTTTATCGCGTATTAATATATATGTCGGAGTGCAAGAGTCTGTGGATCGCTGGTCCGTGTGTAATAGTCTGTGGAACGCTGGCGCCATCGGTGTATCGGCGTGGGGGCAGAGTCAATGAGTGGCAGTCCGGCCCGTCTCTCTGCAGTTCTCGAGCGGCGGTCGGCCGGATTGGTCGACTATTGAAACTGTCGCGTTCCTAGCTATTAGTGTTAATAAGTTTGTGTAAATTGATGTCGAGAACATTAAGTGATTGAATATTATAATCCGAGTTAATTAACAAAGTCTTTGATTGCACCAACATTACCCACGAACGCCCACGGAATAAGAAATTAAATAATGGATCCAATTAATAACGATGCCGGCGGAGAACCCTACGCCCCTGCGCTTTATTCTTCTCGGTTCTCTCTTATTCTCCGACATATAAAATAATTTTGCTCTGCGTACAATTTTTACCTATTTCTTCTTAACAATTCTTTCTGTATAAAAAAAAACTTTTAAGCAATAAAAATCAAAGGTTTCAGCCTAAGACAGAGTTTAAGTTGTCATCGCATCTGACACCCGTTCAATACTGTCTAAAGTTGCCACATCGTGTTTATTTCCACGGGGAAATCATTCTGAGTCTTGCACAGGCTCTATTAAGCCCTGATACAGCCTCATTTTTTAAAAGTTGAAGCTTCCTTTGCCTGTGCAATTTTTTTACTACCCACAAAAATTAAAATGATATCGAAGTACGATATTTCAGTATGCTTTTATAGCAATTTTGATGTCTCAAATTTAGTTATTTAGTTATTTATCAAATTTTTATAATACCATTGGTAATGGTATTAATAAATAAAAAAATTAACAATAAAGAACCGCTTTCAAAACAAACTTACAAATATATTAATATGGTCTAAAAAGTAAGAAATAATTGCGTATTCTTTTATAGTTTTCTTCGTATTGTTATATTCGGAGTCGGTGTCAGCCAAGGTAGGTGTTCCCCGGGTGTCCACTTGGCAGCTCTCCCACCTATAGCTATATTTGTAAGTTTGTTTTGAAGGCGGTTCATTTTTTGGCAAATTTTCTATTTATTTTTTGATTTTTAGTGAATCTGAAGTAAACTAACAAATTTATCTCAATATCAGTACACCTAAAAACGTGTTGCAATGCAGCAACAAACGTATGCTCATTGCTATTTGATTACAGACACTTATATTTTCTGCCTTAAACCGCACCCTTACTGTAAGCCGTTGAGGAGATCTATTGATCTTCATATTTAACCACGACTAGCACATGACCATACCGAAGTTACGGTAGGCAACTCAAATATCTGGATATCCTATAGAAAATTCTGCCGAGTATCGTTCATTTGCTCCTAAGAATTGAAGAGTTTCGTCACTTTGTCATGGAATCCATCATCAGAACCTAACCAAACTATCACAAAACAACCCATGAAGTATATTCTTTCCAATAAAAAAAGAATCATCAAAATCGGTTTGCGTGATCTTGAGTTATTCGTCCATTGCTTTAGCGCTCATGCTTTAGCAAATTTAAGACCTATCCGGTTTTGTCATGGATGCCATCATCAGAACTGGTTTAAAAAAAAATTGGACCCTATGGCGAGCACCACATTTCATATAAAAAAATCATCAAGATCGGTTCACCCAGTCGGGAGATATGAGGTAACAAACATAAAAAAAAATACAGACGAATTGATAACCTCCTCCTTTTTTTTTGAAGTCGGTTAAAAAGGGAACATAAGGACTTCAAGATTTAAATCATAAATTAAATCAATTTTGATTTACACGACTCACTAAAATAGTAAATACATGTAAAACCTTTATGAAAATGAAGCTCATTGGAGAAGCATAGTATAATTTTGAAGAAGTGATAGATGATGAAAGTCAAACTAAATTGAATGAATTTTGTAATGATGAGGATAAATCGGGGTTACCCAACGTTGACGTCGCTTTTTAACAGACTTCAAAAAGGGAGGAGGTTATTAATTAGTCTATATTTATGTTTGTTACCTCATATCTCCCGACTGGGTCGACCGATCTTGATGATTTTTTTTAAATGAAAGGTGGTGCTCGTCATAGGGTCCAATTTTTTTTTTAAACCAATTCTGATGATGGCATCCATGACAAAGTGACGGTACGCTTCAATTCTGCAGAATCTTCTATAAGCTACCCAGATATTTGAGTTGCCTACCGTAACTTCGGTATGGTCAAGTGCTAGTCGTAGTTAAATATGAAGATCAATGGAACTCCTCAACGGCTTACAGTAAGAGTGTGATTTTTGGCAAAATCTATAACTGTCTGTAATCAAATGCCAATGACCTTACGTTTGTTGCTGCATTGCAATATTTGAAAGGTGAATTATGTGTGAAGCGGTGGTATAGGGGTTTCGGGTTCGATCCCGGGTGTGGCGATCACTAAAAATCAAAAAATAAATAGAAATTTTAACAAAAAAAGAACCGCCTTCGAAACAAGACGCGGGAGCTGCCACGTGGACACGCGGAGAACATCTACCTTGGCTGACACCGACTCCGAATATAACAATACGAAGAATACTATAAAAGAATACGCAATTATTTCTTACTTTTTAGAGCATAATAATATATTTATAAGTCTGTTTTGAAGGCGGTTCTTTTTTTGTTAAAATTTCTATTTATTATGAATTTTATACCGTATAAAAAAGTTACTGTGACATCGTCAGCGAATAAATGAATGCGTTTCTCAGTAGCCTATTTGCCGGTTATTTTATCTGTATATTCCAACTCTATACACCTTTTGAAGGAAGTATTAAAAAAAATTAATGGCCACCACCATAGAATTGAACTTCCACGATATATACAATAAAGTAACACGCTGCGCCGCGATAAGGCGGCGGGCGCTCGTAAAAAAAGAATAATGCTGTTAAATCTTGTCTGAAACACACTATATTTACATAAAAATATTCTGTATGGCTGTTTATTGAATACGAATGCTACTTTATTGCTTTCGGTCAGGTGATCTTACTTTACATTGTATAAAATGTACTCGTATATATCGACGATGTTCTCCTGCTTGAAACCTAATGCATTAAGAGTTAAAGTTGCCGAAAATGTTGTTTGTTTGATTGTGGAGAAAGTTCAATAATTATTGTCATCTGTTGTCATTAACTACGAAGACAAGATCCCTTTTTTTTTCTCGCTGGGAAATCCTTTTATGCACTGACCCCGACTGTGTGTCAGGAGTATGGGACTCGGCGAACAAGCAGACCTCGCAATACCCACTAAAACCCAGCGGAACCGTCTTCATCCATAAATGAAGCACCAGGGGTTCAACTTTCGCATTCATCCCTGGTGCCCCGAATGAATACGACTGAGGATTCTCGACGACGGACGGACTTACGCTTACAAACGCTGCCTTGTAGCCCGCCTCCTCCGGCGGTATGAGGGAGCATCCATTGCAATCTCCCTCTCTCGTTCGTGGGCCTCCTTCAGTGAGATGATCGTCTCACAGAAGAGGGCCACTGCCGCCCAGCACCTCTCATTCGAGAGCATCGCGCCTATAACGCTGTCAAGTGAGAGGTCAAGACAAGATCCCTGCTATCTGACGCGACATGACCGTGGACTGTATTCGCGTTCCCAGGGGAATCCGGACTAAACTCTAGCCTAAAGTCTTCTATATGATGCAACATTGCTCCAAGTTGAGGTTCGGTCTCATTGGAGAAACTCTTACGGTAGATATTCTTTGAAACATTGCCTTAAACTGTAAGACCTATCTTTCTATAGTTATTAGGAAGATCCATTGTAAGCTTATGATGGGAAATCAGTGAAATATCTTCTTCTATAATATCCAGATTTACAAAGCACGCACCGATGGTAAGATCATGATACCTTTAGAGAATCCCATTCATAATATCAACAGCGATGACTGCAGACCAGCCTTAAAAGTTATCGCCATAAATGCCAAAAAGATACACATATGTAGAAACTAAAATATAGTATATAAATTTGATATGTATGTAGAGTTCAATAAGATATATCAATGATAAAATGGTGCTGCATAATGAAAAAGCGGTATTCCATATTTTATTGATAGCGGCCCGTGAAACATGCTGTGGTTTAGCGTCTCCACGTCGCTTCTCTTCACATTCTATCGGTTCGGCGATTCGCAGTTTCTCTTGCACCTACATATATTAAAATCTAGGATATAGTTTAAATAGAGTATTGTACTTTTGTAATTTTAAGTCTACTGTCGCAAGGGTGTCTTTAAAGTAACTTAGGTTCTTCCTGAAAACCAGCGTAGCAGCTTGCTGTGGCTTCGAGCTGAGTTGTCGTCGTCGTCGTCACGTCAACCGATGGACGTCCACTACTGGACATGGGTCTCACGTAATGACGTCCACAAGGCCCGATCTTGCGCCGCCTAGCTCCAGCGGCTACCGGCCACCCTCTTTATATCCGATAAAGAGTTATTTCAAAGAACTGTCCGAAAATTATTTCGAGAGAATCATCAATCATAGGAACCCACTAGTGGTTAACGGGTCCTCTTATAGGATCCATCTCAACGTTCCGCCTAGGAAGAGACGGCCTAAATATGTCCTTAACGACCCCGACGA
>JACTOM010000810.1:608670-651178 GCA_015832385.1 Elymnias hypermnestra
TACATACATAGCATCACGCCTCATTCCCATAGGGGTAGGCAGAGACAACATCCTTCCACTTGCCACGATCCTTGCATATCTCCTTCGCTTCTTTCAATCTCATTAAACCTTTCATACAAGTTCGTCGGTTTAGAGTACTCTTGACCTGGCCGTTATTTAAAATGTCCTGGATTTGGTCCAGGAACGTTCGCCTTGGTCTTCCCCTTCCAACTTTCGCATTCACTCTTCTCCTTTTTTCTCGTAACAAAGATCTTAAACGGATTAAACGTAGTAATGGATATTCATGTGTGTTAGTGGCAGCTTTTGCGAGGTCTCTTCATCTCTCTATTGGTGGCATTTCTTGTGCATTCGATCAATATATATTATCTCCATTTACCTTTCCCTGAAACACCACCTGTTCCAAGGGGATATAGCTATATGTTTAGCTCCTTTAGGATCGAAACGTTGGTGCAGTAGGCAGTCTTTTTTATCCTCAGCATACACCTCCAACTTGCGGCGTGGACTTTTGAAATGTGGTGCTGTAGGCTTCGTATATTGTGGAGAGCACATTGAACCAAGGCATCAATAGTTAAGAAACTCAATGTTACCACTAGGCTTTTCACCATCTACCTCGAAAAATACTTGAGTACTTGGGGCACATTGCCAGGAAACAGGGTGATAACCTCGAAAAGCTCGTGATAACTGGAAATTGGTCCGATCAGATCCGCACCACATTACAAACATTCGTTTACGATGCCCTAATGTTCCATTATCCAAAGAAGAACTTGAGGAAACGAATCAAGGAAGAGGACGCCTTCAACTATACATTTCCAGTGCATCAATCATGCTCGATCCTTTTGATGGACAGTCCATGTTTCAGCGTCGTACAACGTAGATATTAATACTATAAAGTTTAAAGATCCAGTCGGTGGTTTAAATAATATTCTAGCATGATTTAGTTATCGGTAGAATATATAGCAAGAAATCCTCCCGACAGTTTAACCGTTACCCGTTCAACCAGTAACCCAGTTAAGGCGGTATGAAAGAGTGGACTATATTCGTGCCACGTATAGCCACAAAGTCCGTGGCGGCCCCACAAGGATTACGTAGCAACGTGCAGTATCCGAAATAGAGTTATGACGGGATATCTTGCAGCGGCGATAAAGTGAATTATGCAGACAACTGCAGCGATACTTTGTTCTCGGCCCTCGAGAGCTGGAAGCGGTCGCATTGCATAAGAGGAGCGGAGCTTTCAATTTAACTCGTGGCTCGTAAAAGGAAGGTAGAGATATTTACTCACTAAAAACATGATTTTATCAAATTTGTATTAAGTATTTTTATTCGATATAATCAAAACTGTAATACGCATATGTGACAATACAATTTATGCCTCTTATTTTACAGTCCGTCTATCGCATGCCATGTTTCACTAAAATAAAAGGAACTTGGCAAAGCAGCCAAAACCAGCAGCGTCCCCGGCTAGTATATATACATAATATTGTAATCATTAAATCCTTAATAATGATTCTGTAAAATCTTCGGTGTTATTCTGCCGAGTGTGTGTGTTACACTACGAGGGTATGTGTTATGCTACAAGGGTATGTGCTATGCTACAAGTGTTTGAGTTATGCTACGAGGGCTTGTGTTATGCTACGAGGGCTTGTGTTATGCTACGAGGGCTTGTGTTATGCTACGAGGGCTTGTGTTATGCTACGAGGGCTTGTGTTATGCTACGAGGGCTTGTGTTATGCTACGAGGGCTTGTGTTATGCTACGAGGGCTTGTGTTATGCTACGAGGGCTTGTGTTATGCTACGAGGGCTTGTGTTATGCTACGAGGGCTTGTGTTATGCTACGAGGGCTTGTGTTATGCTACGAGGGCTTGTGTTATGCTACGAGGGCTTGTGTTATGCTACGAGTGTTTGTGTTACGCTGCGAGGGCTTGTGTTATGCTATGAGGGTATGTGGTATGCTAGGAATGTTTGAGTTGTACTGGAAGTGTTTGTATTATGCTTAACCAATAAGAATAGTTAATTACTGCACGTTTGAAGTAGATATAATGTAGCAGTAAATGATATAATCATAGTCAGAGCTCTAATATCACTCTTTTAACGCTCCCATTGGAAACAAGCGCTACAGTTCACTTATTTGATTACGTAATTGTATAGAATATGTATGTGATCAAATAAAGTTACTTCAACTCTTCCTTCAAAAGGCAATCCGCTGCTCTCAGTGATATAGCCTCCCCATTAAAGTGGTTCCCGCGAGACTCCTCATGTAGACTTACACCGAAGCGCAGTGTACGTTCAATTTAAAGTTTAACATGCAGCCCACTGTACCACCAAATTGGAATTAATGACCTGTACACTCAATTCGCTTTATATTTTTATATCGCATATATTTCATAAACTAACTGTGCAGCGCTTGTATTTTCATGGAAATGTTGTACTTCCCCATCGTATAAACTTTGACCTTTTACATACGTAGTTTCATCTGTATTCAGAATCTGTACACAATATCTATTCTGGCAACTTCAGTTCCCAGTTCGTAGTTGTTGACAAAGTTAATAGCATTTTGCTTTACTTTCATAACTTCATTCGCTTTAACATGTAAATCAAATCGGTTAAAATTAAAGCGCACCACATTACTAATGTTTGAACTTTTCACCTTTCCTAGAGTGTAATATTCATGTGTTATACATATAAATCTTCATTTTGAATCATTCTATCTATAGCTGAAAACTGCATTAAAATCCGTTGACTGGTTTCAAAGACAAACAGCGGAAGCGACTTCATTTTATACTAAGTAAAGATATACTGGATTTTTATTTACGTTGACCTAAAGAAAAACTGCTCCCGTTTCAAAAATTGATTCAGACTGAAAACATATTACCCCATTCGTAAGACTGCGAATGATTTCCCCGTGGAATTGAACGGAATGGGGGTAAATTTAAGAAGTATTGAACTTCTACTTGACGTGTCGACAAGCACAAGCTTATAGATAGACAGGAATCGTTAGACATAACTAAAATTACCGCTGATAATTTCCTATTCCACAGGAATATATAAAAATCTAGATTGGTGTTGTAGCTACATATCTTTTACCTCCATCAGAAATTCAATTACACCTCTAGATAGCTAAAGGATCAAAGATTTTTTACGCCAAGTAAGGACTGTAACACATCGATTGCAGCGGAGGGGGAAGCCCCGATATTCTGAAGGTCATTCTGTATTCGTCACTTCTCTTCCAATTCTATCAATTATATAAAGATTTCTCAATTAGCTATATTTTATTAAAGGATGGGCTGCGTACGGAAAATTGCGTCAAATCTTTTCGTCGAACATTCCACAGTGTTTAAAAACAAAATTATATGAACAGTGCGTGTTGCCAGTGATGACTTACGGTTGCGAAACATGGCCAATGACCATGCGCCTTATTAGGAAGCTCAGGATCACACAGCGGGCGATGGAACGAGCTATGCTCGGAGTATCTCTTCGGGATCAAATCCGAAACGAAGAGATTCGCAGAAGAATAAGAGTTACTGACGTAGCTCGAAGAGTCGCCGAGCTGAAGTGGCGATGAGCAGGGCTCATAGCTAGGCGAACCGATGAACGTTGGGGTCCCAAGGTACTCGAGTGGCGGCCGCGTACCGGTAAGCGCAGCGTTGGTAGACCCCCCACCATATGGACACATGACCTGAAAATGGTCGCCGGAAGCCGATGGTTGCAAACCGCACAAGACCCTGTATTGTGGAAATCCTTGGAGGAGACCTATGTCCAGCAGTAGACGTCCATCGGTTGAGATGATGATGATAATAAAGGATTTAAATATTTCTAGAACGTCTTCTAGAATTTTATTACAGAAACGTATACAGTTTACCTTCAATTTTTATTTCTTATGTTTTATGAGTTGCAATGATAGCATTTCTTTAAAGTGTGAATATTTTTATGGATGTACTTCTAATATCTATACATCGTGAACTATCATTATTTTAACTGCTCTAAATTTTTCGGGACTTTCTTTCCATTTTTGCTGTACAAATACGTCTATATCAGCATTATTCCAAAGTAGAACATCAAGTCGAACTACAGAGCTAAGTAGTTAACGATCTAGCACAGTACCTAAGAAAACTGTACTATCTACTAAATCTAGTTCTTCATTATTAAATTTAACAACAGTTCGGACATCTGTATCATTTGACAAATACATTTCATCCTTTTCCCGTAAATTAAGATACTATTCGTTCCAAACTTTATTAAAATTGTTATTTACATCATCATAATCTTCTGTTCGTCAATTAAGATAGATCACATTCATGCTACATTCATTATTGTAGTTCACAATGTCTAATGGATTTAACATTTTTAATTTATCACCGAATTTTAATGAGTACAATTACAATAAAGCAGTTGAGCCAAAGGCAAACGTAAGTGCTTCGTTATGTTTTTTCCTGGCTACGGTGTCGTGCGTGCCGTACATTAAAGAAGGCAATTTGGCATCGCGGTTAACAACGTTAACCTTAAAGTGTGTTATATCAACTATTATGAAAGGCTTTTTGCTCATTCAACACTTTTTACAGCAATTTCTTTCTAGCGCCTGTTATTTTACCGTTATATGTCGCATTACCGGTTGCAAAGTGAGGGTAAAGCGAAATGCACTCGACAGAGCAGCTAAGGGCAATATGCTTTGCATCAGTTGTTTCACTTGTATCGTGGCTAAATAAGTGCTGGTTTGAATTTTGAAATTATCAGCTTAATGCCTATGAAAGTACGCTTTTATATCTGTGTGCTTCTGTATTTGTTCCTGCTTATCTAAGGGTTAAACGGATTTGAAGTGACTTACACGATGTTGGATCAACATTCCCCCACCCATACGAGACTGTGCCACAAAGTACACTTTTAAGAATCACTGGAATCTTTATATGATAAAAAGAAACAGAATTATTGTGCAGAATTTTCTATATTGTAGCAGGAAATGTAGACCGAGTTATTCTGATTTATTATAATATTATTAAGAATTATTTTAATTTTATCTTTAGTCTTATCATATCTTTTCATTTATATCTACTAATTTATAATTTTTTATTATTATTATTGACTACGTTTAGTTTATCATGCCGAATGAATCAAAATGAAAAATTATGATGTGTTCTCTTTTCATTAAGATTGGATTAATTTTAGTATATCTAGGGTTCTGGTCTTCCGTCGTTTAAATAAAGACAACCACAGTCAATTTTCAGAGAGATTATTTATTAGTTAAAACTAAATTATTAATTAATTTTTTAAATAAATGACAATAACCAATAATTTACGGGTGCAAGGTGTGCACCGGGCAGCACTTCGAGTAAGAATGCCCGCCAGTTTTTTTTTTTATATTTTTCGAACTGNATTTATTTTAATTTTATCATTAGTCTTATCATATCTTTTCATTTATATCTAATAATTTATCATTTTTTTATTATTATTATTATTGACTACGTTTAGGTCTTCCGTCGTTTAAATAAAGACAACCACAGACAATTTTCAGAGAGATTATTTATTAGTTTAAACTAAATTATTAATTATTTTTTTAAATAAATGACAATAACCAATAATTTACAGGTGCAAGTTGTGCACCGGGCTGCACTTCGAGTAAGAATGCCCGCCAGTCTAATGCAAGCCCTTTTATACTAGTTTATGCGAGTGTGGGTAGTTCGAATGTTGGTAGACGTTTGTTGCTAGCGCGCTGGACACCTTGTTACCAACATTAAAAAACGTTGCCGCTGTCATATATACTTAGTGTTTCTTTTTTTTTACCTTTCACATTCACTTTATTTGTATTGTTTTTTTTTTAACTTTTAACAAGCTGTGGCGTCACCGAGGTCACAGCTGAAAATCAGCGTCATGTGTTGTATAACAAATGAAAATTGCTGAGCTGTGAATCTTTTCCAGGGGGTGTTACAGACAGTAACGCTGCAAAGCTGATTAAGAATATTATTTGTAACACCATTACAGAATAAATGTTTTTTTGTCTGTCTCTGTCAGGCAAATAGCTGATCTGCACCAAATTGGTCGGGAGGAGTCACCCGCTTGTCATCAGTGTGGCGCAGCTATAGATTCAGCGCATCACACTGTGGCAGATTGTACGGCCTGGGGACCTCAGCGTCACCTCCTGGTGGCGTTGATCGGCGGTGACCTCTCGTTGGGAAGCCTTGTAGGCGCGATGCTTTCCAGCGAGAGATGATGGGCGACAGTGGCCTTCTTTTGCGAGACGGCAGTCTCGCTGAAGGAAGCCCACGAGAGAGAGAGGGAGAATGCAGTGGATGCACCCCCTCACCGCCGAAGGAGGCGGAATATAAGGCGGCGGATGTTTGCACATCTCCTCCTGCCTCCTTAAATCCTCCGTCGGACTCATCCGGGACACCAGGGTAGAATGCGAAAGCTGATCACCTGGTGCCACACTAATGGATGTAGAGGGTTCCGCTGGGTTTTAGTGGGTATTGCGAGACCTTCCATCGCCGAGTCCCACACTCCTGACTGGTCATCGGTCAGGGTTAGTGCATAAATTGCATTTCCCAGCGACATAAAAAAAGGCAAATAGCTGATGGTATAAGAAGTTACTAAAGTGACTTTTATATAAGAAAATGAGGCAACCCCAATAACGTGAGCAACACTCCGGAGAACAGCTGGTATGATATGAGATCGCATTAACTGTTTGGTTTCAAACGTACACAACGAAAATTCGTTATTTTGCATGAAAGTTTAAAGCCTGAAAATTATAGTTTATAGCGGATTTTATTGCGGGACATCAGTGCATAATGTCGGAGCGTATTGGAGCGGAGCACCATCTGGCCGCGACGGCAGCGCCCGCGGTTTATGGACGGCCCGTGACGCGAATTGCAACTAACTACGGGACAATTTCGAAACACACGGCTAAATAGTCAGCTGTACGATTTTCTACTCTCATAAATCTTATAAAATCGTCTTTGCCTCTGATATCACCTCATGAAATCCCAACGATGGACGGATGAGACATTTTATTAGAGAACATAAACAGTACATCGCTCGCAAGTGAATTTAGGTGGAGGGCATTGAATTCCTTTTACAACACCTTCGTCTCGTTAAGTAAGTAAGTAGCAGCCCATTAACCTCTTACTGCTGGGCACAGACCTTATCAGTCATATTAGAGAGGGTTTTTAGAGCAAAAACCCTCTACGCTGCTCCATTGCGGATTGGCAGGCATAGTACACAAGTGCATTCACTCTCATTGTCCGATGTGATCAGACACGACCAGAGAGAGATCAGGTGCAGGACCGATGGCTTAACGTGCTCTCCGAGGCACGGGGGTGGATCACACCGCCAACTTCCCAACTTCCTATTGAGATAATATTGATTTTGAATTGGCCCGACCCGGGACTTGAACCCAGGTACTCATGTCTGTAGTCGAACATGCTAACCACTAGACCAATGAGGCAGTTAAAAAGGACCAATCGCCTCGTTAAAAAGGAGTTAAATAGATCTTATGAAAAGCAAGTTATGGAAGAAGTTCCCAAACCAGTGATAAATGTAGTATACGCTACCGCCAGGTCGACAATACACCAGTGTGCAGTAGAATACAACAGTGCTAAATCATTTGCACACTGGTGGCTCCATTTTTGAAAATAATACACCCTTTAACCGTAATTATTATATAGACAAAGTTTCGAAACGGAATCTCTTCGGATTGCTTGGAGTATGGCTCCTAAATTTATTTGGCCAATAAATATTTGGTTCGGTTAGATGATGCGACTGTTGCTCTCCCCTCAACTTCAGAGGAGACTGAGTTAAGAGAAGGCATACATATGCGTTACATCGTCAACCTTTATAAATCGTGGATATCGTCATCCAGGTCATTTAAGTGGAATGCGAATGGGTTCTTCTAGTGATCTCGTTCCAGAATGGTGAAGATGAGCTATTTTGCGAATGTCATACTCCCGATTGGAAGATTTTTGTCTTTCACCGAAATGCGTAGTCATTNGAGTCCTAACAGAAGGAGAGGTTCTGGACTGCCGAAACTAGGTCGGCGTGTTGAATCAAAGCCGCGAGGCTCTGAGAGGGATTGTGGCGGAGCTAAGCCGCCAGTATACCGAGTTCGGCGATATTAATTTGACTGATCGCGTGAGTGATCAGTCTGAGATCATCCATCAGGGAGGGTCCTGATGGTGCGGGAGGGGCGGGCTGAGCTGGCCCGGGGAAGAAGGCCTGGGCGGGCTCTGAGGCTGGCGCTGCCTGAAGGGCCGGGGGAGCAGCCGTCGTGGGTTTAAACCACGCATTAAACGTAGGGGCTGGAGCCTCTACGAAGGTGGGGGCAGGTTGAGCCTTACCCTTGGAAGGGCGCGCGGCCGTCTTGCCGCCCTTCTTGGCCCTGCGCGGGGCATTGGGGCATCTGCGATAATTCGCGGGATGTCCCTGTTGCCCACACAGGACACAGCTAGGTGCCTCCTCGGTCGGAACCGTTCTGGGGCAGTCTGATGTGCCATGGTCGCCTAGGCACTTGACGCACCTAGGGCGCGCATGACAGAAGTGGAATGCCTGCCAGTCTAATGCAAGCCCTTTTATACTATTTTCTGCGAGTGGTGGTAGTTCGAATGTTGGTAGACGTTTGTTGCTAGCTCGCTTCTCACCTTGTTACCAACATTAAAATCGTTGCCGCTGTCATATATATTTATTGTTTCTTTTTTTTACCTTTCACATTCACTTTATTTGTATTGTATTTTTTTCAACTTTTAACAAGCTGTGGCGTCACCGGGGTCACAGCTGAAAATCAGCGTCATGTGTTGTATAACATATGAAAATTGCTGAGCTATGAACCTTTTCCAGGGGGTGTTACAAACAGTAACGCTGCAAAGCTGATTAAGAATATTATTTGTAACACCATTACAGAATAAATGGTTTTTTGTCTGTCTCTGTCAGGCAAATAGCTGATCTGCACCAAATTGATCGGGAGGCCCGATGCTCTCCAGCGAGAGATAGTGGGCGGCAGTGGCCTTCTTTTGCGAGACGGTAGTCTCGCTGAAGGAAGCTCACGAGAGAGAGAGGGAGAATGCAGTGGATGCACTCCCTCACCGCCGAAGGAGGCGGAATATAAGGCGGCGCATGTTTGCGCATCTCCTCCCGCCTCCGTGAATCCTCCATCGGAGTCATCCGGGACACCAGGGCAGAATGCGAAAGCTGATCACCTGGTGCCTCACTAATGGATGAAGAGGGTTCCGCTGGGTTTTAGTGGGTATTGCAGGACCTTCTATCGCCGAGTCACACACTCCTGACTGGTCATCGGTCAGAGTTAGTGCGTAAATTGCATTTCCCAGCGACAAAAAAAAAGGCAAATAGCTGATGGTATAAGAAGTTACTAAAGTGACTTTTATATAAGATGATGAGCAACTGAAATATATTGAACAACACTCCCGAGAACAGCTGGTATAATATGAGATCACATTAACTGTTTGGTTTCAAACGTACACAACGAAAATTCGTTGTTTTGCATGAAAGTTTAAAGCCTGAAAATTATAGTTTATAGCGGATTTTATTTCGGGACATCAGTGCATAATGTCGGAGCGTATTGGAGCGGAGCACCATCTGGCCGCGACGGCAGCGCCCGCGGTTTATGGACGGCCCGTGACGCGAATTGCAACTAACTACGGGACAATTTCGAAACACACGGCTAAATAGTCAGCTGTACGATTTTCTACTCTCATAAATCTTATAAAATCGTCTTTGCCTCTGATATCACCTCATGAAATCCCAACGATGGACGGATGAGACATTTCATTAGAGAACATAAACAGTACATCGCTCGCAAGTGAAGTTAGGTGGAGGGCATTGAATTTCTTTTAGAACACCATCGTCTCGTTAAGTATGTAAGTAGCAGCCCATTAACCTCTTACTGCTGGGCACAGGCCTCATCACTCATATGAGAGAGGGTTTTTAGAGCAAAACCCTCTACGCTGCTTCACTGCGGATTGGCAGGCATAGTACACAAGTGCACTCTCTATTCCTTCACTCTCATTGTCCGATGTGATCAGACACGACCAGAGAGAGATCAGGTGCAGGACCGACGGCTTAACGTGCTCTCCGAGGCACGGGGTGGATCACACCGCCAACTTCCCAACTGCGGACAAATATTGAGATATTGATTTTGAATTGGCCCGACCCGGGACTTGAACCCAGATACTCATGTCTGTAATCAAACATGCTAACCACTAGACCAATGAGGCAGTTTAAAAGGACCAATCGCCTCGTTAAAAAAGGAGTTAAATAGATGTTATGAGCAAGTTATGGAAGAAGTTCCCAAACCAGTGATTAGTGTAGCATACGCTACCGCCAGGTCGACAATACACCAGTGTGCAGTAGAATACAACAGTGCTAAAGCATTTGCACACTGGTGGCTCCATTTTTGAACATAATACACCCTTTAACCGTAATTATTATATAGACAAAGTTTCGAAACGAAATCTTTTCGGATTGCTTGGAGTATGGCTCCTAAATTTATTTGGCCAATAAACATTTGGTTCAGTTAGATGATGCGACTGCTGCTCTCCCCTCAACTTCAGAGGAGACTGAGTTAAGAGAAGGCATACATATGCGTTACATCGTCAACCTTTATAAATCGTGGATATTCAGAACCGGCGTCATCCAGGTCATTTAAGTGGAATGCGAATGGATTCTTCTAGTGATCTCGTTCCAGAATGGTGAAGATGAGCTATTTTGCGAATGTCATACTCCCGATTGGAAGAATTTTGTCTTTCACCGAAATGCGTAGTCATTCCCTAATAAAATTAAAACTTAATACAAAGCAAGGTATTAGTCTATGGTAAAATCAAGAAAGAAGGCGATCGTATCAATGTACTAAATATATTTTGAAGTCATAATTTCCAAGCAATAGGAAGAGATTTCGTTTCGAAATTTTAACTTCCGTATAGTAATTACGCTTGAAGGGTGTATTGTTTCCTAAAATGGGGCCACCAGTGTGCGATTGCTGTAGCACTGTTGTGTCTTACCGCACACTGGTGTGTTATTAAACTGGCGGTTGTATATGCTACACTACATCTTCCATAACTTGATTTAAAATGCATACAAAAATTGTATTCCCGTGTGTTCCCAAGCCGTGTATAACCACGCAGTGTGTAGCCCAACAAAACACTCGTTGTGAGCTATTTGAAAGCCATTTACAATCGTTCCACGTTAAACATACAGACAATCTTATAAATGTATTGTGTTTGCGAAACTCCCTACTCAGCTGTGATAACTATCACTTCTAATTCTATGAAATTGTGGTAGATAAATATACATCATCTAGGAGACAAGCAAAGATTTTCTTTTGTTTAGAAAACTTATCTTGAAGATGGTGAGACGGGGGTTAATTAAAGTTAATTTTGCAATAATATAATAAATATTATGGCTTAGAATTAACATAAGTTTGGCTCAAATAGTGGTGTATATTTTTTTCTAGACGCACAAATCGTTCAAAATGTATACTGGTTTTTAATTAGAATCCCACAGAATGATAGCAAAATAGTTAATTTTGATTCTCCATTTATAACAAATCCCCCATCGGTTTCATCGATTTCGATATTTGTTTCTTTCCACAAGAAACTGGCACAAACTTGGTATCTATTTACTATATTTTATACAATTTATATACATACATACATACATAGCATCACGCCTCATTCCCATAGGGGTAGGCAGAGACAACATCCTTCCACTTGCCACGATCCTTGCATATCTCCTTCGCTTCTTTCAATCTCATTAAACCTTTCATACAAGTTCGTCGGTTTAGAGTACTCTTGACCTGGCCGTTATTTAAAATGTCCTGGATTTGGTCCAGGAACGTTCGCCTTGGTCTTCCCCTTCCAACTTTCGCATTCACTCTTGACTCATAAATCCTTTTTGTCAGTCTCCTTTCATTCATTCTCTCTACATGCCCAAACCATCTAAGCATACCTTTCTCAATTTTAGTCACTACGTCTTCTTTTATACCACAACGTTCTCTTATCACACTATTTCTTACTCTGTCACTCAGTTTTAATCCACTCATGCTTCTCAACGCTCTCATCTCTACCGCATTTATTTTACTTTTGTGATTCTTCTGCCATACCCAACTTTCACTACCATACATAAGTGTTGGCACCAACACTCCAGCATGCACTGCCAGTCTAGCCCTTTGAGACACCATCTGGCTATTCATAAAAGCATGCAGAGCACCATTTACCATATTCCCTGCATTCACTCTCCTTTCGATATCACTTTCACATGTTCCATCTTTTGTAAATTTAGATCCCAAGTATACAAATTCTTTCACCTCTTCCACTTGTTCCCCATCTATCAAAATATTGCCATTCATCATAGATTCATCTCGTTCAAAAAGCAGAACTTTCGTTTTGTTTACATTCACTTTCATTCCTTTCCCTTTCAAAACTTCATTCCTAATATTTAGCATCTCCTTTAGCTCATTAGCGGATGATGCAAGTATTACTTGATCATCGGCGTAGAGTAAACATTTGACGAGTAATTCATTAATTCTTAACCCATACATACTACCTTTTAAATCTGTCAAACATTTATCCATGAATAGGTTGAACAGCCATGGTGACGCAACACATCCCTGTCGAACACCTCTTTCGACAGGAAACCACTTATACAATTTTTCTTGTTCACAATAGAACTTACCTTCCTTTTAAAAGTCTGCACGATGCACAGGGGAAACCTATAAAATCAACTAATTAGTGCCACAAAGGCTGTGTCCTTTGTCATTGTTACAGTGGGCTGAATTATGAGGTTTTATCTTGCTGGCTATTTTCGGAGTTGGTTAACGGGAAAGCCTTATTTTTAATTAAAAATGAAAGACAAAATTTACTGTATCCAGTAACTTTTACGAGAAATCTATGTTCTCCTAGAGTACTAATATTTTACTGCATTTAATTGCTGATTGAGGAAACCAGTATCACAATGGTCTTATTTTGGAGATTGATTAAATTCTTATAAATCAGACACACCCTGCTATTGGGCAGGAGTCTTCAGGGGTTTCATTCTTCTTGCAAAAGCAAAATAGAAAGATTAGATTGGGAGAAGATTAATCAGCATTACCTTTGCAGTGTCCCTTTCTTTTTACTTTCATCGAGGAATATATCCCTACGTACTTCATTCTAATGGTAACATGTATCGTTTTGTAGTTCTTCATTCTAACCCTAAATATCTGTAATTCGCTTTTTTTCTCTCCTCCCTTTCCAATAACTTTCCTCAACAATTTTGACAAACCTTTTTACCTAAAATTTTACGCCACGAACCAAGAAGGTATCTTGTAATATCCATGGTATTTCCAAAGTCAAATCAACTAGATTTGCAGCAGATAATGTTGCTAAAGCTGCTATTTTATGGTACACGGTACATCCTCAGTCGAGTCAAAACAATTATATGCACCACTGTGCCTGAATAGAGATATTAACCACTGTTATATTGTCTTCCTTAAAGGCACAGGATATAATTAGAAACCACACGAGTATTCATCGTTGATTGGAAGTGAAACGTTCGCATTTTGTGTTAATTCTATTAGGAATGTCCCCGTATCGTATCGAACCCCAACACCATTGAATGGATCAGCTCACACAAAGCAAAATGAGCTCATTAAAGTATGAATAGAGCCTCCGTGGCGTCTCTCGTTACACAAACTAATAAGAAAACGATATTATACTAACTTCCCATAAACTAAAATGCCGTTAAGTGATAAAATATTTTGTTAAATTTTACATATTTGCCAGCTAGGAAGGAGGAGGCTTAAACTTTATGACTCATCATCAGACCTACCAAAAATGAATGTCGGCACGATGACGTTCCCTTAACCTGCTTTTTTTTGCTGGGAAATGCATTTGCGCACCCCTGCCACGAGGCAGGGAGTGTGGGACTCCCAGCAATGCCAGAATACCCACTAATACCCAGCGACACCCTGCTCACCCTGAATTGGGAGTGTCAGAGGCCCTTGCGCATTCACCCTGACACTCCCGGATGAAACCGATTGTGAATGTTCAAAGAGGAGACAAGAGGCGTTCGTCAAGACGCCTCCTGCCGCCCAGCCTCCTCCTCCGAAGGGAAGCAACATTTTACAGCTTCCCGTACTCGCTCCATTGCCTCCTTCAAAGAAATGGCGGCTTCGTAGAAAGAGGCAACTGCATTCTATCCTGTCTCACAGTCAAGCATGGCGCCCACTACACTTGGCAGTGAGAGATCCGCTCCGTTGAGGGATACCAGAGGATGTACGTTTCCTTAACCTAACCTCTTAAAATTATAGACAAAAGTTGTTTAGTTAATTATCAGAATCATGTTTAAAAAAAAGTAAGTAATAGCCCATTAATCTCCGACTGCTGGGCATAGGCCTCCTCACTCATATGAGAAAGGGTTTTTAGAGCATAGACCCACCACGCTGCTCCACTGCGGATTGGCAGGCATAGTACACAAGTGCACTCTCTATTCCTTCACTCTCATAGTCCGATGTGACGGTAATCCGACACAACCGGAGAGAGAGATCGGGCGCAGGACCGACGGCTTAACGTGCTCTCCGAGGCACGGGGGTGGATCACACCGCCAACTTCCCAACTTCGGGCAAATATTGAGAAAATCTTTGTATTGGCCCGACCCGGGACTCGAACCCAGGACCTCATGTCTGTAGTCGAACATGCTAACCACTAGACCAATGAGGCAGGCAGATTATTTTTATCTGTGTATTTATTACATTCTTGTTAATCAGGTTACGTCATATCAACCGATGGTCTTATCTAATGATTTCCATTGGGTTTAATCTTACATTGCTTGCATCCACCTTGGTTGGTCCATCTAGAGTGGTCTGCTACAGCACCTTCGGGCTCCAGCGTCCATCGGTCCTTTCAATTTGAGATCCACTCATTACCGCGTCAACTTCACAATTTGCTAGGCCACGTCGTTGTCTTTGGTTCTTCAATCTTCTCATTTCTGATTTGAACAAATAGGGAAATTCCAAGCTTTCTTGTGAAACCTCTAGTTACCAGAACTATAATCGCTTGTAACATATACTGTTCGAAGATATTGTCGTCAGGGATTGAGGAGTTTTAGATAGAGAAGATCTGTCTTAGTTTTCTAAACGCTGCTCATCTGAATTGGATTCGGCGATAAGACATAAATACGCAAATTGCAATAGCTTTGACCGAGAGTTCAAAGTCAGGCCAAATATTGTTTTAGGGCATTTTAGCGTCAAGACAACCATACCTTGGCGTCTGCGAAAACACAAAAATTGCACGAATGAATAATGGTTTGTCATTTTCCCCGGTTAAAAATGGAGCGCCAAACTCCCGTTTACCAATTACGGGGCTATCTTCAAGTCTAACTGAATAAAACTCGGCGTCTTTTCATCATTTTCGTGTGGAAAAGTTTTAGTTAGTTTTTGTGCGGGGCCTGATTTACGACCGACCCGGGCATCCCTCACGGCCCGTAATAAAAGACTTTTCAAAAAACATCGTCAAATTATTTCCTCGCTCGATGAGACCTTTGCGGTGTTGCCACGTTGAAGAAATTATTGTCACAGCCAAGGATTTAAATCTTTATCTCAGGAACTTGGTTCAAATTTAAAAAAACTCTTTAAGGACAGCCTATTGACCAAGGAACGCCAAAAGTTATACAACATCACATTGCGACTATTAATAGTGTGTGAGTGTGGGTGTGTGTGTGTGGGTGTGTGTGTGGGTGTGTGGGTGTGTGTGTGGGTGTGTGTGTGGGTGTGTTGGGCGTTTTTAGAGGTTTAGTTCTAACCCTACACACTCCGCAAAGGAAAAAGATATATAACAAAACAATAGGCTTAAATAAAGAGTATGTTTGTTTAAACGTTTACATCTCAAGAACTACGTGTTAGATTTGGAAAATTCTTTAATTATTGGATAGCCCATTTATTTATTTATTTATTATAGGTTCACTAGCGAATACTCACATAATTTTTGCATAAATTACATTTCAAAGCGCTTACAGAATATGTGGACTCATTTTAAAGTGAACTCCACATGCATAAACAATTAAATTAGTAACGAATATCTTACGAACTAAATCGCACATCTTACTCAAAAAACAATTGCAAATTTATTTGCTATAAAAATTACATGCAAAATAACTAAAAATGCTACTGTGAAAAAAATAAAAATAATCTATTACCTAACATTTAGTAGACTTATAACTGATTTTCGAAAGGCAACTGGTGAATTCCCGTGTATATCAAGTGACCTGGTGAATCTATTATATAATTTGCAAGTACGAGGGCCGGTAGCCGGTAGCCGCTGGAGCCAGGCGGCACAAGATCGGGTCTTGTGGGCATCATTTCGTGAGACCTATGTCCAGCAGTGGACGTCCATCGGTTGAAGCGACGAAATACGAGGGATGGTGGAGTTAGCACAGAACACTGTCCTGGCGCGTGATGTCACGAGAGGAGTAATAATGTGACGCGGGTATCTGTATGGTACTCTATTAAATTGTTTAATAACTTATACAAAAACATTAAATCAAGCAGATTTCGTCTATTTTCAAGGGACATCATGTTGAAATAATTCAACCTGTTGTCATAAGACACGACTGTTTTGTAAATTTTTTCTGAATAGGACAAATGCCACATGAATCTTTTCTGAACTCTCTCCAATCTTATGTAATGGACAGCATAATGTGGACGCCAGACGATACTGCAATACTCCAAGTGACTACGTACAAGACTATTGTCAAGCATGATTTTGGTTTTGGGTTCTTTAAATGTTCTGCATTATAAATCCCAACATTTTAGATGCTTTGTTAATTACATTGTCTACATTTATGAAAACTTTAAGCTATATAACATCGCATTACGATGAAAACGGTGTAAAATTTATTGTTTTTAGTTCTATTCCGTGTGATATTCTTTAAAAAGGTCCAAAAGAATCCATGATATCATTTGTCTATCTCTTAAGCTTAATTAAGTTACGTCTCTCTTACGTGAGGCCCGTATTCATGTAATACGTTATTTTTTTTTTGTAATTGCTATTAAAATATCCAAGCAGACGTGCATTTCTATAAAGTCTGCAGACACAGCAATAAAACAGCTGTAAAAATGTATTTACATAATCCCGTTTCAATGCGCGCAAGTGTTTGAGCATGCGGTTTTTCCACGAAATAGTATAACATACCTTCGTTATTGCGAAATTATATATTTTTTCGTATAAAAGTCAGCGGCTTCTTTGGAGTGATAAGAAGAAATGAGAATATTTAATATTATGATTCATCATTTTGAGTTGAGTGGAATCGTCACGTAAGGATAAAGCGTTACATCCTCACAATGACTTGGTAATTGGGCTTCTTAGGCCATAATTCAATGTATTATACGTAACACATATCTCTACAGCGATAGAGAGAAAGAGGGAGATAGAGGGAGTGAGAGAATAGAATTGACGGAGATGTAAGGGAAAGAGTGGAGCGAGAAAGAGTTCTATAATTTAAAAAGAAACACTCTTTTGACATTTTATATTATAAATTTAGTATATTAAACGTAATATACAAATACTTGAAGAGAAAGAGAGAGAGAGAGTGAGAATAGGGAGATGCAAGGGAAAGAGAAAAGAACGAGAAAGAATTCCATAATTTAAAAGAAACCCTCTTTTGGCATTTTTTATTCTACAATTATTAAATAAAACGAGATATACACATACTTGAAAAGAGAGAGAGAGAGAATGAAAGGGGGAAAGCAAGGCAAAAAGAGAGCGAGAAAGAGTTCTATAATTTAAAAAGAAACACTCCTTTGACATTATACAATTATTATATCAAACGTGACTTACAAATATTTGAAGAGGGGAAGAGAAGAGAGCGAGAAAGAGTTATATGGTTTAAAAAGAACCCTTCTTTTGACAGTTCTTACTATACAATTATTATATTAAACGTGATATACAAATACTCGAAGATTGAGAGAGAGAGAGAAAAGAGGGAGATGTAAGGGAAAGACAATAGAACGAGAAAGAGTTCTAGAATTTAAAAAGAAACACTTTTGACATTTCATATTATACAATCACCATATTAAACATGATATACAACTACATGAAAAAAAGGAAGAGAAGAGAGCGAGAAAGAGTTCTATGGTTTAAGAAGAAACACTCCATTGCAGTTTCATATCATCGAATAATTTTTCAACATTTTTGTTTTTAAAATATACCTTTTATTTCATAACATAAATTTCTCGGCATTAAAATAGTTGTTATTTTCCGGCTTTTCATAAATCATGGTGTTCACTTCGTTACCATGTTTACACGGCCTCTTACCTGCGAACTGGCATTCATTTTGTACTCCTTAATTTGTAACTGCAGCCTGATTTAGCGAAATATTCATTTTATGCACTCTTTTCTTCCATTTACGCTCTTTGAATAAATTTAAATTGCATTTTTTCATAAAAATATACCGGTAAATGAGAATATCATTCTCCACATGCAAACATATTTCTTAAAAACTTTTATTGCTTGGATTTTCCCACTCCGACATCCAAAATAATGCTGTTCCGTCATCCTGGTATACTCTTTATCTTTGTACTTCCCTGGTCAAATCAGCACATATACTAGCTGCTGTCATTGACTGACTACAACTAGACTAATGTCTAATGGTAATGCCATTGTTCAATGATTTTCAATTAATAAAAGTAAATTATTCTTTGTATTTCTCCCTCTTTATTTCTGTGTACGTCTCTGTGTCTCTGTAACTCTCAGTATCTTTTTGTTTGTCTCTGTATGCTTCAGTATGTATCTGTGTCTCTTTTATGTCTCTGTATGCTTCTATATCTATCTATGTATCTTTGTATGCCGCTTCATTGCTTCATGTCCATGTGAGTCTCTATATGCCTCTGTATACATCTATATGTATGTCGGAGGGCAGATGTATGTGGAACGCTGGCACCATCTGTCGGTCTGGGACAGAGACAATGGTGGCAGTCCGGCGGGAGTCTCTCGGCAGTTGTCGAGTGGCGCTCGACCGGAGCAGTCTACTGTTGGAACTGTCGCATTCCTAGCTATTATTGTTAAGAAGTGTGTGTAAATTGATATCGGGAACATTAAGTGATTGAAAAGTGTTTGATTGCACCGGCATTACCCACGAACGCCCACAGTATAAGAAATTAATAACAATGTCGGCGGAGAACCCTACGGTCCTGTGCTTTATGCTTCTCCGTTCTTTCTTATTCTGCGACATGTATCTTTGCTTGTATCTTTATGACATTACATGTCTCTGTTAGTCTTTTTGTACCTCTGTTGTCTTTACATATATCTGTATCTCTTTGTTGGTCTCTTTGTGCTATTGCAAGTCTCTATGAGTCTCTGTGTATCTCTGTATGCCTCTATAATTCTCTATATCACGTCAAAGGAAAAGAGTTACGGTTACTAAAGATATGTTTTTTAAATAGCAATCAATAGTGTTGTTAATTTCTGAAGTGTAATTTACTAAAATATTTAGGCAAACTTGATAATTTCCTCGTGTAGATATACACAACATTATACATATTATTATTTCCGAACATATGAAAAAAATATGTATGAAAATCTATAAAAAACGAAGCAATCTGATGCAAAACGTAAAATAAATACGAAAGGTTTATAGAAACGGGGTAAATAGCAATCGAGCTAAGCAAGTTTTAAGGAGCATATCGGGAGTATCGTGTATCAGGCGCCTATCGGCAAAAAACATATCCGTATATTATATTTCTGATCACGACTTAATCGTAAATATGAAGGGTTGGGTACCGCACCTTCTGGAAGCTATTGCAAAAAGAGTGCGCTCTCTCCATAAAATATATCTAGGGGGTTACAAGCGTGCTCTTATTCTGGAATATCTCCAATTTTAGAGAGCATTAAAGTTTAAAGCAGTGGAAAAAAAGTGTACCTGTATCAGTGACATGGGTGTATTAAATGCACAATCTCGTAGGCCTAATAAAAATAACTATTATAATAATAATAAAGGCAGATGTTTCAATGAAGAACAATCGTAAGATATTTATATAAAAACACAGACATTAAGAACAGTTAAATTTGAATTTGACTCAATTGCCAATCAATCAAAAAAGAGTCGTGGATAATAACGTGAAATTTCTAAAGCACAGCTAAGTTTTCTTTGCATAGCTTGTGTCTCCAATTGATGTTTAAAAATGCATCATTTGAGAGGCAAAATCGTGAAGGAACCTACCAACACGTAACGGAGGAACGTGGTGATTCTACGCTCTATAAACTCCCTCTGCCCTATGACTGAGGAGGATTGTACTCAGTAGTAGGACGTAGGTAGGCTGCTACTTTTTTACATCAGGAAATGCTAATGGACACCCGCAACATAAGAGGGGAAACTGCAAATTATGTCGATATTTACCCACCAAAACCCTAGATGTTTCGAAAAGTTCCCGCATCAAATCAGCCGAGAAGATTCACCCACTTGTGTAAGGCATCTATTCATTAGTTTAGCAGCTATCGATTTAGCACATCACATTGTGGTAGATCGTGCAGCCTGTAGGACTACAGCATAGCTTGCTGGTGGTGCTGGTCGGCGACCTTTCGTTAGGGAGTATTGTAGACATGATGGGCTCCAGTGAGAAATAGTCTGCTACCATCTCACTGAAGGCAGCGAGAGACAGAAATTGCAGTGGATGCTTCCTCTCATCGCTCTAAGAGGTGGGTTGCTAGGAGAAGAGGATTGAAGATGATTCCGCTAGGTTTTAGTGCCACAGCCTTTACCAGTCATCGGTCAAGGTTAGTGCATAAATTGCAATTCCCATCGAGAAAAAACGCCACTAAAACCCGATTGGCGAAAGCTCGAAAGCTTCTCTTTTCGACGTCCTCTGATCGAGTGGCATGCTACCTGTCTCGGAACTCTTCTATTGGGCACTAAGTCTAATATGTTGCCCATAACCTATCACTAAGGGATCAATCGATAGTTGTGCGTTTATCTTACTTCTGCCACATTATGTTCTGGCAGAAGGAGACACAGAAGGCCTCTCTGCCCACCATGGCATTGATGAAAGCAGGTAGAGAAAGGTCGTCCCCAACTACAGTCCATGCTGCTACTTTCCTTTACTTTTTAATATCTAAAATTAGAGAAAACTATATCCCCGAAATATTTGACGCGGCACGTAATAAGGCTGTATGTATTACTTATTTATATATGTGAAAGCCTGTTCCTCGCATATGTTTCTAGCTGTTTTATTCGCGTGAATAAAGTACGCTCGGGGAGATATTTTTTTTTCTTTTCCGCGGCGACTTTTTTACTGTATAATTAGATGGCTGCCATAATCCCCGACACAACTGTAACCTTGACGTGATGAATACGAGAACAGGGGAAGGCCTATTGTAATAAGTTTAATGAAGTTGCAATTAAAATGTGCTAAAACCTATATGTATGTTATAATACAACCTTCCAATTGCAAACTCCCTAAAAGTCTAATTCTTTTTCGCTATCTATTGGCTTGAAACTTTTAAACTATTCCATGGATTTTAATACTGTTTGCAGCAAGAGATAGAGTGCTTCAAGAGGAAGGTTTATATGTATAAAACATACATATTATAGTACGGAAAATCGTAAAAAATAAAGATTTGTAAAGTGCTGTAACAAACATATTTTTTTGCACTTAAATTGCAAACACTGACTAAACCTTACGAGATATATCAAGTTAAAGTACTACCGGATTGTATATCTTAAAATGATCGATAAGAAAGTCCGCTATGGTGTATATTATCTCTAAAAGATAACCCACGGTAGCCATTTAATCTTTTACGCATTACAAAAAATATGTATTATTTTACTAAGCCGTTTTATACAAAACAATATTATCCATTTTCCAATTAAATACATTACATATGTTATATATTTCATGTAGATCAAAACTATCCTTTACAGCATTTCATTAAAATGGATATTTTAGAAGATATGAGAGATTTGAAAACCAGAGATGCGGCTGGCCCACCATAAGTTTCGTCTCGGCGTGGAGACGTTACAAATACTCGTAAATATCGCGGTACTATTTTAATAAGGCACAGAAGTCGCTCTTTAATTGTTGTTAACCATATTTAATAATATAATCGTGGTGGAAAAGCAAACGTGGCACAATCACCCTCCAATTAAGACAGCTTGTTGTGGAGAAATAATCACAGGCCTCGTCACGGCGCAATAAATCCCCCGCCAGACACAATGGTGACTTTCCTTAACTTTTCGCCCGCGAATAACGAGTTTTTAACTTTGTGGCAAAGCGAAAAATGTCTCTATCTTGGCTACGTATCCGTCCAAGTCACGGCTTAGCGGAAACCTAAGCGGAATTTAAAAAAAATACGTAAGTAAGTAAGTAGCAGCCCATTAACGTCCCACTGCTGGGCACAGGCCTCCTCACTCCTCACCACGCTGCTCCACTGCGGATTGGCAGGCATAGTACACAAGTGCACTCTCTATTCCTTCACTCTCATAGTCCGATGTGACGGGAATCCGACACGACCGGAGAGAGATCAGGCGCAGGACCGACGGCTTAACGTGCTCTCCGAGGCACGGGGGTGGATCACACCGCCAACTTCCCAACTTCGGGCAAATATTGAGAAAATCTTAATAGAAAACTCAATATTGGTTTTTGAATTGGCCCGACCCGGGACTCGAACCCAGGACCTCATGGCTGTAGTCGAACATGCTAACCACTAGACCAATGAGGCAGTCCAGACCAATGAGGCAGTCCTTCAATCAGTTCAGTCAAAAACTACGTGCCTTTTCAAAAATCTGTATTCGTAGACAACTTAGAACCTAATATTGTTATAGAAGTTATATTTTCAGAAGTCATTCTAGAAATACTTACATACATAGCATCACGCCTCATTCCCATAGGGGTAGGTAAAGACAACATCCTTCCACTTGCCACGATCCTTGCATATCTCCTTCGCTTCTTAAAAGCTCGTCGGTTTAGAGTACTCTTGCCCTGGCCGTTATTTAAAATCTCCTGGATTTGGTCCAGGAACGTTCGCCTTGGTCTTCCCCTTCCAACTTTCTCTTTCAACTCTTGACTCATAAATCCTTTTTGTCAAAAAAAGGAAAAAATAAAGGATTCTAGAAAAATAAACTAAATAACTAAAAATGTGCCCAGCAAAAGGTAAAGTAGAGAATATAGAAGAGATAATAGAGAAGAAAGAACAGCCCTTTAATGTCCAACTGGGCACAGACCTTACGCATAGAAAAGAGGGCTTCAAAAGCAAAGAACCACCACTTCACTAATGGTTAGCAGGTTACACATACCAAATAGTTACTCCTGTGATATACAGGTTTATAGTTTCAGAGTTTATTGCCAGTGAAGGGTTCAGTACACACCGGATCTGAACTGGTGGGGTTGGGTTGAGACTTGTTACCATACTAACAGCAATTAGTTGCTGTATAGATATCCTAAAAGATAAGTTACTTTCTACTAAGTTAACACCCTTCCATTTTAGCTCACTCACCGTAATTAAAAATAATCTTCTGCAAATCGTTTCTATATAAAACGCCTGGGCTGTGGACTTTATTCTTGTCCAGTCATGTATGTTTTGAAGCCAAGAATTTTTCCTGCATCCAGCACGGCTTTTGCCCTTAAACTTGCCTGTCATTATAAGTTGTAATGCATAAGTTTCCGGATCATGCCGACGGCTGGAATACGATTTCTTGTCGTATTTTCTGCGTCCAACTGATACGAAGCCTGGGATGCTAACACCATACTCGAGGTGTCCTCTTTTAGGATCCATACGTGACAACAGGTACGAGTATTTCCTTCATTTTAATGAATGATGCACGGGCGATATCTGAATGGATTTTCATGTCTTGCAGGTGTTCATGCTTCATTCACCCATACGCCTAGATATATCTTTTGTCACACTCGAGGTTCTTATTACCAATTTTTACACTGGGGTCTCGTCATTCCGGAATTCCATAATCAATTTGGTTTCACTGGAATTGATAACCTAAACCATTTTCTTCAGATACTCAGGTACTTCAACGTTCTGATTAAAATGTAATTACAGTCTCGCTGTCGCTTGTAAGTAGGTCCACACGTTAAGGGTGGCCCGAGGAAATTACAGAAGGAAAACGGCCCTACTTTCAATAAAACTGTCGTCTTTATTTAACAGGGTAAAAGTTATCTCGGGAGCCATTCCTCTGTTAGTTCGACAATGCCCGTCTCCTCTTGCAATGAACAGTATTTAAACATTACATTTTTCCTGACATAAATTAAGTTTTAAAAACAATTTTATTAATCTCCTATCAAGTTGAGCATAAATATAAACGCCGGTAAAGTAGGTAGTCTAAGAAGTAAGTAGCAGCCCCTTAACGTACCACTGCTGGGCACAGGCCTCCTCACTTGGTGGAGCGAGGGTTTTTGGAGCATAGATCCACCGCTCCACCGATCCGCTGCTCCACTGCGGATTGGCAGGCATAGTACACAAGTGTGGACTCTCTATTCCTTCACTCTCGTAGTCCGATGTGACGGGAATCCGACACGAACGGAGATAGATCAGGCGCAGGACCGACGGCTTAACGTGCTCTCCGAGGCAAGAGGGTGGATCACACCACCAGCTTTCTAACTTCGGGCAAATATGCAGAAAATCTTAATGATAATTCAATCGTCGTCGTCGTCGTCGCTTCAACCGATGGACGTCCACTGCTGGACATAGATCTCACGTAATTACGTCCACAAGGCCCGATCTTGCGCCCCCTGGCTCCAGCGGCTACCGGCGATCCTCCTTATATCGTCGGTCCACCTTGTGGAGGGTCTTCCTACACTGCGTCGTCCAGTGCGGGGTCGCCATTCCAGCACCTTCCGGTCCCAACGTCCATCGGTTCGTCGGACTATGTGCCCCGCCCATTGCCACTTCAGGTTCGCGATTCGTAGGGCTATGTCGGTGACTTTGGTTCTACTACGGATCTCTTCATTTCGAATTCGATCACGTAGAGAAACTCCGAGCATAGCCCTCTCCATCGCACGCTGAGTGACTCTGAGCTTCCGCATGAGGCCCATAGTCAGCGACCACGTCTCAGAACCGTAGGTCATCACTGGCAACACGCACTGTTCGAAGACTTTGGTCTTCAGGCACTGAGGATTATCGGACGAAAATATCTGGCGTAGTTTCCCGAACGCTACCCAACCAAGTTGGATTCGGCAGTTGACCTCTATCTCGAAATTGGACTTACCTAGCTGGACTATATGTCCTAGGTGTGTACTCGTCAACAATTTCGAGAGCTGAGTTCTCAATGATGATTGGGTGTAGCGGTACATGGATAATAGACATAATTTTCGTCTTATCCATGTTCATTTTCAGGCCCACCTGTTGAGAAACTCTGCTGAGGTCATCGAGCATTGTATTGAGATTTTCGAGAGTCTCTGCCATAAGGACTACGTCGTCGGCAAACCGTAGATGAGTGATTGGACACAATTGGACTCGAACCACTAGACTAATGAGGTAGTTCCAGAATTGAGACCTTCAATGTATTGTAGAAATATTAAGGAATAGCTTTAAACATATGGACTTTTCCTTCCTCCAGGGTGTGAAAAAGCATTTCCCAGCGAAAAAGAAGATACCCTAAAAAGGATAATTGCGTTATGTATAAAATACTTAAGTATTAACAACGTAATCCTTCGAGCTGCACGAACTTTTGCAAATTAAGGAGGTGAGAACTTTGTCAAAGTTTTTAATGTTTAGAATTTATCTCTCCCACGTTGCGACCCAGATGCTGTATTTTTCAACCCCTTTTTTCGTCATAAAATTTTATATTTAAAAAAGTTATAATTGCCACATCTGGCACTGATTAAATAATATAATTATTTCCATATGAAAAAGTTGGGATATACACGAAATAAAAGGTTTAAAGCATTAACAAATGAAAGCTCGTAATTCATCTATTATATCATTCGTTAGAAATTTTAAATCTACCTCACCTTACAACGTTAAAAGTCAACCCTTGACCATTTCCGCTTTGAATCTACTTGACATAAGACAAGAGGTTAAATTCTAGCCTCTACTGTAGATATATGATAATTTTTACAACTACCCTCTTAACCCGATTTCCTCCTCTCATCATCTTCTAGGGTTCTCAGTCTTTGACGAATGAAATATTGCTCAGGTAACGTACTGGAAATGAGAAATACCATATAATCTACGTGGAAATTTGAGGAAAATGTTGTGAAATTTATAGCGTCTTTACAGACTTAATTTGATGTACTGGTTTATGTTAAAAATTGTTTTTTTTTTAGTACCGTGGCTATTTCTCTTTTGGAGTTACGTCGTTTCTACAGTTCACATGTGCATATTTTGAAATAGGATTAAGGAGAGGATTACGTTGAAATGCTAACGTTTGTTTTTGGAAAAAACAATTAAGGTAGAGCTTGACTGTGATCTCAACTGGTAAGTGATGGTAAAATCTAAGACAGTAGAATAACAAATCTGAAAAGAGGCAACTTATCTTACAGCGTTTTCTAGATAATATGGTACCAGACTACAATTTTTGGGTTGGTTAGACATCTTCGCTGATAGGATAGTGATAATGCAGATGATTTAGCATTTAGAATAAAGTTCCCTCCAACCTGGACCTAGGTTGTTTAAAAAATACACTTTCATTCCGAAATTTGAACTTAGGACCTTTACTAGCAAAGATATTACTTGCACTATAGTATCTAAAGCGTGGGCGTTAAACTGCTCTTCAGTGCCACACTAATGACTATCTACATGAAATTCACAATTGTTAAACTCACTAACTACACCTTTAAGATGTAATTCATAGTTCATTTTATTAAGTATTTCAATAATATCGCGAAAAGCTGGTTTTTCTTGGTCGTAAATCTCCCCCACGGGGGATTAAGCGTAACATTTAGTTCTGCTCGTATATTTTGTGAGCAAACGACCCATATAAATTCAGTTCTGCGTGGTTCTATCGCACGACTGAATTTTAGTTAAATATATTATTATATTGGAATGATTTGATTGTTTGTTTCTTCTGAATTAACTGGGACTACAGTAAACTAACTTTGACACTCTTTTATCAGTGTATAAATTACCTGTAAGCGACGCGAGATAACAGATATTTTAACTATTACCTTTGCTATAACGTTACCCGTATAGGACGCAATATTGTATGTGTGTATCTGTAATCCTTAACCAATAAATGCTCGACACGACAGGGCTTGCGTCATTGTCATGGAATTCTTTGGCCTAGCTGTCTGCTGCAACGTCTTTCGAAGCGTCAACACCGTTTCCGAGATCTTCGAAATTCACCAAGCTAACCTGCACAGAGATGACGCATTCCCCGCCTTTTTCGAGCATAATCATCTGAGTAGTTGATTCTGTCGAACCCTTACCCTTGATTGTCATGGGTCTATGGGTTTCTTTTCATTGACCTGGCCTTTTCTCCAATGATGACAGTACCTGCTACTCTAGCAAAAATCCATGGTGCGAGTTCGAATAGGGCAAATCTAAATTTGTCTAAGTCTGGGCTATTTGGCACTCTACCAGCAATGACTGACTGACTGACTGCCTCATTGGTCTAGACTGCCTCATTGGTCTAGTGGTTAGCAAGTTCGACTACAGACATGAGGTCCTGGGTTCGAGTCCCGGGTCGGGCCAATTCAAAAATGGATATTGAGTTTTCTATTAAGAATTTCTCAATATTAGCCCGAAGATGGGAAGTCAGCGGCGTGATCCACCCCCGTGCCTCGGAGAGCACGTTGAGCCGTCGGTCCTGCGCCTGATCTCTCTCCGGCCGTGTCGGACTATGAGAGTGAAGGAATAGAGAGTGCACTTGTGTACTATGCCTGCCAATCCGCAGTGGAGCAGCGTGGTGGGTCTATGCTCTAAAAACCCTCTCTCATATGAGTGAGGAGGCCTGTGCCCAGCAGTGGGACGTTAATGGGCTGCTACTTACCAGCAATGACTTGTCCCCTAACAAAAAGTTGGATATTGGTACAATGCTGGTTAGTGTTTCCATCTTAGACTATGTTATCACTATAGTATCATAAAAATAAAGTATGATAGATGTCTAGACAGTAAATGCTTATATATAGCAATAGTAGTTCTAGTAGTAGTAATTAGTCAACAGGTGACAATGAACACCAAACTATCTTCCCAGATTTGTACGAATTTTCAAAACGGTTCTGATAATCAATTATGCGACTTTTAACGATTTTAACGAATTTGATGAGATTTGGACAGGAAAGCGTCGTTCTTCAGAATAATGTTCACAGGCCTTCTCACTCATAAGAGAGAGGGTTTGCAAAGCATTGAACACGCTCTGATTATGTCAGATGGAGAAGAGGAAGATAGCTACCCTAGAGATATGGTTCACCAAGATCCTTTGATTCAATTGAGCACCTTGTGGTCCTGAGAAACGTGCACGAGATCAGATCTTCGGGGGCTGGCGGTCTTTTGCACATAGAGATAAAGATTGCGAATATTTAACATCAGCTTAAAACAGTAGCAATTAGTGATGACCAAGACTGCTCTGTTAAGAGTGCATCCAACCAGAAGAAAAAGAACACACTGCTCTGCTGATCTCTTGCGGTTTGGCAAAATACACATACCCCAGAATTTCTCATGAGATATGAAGGTTTCCTTCACCAAAAGACCCTATGATAGATCTGAGTGTACAATTAGTGGTCTCCGAAATTAGAAACCACGACTTCTCTCACGCCTCTTGGCACTAGGCTATCATGGGTTACCAGTTACGAGTATCATATTTCCCAGCTTCTCTTCAGGGTACCCATAAAACATTGATAAGGCGAGTGCACAATAATTGTAAAGGTGAGCACTCACCGGTATCAGTAAACACGAAATATTATTCATCATAAAGTTGCTCAATAAAAGCGAAGTAGATTTTTATAGGATTGCTATAAAAACTTGTTCTGCGGAGACGACGTACAAAATGGTGATACTTTATAAACACTATTATGTTATTCTATTTTATAGGACGCTTACTTTATGATTGTGTGCTATAAACAGTATTCTTTGTGTAGCTGTGGCTTATTCTGTTATTATTTATACGTCTTTTCGTCGTTTTCCAAAAGTACAAGGCTTGAGTCATTCAAAGCGAATTGCCTTTATAGAAGTTGGATTTTCCAGGATTTTTTATTTGTGGAATACAGTTTATTTATTCCTCACCTTATTTCCAGTGTGTTAAGGCATATGTTATGCAAAGTAAAGTAAGTAGCAGCCCATTAACGTCCCACTGCTGGGCATAGGCCTCCTCACTCCGAGGAGCGAGGGTTTTTACCACGCTGCTCCACTGCGGATTGGCAGGCATAGTACACAAGTGCACTCTCTATTCCTTCACTCTCATAGTCCGATGTGACAGGAATCCGACACAACCGGAGAGAGATCAGGCGCAGGACCACGGGGGTGGATCACACCGCCAACTTCCCAACTTCGGGCAAATATTGAGAAAATCTTAATAGAAAACTCAATATCGATTTCGAACTCTCCCGACCCGGGACTAGAACCCAGGTCCTCATGTCTGTAGTCGAACATGCTAACCACTAGACCAATGAGGCAGTCATGCAAGAGGCATGTTATGCAAAGAACGACCAAGGATTGGTTTCATTTTAATTTGAAATCTCTGTTACAACTAAAATGTTTAGGAGTCTGTTTTAAACCCAGACATGGTTAAGCATGAGGACTGCTTTCAATGAAGTTATATAATTGTAAAATAGACCATTAGTACACAGACGAAGTAAGGTCAGTCAGTATTGAGATGAACTCCTGTAGCATGATTTTACACTAACGATTTTTTATTCCGGAAAAGATTGTATTCACACAGAATTTCAATGCTCCTTATCTGTCGGAAGAGGGATATAAACATTCCCGTAAATTGTTGTTATTGGGGGGGTATCGCTACGTAACCCCTCCCCCCCTCTTTTATGTACGCTTGTTCACAAGCAGTTATTGCTTCGTGCAAGTGGTGTATAATTTTAAATGATATGTAAAAAATACCGTGAATTATGTTAAACGTCACGGCATGGTGAAGACATCTCTCGGTGATTGGTGGGGATCTCTTGATGGAGAGAATTGTAGATCTCTATTGAGCAATGCAGAGTGGTAGTGGCCTTCTCTTAGGAGATGGTTGAGTCGCTAAAGGAGGCCCATGGATGTGGACAATAGGTTTGTTCATTGGATGCTGGATCACCGAAGAAGGTTGGGTACTGGGCGACATAAGCTAACCCATTTTCGAGAAATTCGAAAGTCAGACTCATTAAGGACATCAGGGAGGAGTACGTAAGTTAGTACTCTGTTGTTTCACTCACGAATAAAGAGCATTTCCTTGGGTATTGTGAGGTCTCCTATCTCGCCAAATGCTCCACTCTTCATCCATGGATCAGAAGTTACCTGGAATAAATTTTCCAGGAAAAAAAGCGACGACGAGGCTACGCAGTGAGGTTGAGAGTAGAATTCAAATCAGGTTTTTCAAATTAGCCTTTTTTAGCTGAGAAATGCCTTTAAGCACCCGAAGGAAGTCCTCATCCACGTCGAAGAACACCAAAGGAATCCACTGATTTACCAACATTCTGTTACGTAATATGATTGGCAAAATATCCTAAAGTTATCGCTTATATATCCCAATCCTGTGATAGTATAGAGAAACCTGTTGTTAGTGATCATTTACGTTGTAAATGGGATATATATTCCGAATTTCAAGTTACATACATACATACATAACATCACGCCTCATTCCCATAGGGGTAGGCAGAGACAACATCATTCCACTTGCCACTTCTTTCATTCTCATTAAACCTTTCATACAAGTTCGTCGGTTTAGAGTACTCTTGACCTGGCCGTTATTTAAAATGTCCTGGATTTGGTCCAGGAACGTTCGCCTCGGTCTTCCCCTTCCAACTTTCGCATTCACTCTTGACTCATAAATCCTTTTTGTCAGTCTCCTTTCATTCATTCTCTCTACATGCCCAAACCATCTAAGCATACCTTTCTCAATTTTAGTCACTACGTCTTCTTTTATACCACAACGTTCTCTTATCACACTATTTCTTACTCTGTCACTCAGTTTTAATCCACTCAGTTAATCAGGCATAAACTTTTAAAGGGGACCCTTTTTTTAGTTTATAACGTTACAGCATCAGAAATTTATTTTGGTGGCACTGAACTGAAAACTGGTGGCAACGTCAACTCAATCCTAGAATCAACTGTGCGACCAATAAGCTTGGTCTCTAATGGGGTTACGTAGCTCAGATGACAACAATTACTAAACTACCTACACAATTATGCATATTTCCAATAATCTACTAAGACAACTAACTAAGAGATTTGGCCAGGAGAATGCAAAGTATATATAAACTAGCGGCCCGTCCCGGCTTCGCACGGGTAGACATAAATAGGTACAGATATTTAAGTTATAAGCATGATAATGGCGCGCACTTATAATAACACGTACCCAAAATTGGACTTCTTCCATTTATCAAAAAAAAAGGGCTAGACTGGCAGTGCATGCTGGAGTGTTGGTGCCAACACTTATGTTTGGTAGTGAAAGTTGGGGATGGCAGAAGAATCACAAAAGTAAAATAAATGCGGTAGAGGTGAGAGCGTTGATAAGTATGTGTGGATTAAAACTGAGTGACAGAGTGAGAAATAGTGTGATAAGAGAACGTTGTGGTATAAAAGAAGACGTAGTGACTAAAATTGAGAAAGGTATGCTTAGATGGTTTGGGCATGTAGAGAGAATGAATGAAAGGAGACTGACAAAAAGGATTTATGAGTCAAGAGTGAATGCGAAAGTTGGAAGGGGAAGACCGAGGCGAACGTTCCTGGCCCAAATCCAGGACATTTGAAATAACGGCCAGGTCAAGAGTACTCTAAACCGATGAACTTGTATGAAAGGTTTAATGAGATTGATAGAAGTGAAGGAGTTATGCAAGGATCGTGGCAAGTGGAAGGATGTTGTCTCTGCCTACCCCGAAGGGAATGAGGCGTGATGCTATGTATGTATGTATTTATCAAAGTTGCAATATAAAAAGGAATTAATGAAAAAAAAAGATCTCATAGTTTTAACGAAAAAAATAAAGTTTTTCATTAGGGGTATTTAAACATTGATAAATACACACGCATGGTTACGGATACATACACACACTCTCATTCATTCACAGATACACACACACACACAAGCGCACGCGCACTCACACACTCACGCACGCGCACATACACACACAAAGTTGTTTGCCTTATTATTTAAGTTACTTTTACTCTGTAAATTTTTATTTATGTAAATAGACGTAACCTGTCATGGCCTTATTTTTAGCGTTAAATGTAATGTAAAAAAAGTGTCAAACAGCTGTTTGATTACCAATAAAGAATAAAATAAAAAAATTTAAAAAAATAATTAAATCGACCACGAATCGACAAATATTATGAAAAAGTGTGATTCCTAATACTAAAACTAAGTAGCTCTGAAATGGACTTTTTAAGTGAAGCATAAAAATTGAAGTTAAAAAAACTCGAAATTTTCAATGTCGCTTGCGTCCACTGCGTAAGGTAACCTAGTTCATAATGGTGTACCCCCTTATCCCACACTGCCCCTCTTTCGTCGAGTTACTTACTCGATGCGCTGCGTGGCGGCCGCCGCCGGCATGTATTTTTACTTTCATGATATCTTTTGAAGGGAACGTCCGATTTCAATAATTCAAAAAGTAATCATCAGGTATTGAGACAGTCTTGAATATTTATTTGGATAAAAGTTTATAAATTCTCTGGATCTGATTTTAAATGTAAGAAAGTAGTTATAGTGACGTAACTACAATCGTTAGACATATGGTCTTCCAGAGTTTTTTGTAGATATTGATGTATTCTATAATATTGTCGAAGATTTTTTTGTCCTATCATTAATACTCTTCACAGCGTATGCGATGAAAGACACCTTCGGTTGGTTTCAATAGGAATTTCTAAAGATTTCTATAGTAATCTAGTACTAAATATAGCCTATGTTACTCAGTGATAATGTAGCTATCTAATGAAAAAAGAATTATTAAAATCGGTCCAGTACAAATCTCTCCTCTTTATAGTATTAGTGTAGATAGATGAAACTCTAATAAAACATTGAAAAACATAGCGAAATTATTTTCCAATGGTTAAATTTAACTATGGATCGTTCGACATATGCCGACAAGGCATGAATAATTAAACTCTAGTCTGGGGAAAAATTGATAGCAATACGAGGGCAATCCCAATATTGAAGACGTGACTTGTTACGCGAAAGCCCTATTTTACAGGACGCTTTTTACAACCGGAAATCCCTGATGGTCAAAAGCTGAAAAGATTTTTTTTTAGGCAATCATCTCGTTATACGACTATCCAAATCAAAAATGGAGAGAAACGATGTCAGGTTTTGATACTTTCCCTGAAATAAATTGATAAACGAACATGTATTTTCTAAAGGTCAAATGAAGGTCAAATGTTTACATACATACTTATTTTATACACTTTATACTGCTGGTCATTAAATGGACTATTAAAATGTTTGAACTTGATTCTACTTTCAATAGAAATGTAAAGATTATTATTATGAAAGTAACTTTAGAGTTTCTTTATGGTTTCTTCCAAGTAGAATCAGACTTTTGAAGCATTAGTAGTTGCTTTAGAAACTAATATACTAATTAAGATTCTAATGTTGTTTTTAATATTATTATCTTTCGTTTTTCGTAGTTTTGCAATTTTCCTATGTAAATTGTTTTTGACATTTTTTTTTTGGAGCTTGTTTGGCAGGTGAAAATATTGTGAGGTAACTCAATAGCTTCTGTTTTAATGAAAATTAAACGACTTTACTTCATCTTTCATATGTTGATCTCCCATAGATGAAACTAGGATAAAATACAAACATGACCTGCAAATGACCTTTAGGAATTGCACATGTAAGTCCCTTTTATATGACCTCTGGTAATATGATAACTAAAAGATTTGCCCTTAATTTGACCTAATAGAGATAAATAGACAAACACACTGTGGATCACGTAGATGTGAAAGTTTCAGTTGTTCACGGAGTCCTCTGCACGATCTATTGTGATTTATGTCTTTCTAACTGTACTCGTACATTACAAATGCGAGGACTCGACTCTTTGAATTATAAAACAGACAATAAAAGGAGAAGACACATCTTAAATATTACATACTAGCTGTTCTTGCTGTCAACCGCGTAGTTCCCAATCCCGTGGGAATATGAAACATAACTATACTGTGTGATTTAAATTGTTAGTAGTCAGCTTAGAAAGATTCTACAACATTGGTAGTTTTATGAAACCACGATGTAAGGAAACATCTGATGGAAGCCCATGGACGCCACCATACTGGCCTTGGCAACTTTACCTAACTCTCTATGTGAACAAGAACATATCTAAAGTTGAGGTTACAAAAGCTTCACTTTAAAACGATATTTTTCACAATTTACGAAGAAATAAAGTGTATAAGCGCCACTTATATGTGATAAAATGAACTGGTACCATGTGATAATTAAATCAGCACCATCTATTTATATCTGTTACAACTAACAGGTACCCAGATATTGAATCAACGCCATCTTCTTACATCTGTGTAAAGTAACAGATAAATAATAAAAAAAAATTAGCAGCCCATTAACGACCCACTTCTGGGCACAGGCCTCCTCACTCCGAGGGGCGAGGGTTTTTAGAGCATAGACCCACCACGCTGCTCCACTGCGGATTGGCAGACATAGTACACAAGTGCACTCTCTATTCCTTCACTCTCATAGTCCGACGTGACGCGAATCTGATACGACCGAAGAGAGATCAGGCGCGCAGGACCGACGGCTTAACGTGCTCTCCGAGGCACGGGGGTGGATCACACCGCCAATTTCCCAACTTCCGGAAAATATTGAGAAAATCTTAAATAGAAAACTCAATATTGATTTTTTGAAAAGGCGCGACCCGGAACTCGGACCCAGGACCTCATGTCTGTAGTCGAACATGCCAACTACTAGATCAATGAGGCAGTTAAGTAACAGATACCATATTCTAATATTAAGCAAATATTGAATCAACGCCATCTATTTACATCTGTTTAAACTAACAGATACCAAATTCGAATATTCAGCAGATATTGAATCAACGCCATCTATTTATATCTGTGCGAACTAACAGGTACGATAATATAACAGTACTTATCTTCTCTGTTCGATAACGCCATCTAGTGTAATTTTATTGAAACTTTAGTAGTCTTGAAAAATGTTACTAGATGGCATTAATTTCTCCAAGTGTGAATTCTCAGCAAAGCAGAGTACTTGGCTAAATTTAGAAAATTTCACACCCTAATTTATCTTATTCAGAACTGGCAGGAGTCTTCGGTCGTGTCTAGTTGTCTCTCTACTAGCCAAGGAAAATTGGTTTTGTCTGTAAAGGTTTTCGGATGATAATGTTATAAGTAAACATTGATGAAAAATTGCAGACTTTTATGAAGTTAATTGAAGGCTGTGTGCTGCTGCTGCATTTCTTTTACTCGTACGTTCGGCCGATGGAGTGGAAGAGAGATTGATGCGTCACAAGACCGCTTAGGCCAATCGCTCCTCTTTATCGCTGCTTTTATGTGCATACAGCTGGCGTTCAACATATCTACGTTACCACGTCAAAGAAATACATTGCGGTACCATCGTCGTCGTCGTGGTCTCAACCAATGGACGTCCACTGCTGGACAAAGGTCTCTCTTAATTAATTCCAATGAGCGCGATCTTGCGCCGCTTGTATCCAGCGGCTGCCAGCGACCCGCCTGATATCATCGGTCCACCTGGTGGAGGGTCTACCGACGCTGCGTTTTCCGGTGCGAGGCCGCCACTCTAGCACCTTCGGGCCCCCCTGTACCATACTGTGTAGAAACTATCACATGTAAACTAATTTGCATTCTCCCTTTGTTAATTATCCCTTCGCTTGTCCGAAAAAAACATTGTTTTTGGGTTTTTTTCCAAGTTCTATTTCCTAAAAAGGAAAAAATAAATGGGTAATCTGTCCGACGTAAATAGAGTTACATACAGTCGCTTGCCCAACGGGTCGAATGACGCTAATTTTCTCTTGGGACTTAAATGTTCATGAAAGAATTCAAAATTTTTATGTTTGCTAAAATTTACCTTTATTATTATTCACCTCACTTAAATAATCAATCACACAAATAAATACTCACACTTTATAAAATACCACAAAGTAAATGAGCTTCCGACGCGACACAAACACCGTTACTAACGGTCACTTTGTAACTGATTTATTTTTCTATTGTCTGGTATTATCTCTACGCATATTTGTGATGGCAGTTACCAAGAAGCGAAGTAGATACACATGAGTTAAAAAGAAAGAGATGCCGATATTTCGCATTGCCAAAGTTGAGACATAACTATCGTAATATGTCAACTAGTAGTTGACACGGTTAGTTTAATGTTTATCATTTAGATATTATTGTTAATGCTCAATTCCTCATGAATTATTGAAATTTAATAAGCATGTTTCATCAAGTCGAATGTCGTGTTTTGATTTAATAATTCAAAGACGTTAGATAATGAAATAATATCAGAGAGCAGAAACGAGACATTAAATAAATACAGAACAAAACGACACACTGTCTTAAAGTTCTTTAAATTAATAATATATTTAGTATAGACACCATTACCTTCACATATCAAAATGAATTTTACGTGCATGATTATTCATAATATTTGATAATATTTAAATATTATGAATAAAGCTTTGAAAGGGAAAGGAACCACTGCGAGTTGGTAGGCTTCACGTACGCCTGAATAACTCCAAGGATAAGCAGGTGTCCTCAGGATGTTTTTGTACACCGAGAAACACAATGGTGGATTGGAATGAATAATCATACATACACACATAGCATCATGCCTCATTCCCATAGGCTTAGGCAGAGACAACAACTTTCCACTTGCCACAACCTTTGCATATCTCTTTCGCTTCTTTCATTCTCATTAAACCTTTCATACAGGTTCGTCGGTTTAGAGTACTCTTGACCTGACCCTTATTTAAAATGTCCTGGATTTGGTCCAGGAACGTTCGCCTCGGTCTTCCCCTTCCAACTTTCGCATTCACTCTTGACTCATAAATCCTTTTTGTCAGTCTCCTTTCATTCATTCTCTCTACATGCCCAAACCATCTAAGCATACCTTTCTCAATTTTAGTCACTACGTCTTCTTTTATACCACAACGTTCTCTTATCACACTATTTCTCACTATGTCACTCAGTTTTAATCCACTCCTTCTCAACGCTCTCATCTCTACTTCATTTATTTTACTTTTGTGATTCTTCTGCCATACCCAACTTTCACTACCATACATAAAAGTTGGCAAAACTTCATGAAAATCCGTTAAGTAGTTTTTGAGTTTCTTGCGGATAAACTGAGACAGGTTGCGTGGATGAAACCGCTACGTAGCGATAAGGTCGCCTTATTGCGTTATCCCGTTATGTATTTTGTGTATTTTATATACATCTATCCCTCTCTCTCTCTCTTCGGTAGAGGACTCTGTTATATTATGTAATGATTTAAAAGTTGGAACGTTTAAATGGCAGTGTGTCACTTCTCGGAAAGCGTCGAATGTTGTTTCAACCGAAAATAACACGAACAGAGAGTCAGTTGTTATAATTTCATATTCATCTTCATTTTCATTCAGATTGTGCGCTATATGCTGTAGCAATTCTAACAGCAAAGTCCCGTATTCGTTCAGGATTGGGAGGAGGCTTCGGCTTTGGCTAGTTGCCAACCTATCAGCAAAGACCTTATTCGCTGGGAAATACATTTACTCACCCCTGCTGAGATTTGCACCCTGCTGTACCCTAAATTAGGAGTTTTGGTTTTGCTGCAGCAAAGAATATCCATTTCAATCTAGAAGGACCTTCCGCATCTTGATTAAGTGAAAGTAAGTAGCAGCCCTTTAACGTCCCACTGCTGGGCAAAGGCCTCCTCACTCCGAGAAGCGAGCGTTTTTAGAGCATAGACCTACCACGCTGCTCCACTGCGGATTGGCAGGCATAGGCACAAGTGCACTCTCTATTCCTTCACTCTCATAGTCCGATGTGACGGGAATCTGACACAACCGGAGAGAGAGATCGGGCGCAGGACCGATGGCTCAACGTCCTCTCCGAGGCACGGGGGTGGATCACACCGCCAACTTCCCAACTTCGGGCAATTATTGAGAAAATCTTAATAGAAAACTCAATATAGATTTTTGAATTGGCCCGACCCGGGACTCGAACCCAGGACCTCATGTCTGTAGTCGAACATGCTAACCACTAGACCAATGAGGCAGTTCATGTTGATTATTAGATGTCAAAACAACCAGTCAAAGGGATAGAAGACGCATAAGCACTTCTTATGGTGCCCGGTCTAGTCCTTCTCCTTTGTCTCTCCCGCTTTACTACTTCCTTCTATGAGACGATGTTCTCGCTGAAGGAACTTTCCAATCAATTGGACTACTAACAGCCAAGACGTGACGTGTCTAGAAAAGACCTCTTACTAGGTCAGTGCGCTTCCATCTTGACTGTATCATCAATTACCATCAGGTAACGCAAGGAGGTAAAGTGAAAGATACTAGGCAAGCAGCTAAGATCAATATCGCTGCCCCCAGGGTTAGCATTAGTTGGTAGAATTGCATCATTACAGCTGGCCGCAGAGTGACGGTACAGTGAAAGGACCTTCATAAAGCAGATAAGACCAATTTGACAGTGCTTATAGTTCGCATCAGCTGTTTCACTTGTGTCTTTAAAACTGACCGTGGATTGAGGGTAAAGTGAAACGCGCTTGGCAAACGACTGACACGAATATGGCAGGATCTATAGCTTGCATCAGCTGTTTCTCTTGAATCTTTATGGCTGACCGCGGAGTTGGGGTACAGAGAAAGACCCTTGGCAAAGCAACTACCATTATGGCAGCATCCGTGGCTTGCATCGGCTGTTTCACTTAAATCCTTACAGTCAGTCGGCTGTAGGATGGGGGGAATATCAATATAGCAGCAGCTGATAATTATCATTATTACAACCAGCCGTGAAATAGCAATGCAGTGGAAGAAATTCGGTATAGCATCTAAGATCAATAAGACAACGCCCATGACTGGCATCAGCTGTTTCACTTGCGTCTTTACCGCTGGTCTCGGTGTAGGAGTAAAGTAAAGGGCACTCAGCAAAGCAACCAATACCAATATGGCAGTAACTGTAGCTCCCATCAGCTGTTTCATTTGCATCACTACAGCTTGCCACAGAGTGGCGGACAGTAGAAGGAACTCGGTATAGCAACTAAGACCAATACGCCACCGCCCATGGCTCGCATCGGCTGTTTGCTAAGATGTTAAGTGTGTAATTCCATATATCTTTTTGCTGTAACTAAAGTAGCTTAAGTTACTATTACTCCTTTTAACATCATAATAATCCCGTCCAAATTGGTGCAGCCATTTCAGAGATTAACCGGTACCAATATACAGACAAACAGGAATTGATTCTTAGATATAAACGCCGTATTTCAAATTACAAAAAAAACACATCAATTTCGTTTATTTCTCTTCAATATAAAGCGTGGAAATAAATTTTGGAAAGAACGAATGTTTTTACTGGTCCCATATCACTGGAACAGATCGCCCGACGAAAAAGTTTAGTTCGAATAGGGAAAACGGGTGTTTTCACCAATTTTTCCATTAACAATGCCTATTATATTTTTCCTCTGTGTTTCTTGTTTTTCTGGGAAAGCGTAGATGCCTCTCGTCAAGGTGAAAACCATTTTGTTTTCCTCCCCTTTGTTAGCCACTTTACTTTGAAGCTGTAAGAGCGCCGTGAACAATAGCCCGAGGATGTACCACAAGAGCTCAATTACGCTTATAATAGACCCTCCAAGACATAACCCAAATATGCCTCCTAGGTTCGCTGGAAAAGATAAAAGGAAGTGTGCTTATGTGTGAACATGTAAAGGAAGAGAAACTTCGTCAGCTTATGTTAAATTAAATTCTATAATATAATTTATCTTATATGCCGCAGAATAAGACAGAACGGAGCGCATAAAGCATAATGGAATCCATTATTTAATTTCTTATTCTGTGGGCGTTCGTGGGTAATGTTGGTGCAATCAAACACTTTGTTAATTATCTCGTATTAGAATGTTCAATCACTTAATGTTCCCGATATGAATTTACACAAATTGACAATAATAGCTAGGAACGCGACAGTTCCAACAGTAGACTGCTCCGGTCGAGCGCCAGTCGACAACTGCCGAGAGACTCCCGTCGGACTGCCACTATTGACTTTGTCTCACACCTGTCGACAGATGGCGCCAGCGTTCCACAGACACCTACCCTCTGACATTATTATCGTCGTTTATCTAAACATAATATGACTGAGTACAGTAAAGACCCAATAAAAACGTGTAGCGATATTTTTTCTCTGCCATATCATAAGAGACACTTTATACCAGTAGTTTGGTAAAAAAAACATTCATTCATTCATCTATTCATCTAATCAATCAATTCATAAATAGTTGAATGTGTTTATTGCATTCATCAAGTACAAGCGAAATCTCAACAGAATTTTGCGAAATCAAAATAAGTTGAAATTATTTTATAAAAAATATTATATTCAACTATCTATCTAACTTCAACTGCTCATCTATTCATTCAATCATCCATTCCCCCATTTGTATTATTATTATTAAATTTTATAACATTAACTCGTATGATAATTAATCAAATTTTATTCAGTTTTTCAGTAGTATATTTGAAATGTCTTTTTTATTCTTTTCAATTACAACTTCAGACTATTCTATGATTTTATCTATTTCTCTGTTAATCTGTTTAACTGTGCAAATTCATATGTTTATATTGTCTTATTAAAATATTCGTATATTCGTCTATTCCTCATCATCATTCAATTTTCTATCATTAACTCTTGCAATCGTTATTCCAATTGCAATAATTCTGTAAAGTAGAAAGTTTGTTTTATTCGTTTCTCGTCATTTCAATAGCTTCTTCACGCTGCTATTCTGTGATACGTGCATTATTAAGATCTAACTCTAATGCAAATCAATACTTACCCAGCATCTGGTCCCATGTATACAGCACTTCTCGTCTGTACTTAATACAGGTATTATCAGCAAAGTGTATCGTCACCCGACTGCTTCCTTTGCGGTTTTCCCTGAGATGTAATTTAACAAATAACTTGACATGAATTCGAGTAAGCTGTATACATTTACTATGATAAACTACCAAAGTATTATTAAAAGATTATTTTAATTAATGTGACGGTAAAAAACTTAGGGTCAATCAATTGCTTGCGCTGAGTCGTTTAAATTAAATTGAAATAACATTGCTATGATGATGAATAGAAGAAACCAGACTGACTTCGTTACGGTTGTCTCCAGAAAAGGACATGAACGAATCTATGTCTTCAGATGTATATAGAAAATTATTTAAATTTATCATATCGTAAATTTAAATTAAAAAGTAAGTAAGCAGCAGCCCATTAATGTCCCACTACTGGGCAAAGGCCCACCACGATGTTCCACTGCGGATTGGCAGGCATAGTACACAAGTGCACTCTCTATTCCTTCACTCTCATAGTCCGATGTGACGGGAATACGACACGACCGGAGAGAGATCGGGCGCAGGACCGACGGCTTAACGTGCTCTCCGAGGCACGGGGGTGGATCACACCGCCAACTTCCCAACTCAATATTGATTTTTGAATTTGCCCGACCCGGGACTCGAACCCAGGACCTCAGGTCTGTAGTCGAACATGCTAACCACTAGACCAATGAGGCAGTTTATTTCGTAAATTAAACGTTATTGAAATTCAGATTCGAATGTTCTTTATTAAATTAGTACTTTTGAATAATCAAATGTAGTTTTTTCTATAGAATATAGGACTTTCTTGTCTAAAGTTATGAGGGTTCCTTCACGCCCTTTTTTATCATTACTATACTATGTCATTAATATTGATTCTATGAAGATCAGATGAGCGTTTTCGCTTCTATGTTTATTTATAATCTAGTGGATCCTTCAATTTTAGTACAATTTTTCTATCAGCGTCTTCGTGAACATTTATTTATTCAAATTCTAAATTTTCCTTCCATTTACTGTATTCATTTAGTTACTAGGTTCAATCCCTAAGGTTTTAAATGATTGGCCGTGTGTTGCGTTTAGCAATTTAATATATTAAGGTATATTTAAATTCGTTCAACATCTAAGGGAATTAAGATGTATCGGCGACTCATCCATCTGGATTAGAGTCAACAAACTTTCTAACATCGTATAAAATCAAGACAAATCTTCTTTTGAATTTAAAACTGTGTAGTTTCAAAGAGTGTCTATTCGCAGATTTTGTTACACAATAGTAAGTAAGTAAGTAGCAGCCTATTAACGTCCCACTGCTGGGGACAGGCCTCCTCCCTCATATGAGAGAGGGTTGTTAGAGCATAGACCCACCACGCTGCTCCACTGTGGATTGGCAGGCATAGTACACAAGTGCACTCTCTATTCCTTCACTCTCATAGTCCGATGTGACGG
>JACTOM010000810.1:670818-697007 GCA_015832385.1 Elymnias hypermnestra
TGCATAAGATTAACAACTCATTTAAGGGTAACTGTATACGTTTCTATAATAAACTCACACAAGACGTTCTAAAGATGTCAAATAATAAATTCAAAGTCTTTGTTAAAAGAAAGTTGATAGAAAAATCGTATTATAAGTTGCAAGATTACCTAGACGATAGAAACGCCTGGGAGTGAACGAATTGCTCTAATTTTAATTGAAATATAGTAACCTAATATGGTATTGTAATGATGATGGTAAAAAAAAAAATACCCGACTGAGTTTGTTGTGGGTTCTTCTCGGATCAGGGCGCGAAGGAACCCTCGTAACTTTAGATTTTAAGCCGATCTTGAGTACCATCATCAGATGTATATTAGAATTATAGTGTGGAAAAAAAAATATAATTTGACGATTCAAAAGTGCTGTAATATGCCTACTTGAATAAAGATATTTTTGATTGATTGATTGACTATACCTGCCAATCCGCAATGGAGCAGCGTGGTTGATCTATGCTCTAAAAACCCTCTCATATGAATGAGAAGGCCTGTGCCCAGCAGTGGGACGTTAATGGGCTGCTACTTACCTTACGCCGCGTGGTTCCAGAGATATCGTGATGAGTCAATATACACCTGCATATCTCTTACATATATATTAATGTATTACTGTTATAAGGTATTTGTAGCTGTTATAAGATATCTGTTACTGTCATTGCTATTTTGTTGAAAAATGGACTTTATATCAAGACATTAAAGTTATATAAATGGGTGCATTATTATATGTCTGTGTACCTAATAGATATTACAATAATTTTAATCAAACCATTGACTTTATCTTGCTCTTCTTACCTGTTTTATGACCACGTCGAGGGTGTATCCTAAATCTTCAAGTGTTGTATGCATCTTCTTAACGTAATCTTCAATCACGTAATCACTTCTTTTGATGTCAGCAAAGCTTTTATAGTATGCACTTATCTCTTTATCATTATATCCTCTCAGTTTTCTAAAATATTTGATACAAACATATTAAAGCCATTTTATAAAATAACATGTCTTTTATTTTCAGCCAAAATAAAACTATTTTAGAAACGTCAAAACTATGTGTCCTAAATAGGGCACGTTCTATACCAATAAATGATTACGAAAGCTTCAAAACTATTTACGATTCACCTAAAAACTTTTGCAAAGTAGGCCAGTGACTATTCATTTCTCCATATTTTTAGAGTCGCGTAAGTTAGTGAAGTTTGCAGGTTAAATAATACTATTCTCAAATTCTTCTTTATTACATTACATACTTTGAATGACTTAAACACAATACTATCGTTGATACAAACTAAGAACTGCCACTAGGTGAATATTGCTTCATTCCCCTGTGCTACCCCTCTTATACCAAACGCCCCACTCAAAAATAATTAAGTCCACCAATCACAGTCGTCGTTTTTAAACACGACGACTGAATTTCCGGACTGTGTTAAACCGGGTGTAAACGTTTCACTGATAATTATAAAGACCTCAGCATAATAAACAAATATAGTAATGTAATAGCAAACCACATAAAATAATCATGATCGCTAACAATATCCTCACGAATTTGGAAACTACGCGGCTGGAATCGAGAGGAATATATAAATATATCGTCAATTTCCTTCAGCATTTATAATTTCTACCATGCGTGTATAATCCTTGTACCGTACTGGGATGGCTTTAAGCAACATTGAACATTTAACAATGAACGTTGTTGGACATCACTATTATTATATTGGTTGTATTATGCTGAGGTATTTGCAATTGTATTAGTATTAAATTTACATGTGCTACTTGCTGTTTCAAGTTTTATTACAAATTCCAGTTTTTTTTCGAGTGGGAAGTTTTAAAAGAGCGATAACTGATGGTTTTTTTTTTGTTGCTGACAGATAAGCGCTTGACTGTGATCTCATCTGATGGTAAGTGATGATACAGTCTAAGATGGAAGCGCGCTAATCTGTTAAGGGGCGATATACCCCTTACGGTTTCTACACAGCATCGTAACGGAACACAAATTTCTTTGTTTGGCGGTACGTTTTTGCTGGTAGGGTCGTAACTAGCCATGGCCGAAGCCTCCCACCAGTCCAGACTCAGACAAATTAGAAAATACAATTTCCTAAACTCGTCCTACCCGGGGACCTCCCCTAGCAAAGCGAATACTCGCACCACTGCGCCAGCGAGGCCGTCAAAAGGGTATGGATGGTAGAGCAAAAGAGCTTATTCAATTTGTGGTACGACAAGAGTAATGTATGGGATATGGTTTTGAAAATTCGGATATTGGTATTACCAAATTGGTATAATCATACCAAATTAATCGTGCTTTCAACAGAAAAGGTTGTATATTTTCTTAAGATACAAAATTTATTAAGTTGACATTTATAAAGCTATAGTTAGCTTCTTCAAATGATATTTCGGTAGTGGAAATTGTACTAACGTTACAAGAAGTTCGTATATGTAACTGTTTATGTGCCTGTTGGGTCTGTACATTATCACACTTAAAGAAAAAATTACGACAAAACACTTATGTCGGAGAATAAGAGAGAACGGAGAAGCATAAAGCACATGTGCGTAGGGTTAGCCGCCGACATCGTTATTAATTTCTTATTATGTGGGCGTTCGTGAGTAATGTTGGTGCAATCAAACACTTTATTAAATAACTCGAATTATAATGTTCAATCACTTAATGTCCCCGCTATCAATTTACACAAACTCATTAACAATAATAGCTAGGAACGCGACAGTTTCAATAGCTAATAAAACACTCCGGCCTAGCGCCACTCGACAACTGCCGAGAGACGCGCCGGACTACCACTTATTGACTCTGCCTCAGACTATTACACACGGACCAGCGATCCACAGACTCTTGCACTCCGACATATGTAACATAAACGCCTGAGAAGTTTAACTTCTTTCACGTGTACATTAATATACGCATTTTTTTAAATGTATTTTGCTTAATTTCATCTTATTGAAGTCGAAACGGTGTCGTTTATACTGTTCTTTTTTGAATCCTGTGACACATTGCATAATTTTTCTTTCTAATCCATCAACATTTTTGTATTAGGTAAAACATCGTGAGGAACCCTGAATATCTGTAACGCGTATCAAATTCTTTTCCCTATCGCACCATAAGAAGTTTCACTTCAAAACTGAGAGAAATAAAACTTCTTTAACGTATATTGTATTAAATTATACAATATATATTTGACGGCAACGTTTTTTAATGTTGGTAACAAGGTGTGCAGCGAGCTAGCAACAAACATCTACCAACATTCAAAATACCCCCACTCGCAGAAACTAGTATAAAAGGGCTTGCATTAGACTGGCGGGCATTTTATTCTCTTATGCTAGCGTAGTGTTCGCTCACGTTCTTGCACGCCGGCTGGTTCGACTCCAGACGCTGCAGAACAAATTCATGCGCATAGCCACGGGCGCCCGCTGGTTCATGCGCAACGTCGATCTCCACAGAGATCTCGACCTCGCAACGGTCAATAATCATTTCAAAACGCTCTCCGTAGACTACTTCAAGAGAGCCGTCAGTCACCCCAACCCTCTCATTAGAAATGCCGCCTCTTATGGGATTAGGCTAAACATCCCGCCTAGGAAGAGGCGGCCCAAACACGTCCTTGACGACCCAGACGACCAGATTACTATTGACAATGCCCCGTACACTAACACACACACACAGCGTCTTCGCCGGCGAAGACGAGGTCCCCGCTATCTGACGCACCCCGGCCGCGGCTCCCAGTCGCGGACCCATGGGCGTCAAGATTAAGCACCTGTCCGATTGTCTTTTTCAGCAGCAGCAAACGTTGCTCTAAGCCTAGGTCCGAGCCTCGCAGCAGGCGCCCTTAGAGCAACGTTTTCCCTCGACGCAGCAGGGCCCTTCTACGGGCCCACCCCTCGGCAGAGCTTCTGGGCTCGCCACCCCTCTCGGTTACGCTGTAAAAGCCAGTAGGGCTAACAGCAACTACACACATCGGAAAAAAAAACTGGCGGGCATTCTTACTCGAAGTGCTGCCCGGTGCACACCTTGCACCCATAAATTATTGGTTAATGACATTTAATTAAAAAAATAATTAATAATGTAGCTTAAAGCAATTAATAATCTCTATGAAAATTGAATGTGGTTCTTTTTATTTAAACTATGGAAGACCACAACCCTATATATTTTTTAATTTATGTTACACATACGTATTTAATCTCAAAAGTCCCAATAGACACTTATACCTTACCTCGTCGTCACGAATTATTATCCATGCCATAAGAAGTTACACTTCAAAAATGCATTTAGATAGGTAGATAGATGTATACTTTATTGAACACCACAGAAATAGGACAAAATAAAATACAATAATATAAAATTAATTAAATTTAGTACGCAATTGGGCGGTCTTATCGCTACATAGCGATCTCTTCCAGACAAGGCTTGCGGTTAGAGAGACAGTCAAAGAGAGAGAAGGTAGGCGGTGTTATAAAAATAGACATACATATATTCATAATTAAGTACCTATTTCATAACACCGTCCATTTTATAAGTTCGTTGCGGTCAAGCTTGTGTAATTTTGACTGATGGAACACTTAGATAAAAAGCTGCCTGAAAAAAGGTTAAGGCACTTTATCCTTTTCCCTTGGCCTTTTTTGTAATAGTTTCACTTTGATAACACCCATCTATCTTTTAAATCCTTAACAGATAAAGGGTCTTCCCTTTGCTGTCTTTTAGTAATCTTTCACGTTGAAATAATAAGATTGAAAAATCAATTAATATATATATGTTGGAATTCAAGAGTATGTGGATCGCTGGTCCGTGTGTAATAGTCTGTAGAACGCTGGCGTCATCTGTGTGTCGGCGTGGGGGCAGAGTCAATAAGTGGCATTCGGCCCGTCTCTTGGCAGTTCTCGAGTGGCGGTCAGACGGAGTGGTCGACTATTAAAACTGTCGCGTTCCTAGCTATTAGTGTTAATGAGTTTGTAATCAGGAACATTAAGTGATTGAACATTACAATACGAGTTAATTAATAGTGTTTGATTGCACCAACATTACCCACGAACGGCCACAGAATAAGCAATTAAATAATGGGTCCAATAAATAACGATGTCGGCGGTGAACCCTACGCCCCTGTGCTTTATGCATCTCTGTTCTCTATTATTCTCCGACGTATATGTGGGAGTGCGTTGTCTGTGGAACGCTGAGGCCATCTGTCTATCGGCGTGGGACAGAGTCAATAGTGGCAGACCGGCGCGCGTCTCTCGGTAGTTCTCGGGTGACGCTCCGCTGGAGCGGTCCACTGTTGAAACTGTCGCGTTCCTAGCTATTATGAGTTTGTGTAAATTGAAATTAAACCCTTAAGTGATGGAACATTATAATCTGAGTTAATTAATAGTGTTTGATTGCACCAACGCCCACAGTATGGTGTGATCCACACTAATGATAATCATCACATCGGCGGAGAACCCTATGCTCATGCTTTATGCTTCTTGTCATCTCTTATTCTCCGACATAAACATATATACGATAAAAATTTATATATACAATTAAAGAGTTTTTGGTGCAAGGATCTTCAACGTTACAGTTTTGCAGCTTTGTATGCTATACATATCTTAAAACTGCTATAATATGTAATTTTCCTCCCCTGAAAGCACAGTGATGTATTCAAATGACCCATCAGGCATGTAAGTTTCTTTTTATAATGAAAAACTTAACGAAACCCAGTTTTTTAATGTGTCTTCTATTGACGAGAATCTATACATCTGTCAACTAGGGAATTATGATCCTCAATGTCTTTTATTAACCAAAAAACCAGTCCAGATTATGTACACAAAATCAGGCACATTACTAAGGCCATAAATATAAAAACAGGTTAAGACCAAGAAGCTCATTAAGCAAAGTGACTCCTTTGCACTGTAGCCGGTCAATAAGCTCGGATAATTCCACGACGATAACTTTAATATGACTGTGACGATAAGTAAATGAAAAGGAAATGACATATTTAAACTGTATTAATCCATAGCCATACAGCCATGCAGCTAGATACTTCATAGCCCAAAAGTTTATTCCACTGACCATCACTACTTAGCCATTGAAATAAAAAATATCCAAATTTCAATCGCAAAGATGGTTTTAAACTGATATGTGGAATACAGTAAGTTATGCCATTTATTTTAAATTAATCGTAGCCTTGCAGTATGCCATACAGCAGTTACGTCGTGACCACGATCCATGTCATGGTTGATATAATTTTAATTTGTACTTAAACCATAAAAATTTAAGTTTAAAAGGAAATGGTACTTACAGTATTTGAGTTAAATTTTCCACGTTCCCATGATAAATTATTTCTGGATCGCAAACAGTGACGGCTGGAAACGATATGCGGTCGATGGGGTAATGAGTCGACTCCACCTACCACGGGGATGGAAACAAAGCCTTATTTGATGAAGTATTAAGGGGAAAATCAAATTATAACTCAATTCAACTCGATTAACTGAAATAGATTTAAGTTATTTACTATTAACATAAAGCGAATGGAAACAAAACGAAAGCTATCCTTTTTGAAAGAGATGAATTTGTGATGAATGACAATATTTTGATAGATGACGAGCACGTGGAAGAGGTAAGAGAATTTGTATACTTGGGATCTAAATTCACAAAAGATGGAACATGTGAAAGTGATATTGAAAGGAGAGTGAATGAAGGACATGGTAAAAAGCTGGCTATGAAATTGGGTATGGCAGAAGAAGTATAAAAGAAAATAAATGCGGTAGAGATGAGAGCGTTGATAAGTATGAGTGGATTAAAACTGAGTGACAAAGTAAGAAATAGTGTGATAAGAGAATGTTGTAGTATAATAGAAGATGTAGCGACTAAAATTGAGAAAGGTATGCTTAGATGTTTTGGTAACGTAGAGAAAATGAATGAAAGGAGACTGTCAATAAGAATTTGTGGGTCAAGACTGAATGGAAAAATTGGTAGGGGAAGACCAAGGCGAGCGTTCCTGAGCCAAATCCAGGACATTTTAAATAAGCTCTAAGTCAAAAGTACTTTAAACTGACGAACTTGTATGAAATAGTTTAGTTTAATTATGGTATTAGGTAACGGCTAACATGGCAACGTTAATTAAACTGGTTCTTAGTGTCGCAACATAACGACAAGGGTAACTATGCCGAATTTCAAGTCGATTGAGCCTATAGTTTCGGAGACAGCGCGTTGAATGAATCAGTAAGTTCCGGATAAAATCAATATGTTATTTACTTATTAAAATCAAGTAAATACATAGGCTTCCTTTATCTAGAAATTACTTTCTCATTAAACCTTTCATACAAGTTCGTCGGTTTAAAGTACTCTTGACCTGGCCCTTATTTAAAATGTCCTGGATTTGGTCCAGGAACTTTCATCTTGGTCTTCCCCTTCCAACTTTCCCGTTCACTCTTGACTTATAAATCCTTTTTCTTGGTCTCCTTTCATTCATTCTCTCTACATGCCCAAATCATCTAATCATATGACCGCGGCAACGATTTTTAATGTTGGTAACAAGGTCCAACAAACATCTACCAACATTCAAACTACCACTATAAAAGGGCTTGCATTAGGCTGGCGGGCATTCTTACTCGAAGTGCTGCCCGGTGCACACCTTGCACCCACAAATTAATGGTTAATGTCATTTAATTTAAAAAATAATTTAGTTTAAAGTAATAAACTATGGAAGACCAGAACGCGATACATAAATCTAAGAAATTTCCTAAACATTTCGAAATACAAGCGATATTGAACACATGATCCTCGCAAAATTGGTGTCAAACTGAATATCATAAAACCTCCCCGCGTCATCTGTTTCGTTATATAAAGTAAATTGTACGTTTAGTATGTTTACCTTTTTCCTAATAACCGAGGAAAACACAACTTTCCTTCTACCGATAATGAGTTGTGTAACAAGTTTCCTTAATGTGTCATCTATTACAGTATTGGAATGGAGAAAATTAGGGTTTCACTGTATTTACTCTTACGATAAGTTTTATCCTCCTACTTTTAGAATGTAACTTATTCCTATCAATATACTGGAGATACATTGAAAACTGTTCGAGATACGGAGCTTATGGTTTCATATCAGCTGAATCTGCAGCATTTTCATCAGTACAAATTTAACACTCAGGGACTCAAGACTTTGCTATGCCAGTAATTGAACTCAGGAACTAACGAATGTTTCCTTGACATTAGAAACTCAATATTCATTATTGTTAGAGACAAAAATATCGCGTTAATTATAGATCTGACAAGTTAATAGATATTTTCTTTAAAATATATTCAGTTAATACAATTAAGTACTTGTTGAAAGCAAGCAGAAATTCGATAACGCTTTTTAATATAACCCTAAAAGCTTTTTAAAGCTGAAACATTTGAAATGTTAATTAAGATATCCTAATTAGATTTATGTCTGCTCTCGCTTATTTTATCGTGGGATTTTTTTATAATAATTCACTTGCCTGCTTTCATTAAGAGATAATATAAGACATCGATTTTGTTGTCGATAGTCTACTAAAGATTTATTTTCGTTAACGTAAAAGTTTTACTTCACTGAATTTTTAATTACTTCCATTCAGATTATTAAATACACACTTACGTTCATAATCTAATCAATATACAGATTTAATTTCATAGCGAATACATTAAACTAATACATTTTTAAATTTGTAACATCGTTTACATAGAATTCCTGACATTAGCAAATTCGCAGCATTTGAAATAGATTTTTAGTGTTTGATTAATGCAATGTCCAATTTTAATTATTTAAGAAATATTTTACAGATATTAAAACGGTCTTTAATAAAATAAATAGTAATGGGATGCAGATAAGTAAAGTGGAATATTTTGGTTTTATTAACTTTTTAATGTAAAAAATTAGTTGTAGTGGCATAAATACAATGTGGTAACGTGGACTTTTTTGTAGACATTAATACTTTCTATAATATTGTATTCGGCGGTTAATCATCGGTAAACTACGGGACATCTTTTCATCCACAATTCCTCAGTGCCTGAAGACCAAGGTCTTCGAACAGTGCGCGTTGCCAGCGATTACAAAGAGATTCCGAGACATGGCCGCTGTCTATGGGCCTAATAAGAAGACTCAAGAGTCATTCAACGGGCAATGCAAAGGGCTATGCTCGGGGTTTCTCTACGTGATCAAATCAAAAATGAGGAGATCCGTAGGAGAACAAAAGTCTCCGAGGTTGCCTACCGAATTGCAAAGCTGAAGTGGCAATGGGCAGGGCACATAGTTCGCAGAACCAATGGACGTTGGGACCCAAAGGTGCTAGAGTGGCGGCCTCGCACTGGAAAACGCAGCCTCGGCAGACCCCCACCAGGTTGACTGGTGACATCAGACTGGTCACCGGCAGCCGCTGGATGCAGGCGGTGCAAGATCGGGCCCAGTGGAATTCATGTACCGCCTCACCCAGTCATCGTTGAGAACTCAGCTCTCGAAATTGTTGACGAGTACACATACTTGGGTCATACAGTCCAGCTAGGTAGGTCCAATTTCGAGAAGGAGGTCAACCGCCGAATCCAACTCGGTTGGGCAGCGTTCGGGAAGCTACGCCAGATATTTTCATACGATATCCCTCAGTGTCTGAAGACCAAAGTCTTCGAACAGTGCGTGTTGCCAGTGATGACTATCGTCCTCATGCGGAAGCTCAGAGTCACTCAGCGTGCGATGGAGAAGGCTATGCTCGGGGTTTCTTTACGTTATCGAATCAGAAATGAAGAGATCCGTTGTAGAACCAGAGTCACTGACATAGTCCTACGAATCGCGAATCTGAAGTGGCAATGAGCGGGGCACATAGTCCGAAGGACCGATGTACGTTGGTGGCCGGAGGTGCTGGAGTGGCGACCCCGCACCGTACGGCGCAATGTAGGGAGACCCCCCACAAGGTGGACCGACGACATAAAGAGGGTCGTCGGTAGCCGCTGGAGCGAGGCGGTGTAAGATCGGGCCTTGTTGACATCATTACGTGAGACCTATGTCCAGGAGTGGACGTCCATTGGTTGAGATGACGACGACAACGATAATATTGAATAACATTTTTTGTTCTATTTTGTGTCTAATTCCTTCACACCCTTTCACCGTTAGGCATTTTTCTTAGAGATCCTTATTTTTTTTAAAGTAATATAGCCTACGTTATCCAGTAAAAATGCAGCTTTCTAATGGAGAAAAATTATTTGAAATTGATATAGTTGTATTTGTGTGAAAACGTGACAAACATACAAAACACAAATGTTTCCTCTTTATGATACTAGTTTAGATCTAGTATCTAAGTAGATTCGAAATGGAATCTTTGCTCACCTTGTGGTAGTTGTGTGTGTGTGTTTGGTAAAGCTATGCTATCTAACAAATTTAAGTTCCAATATATCCTATTTAGTGATACCACTTTTGACGATAGCATTACTATCAATTAAGACTTCAGTTAAGTGCTAACAGGTTATTTTTCGACCTTATCTGATGTTTCTTTGTGTCAGAAGCATTACACTTCCATATTTACTTCGTCCTTATTGAGTTTACTTTATTGCTCATAACTACGAGCATTTCAGTCAATGATAAGTGACGGTACAATATAACACAATGTAAGAATATGATTCATGGTTACTTAAGGCAACTAAATGTTAATTTTAATGATAAAATTGATTAATAAATAAATAAACAAACGGCGTTGAAGATGCTTGAATAAATTTTCTTACAACAAAATCTTACATGTTAGAAAATACGGATTTCGAAACATAGTTTGCTGAGTATCAAACCAGTTACCAATTAGGGCATCGGATATTAACGCTGTCTTACCAGCGACACTGTAGAAACTGTAAAGGAAAGTAATACTTACAACGGTAAAAGTAGGATTATCAACGAACTTTTCCCAAATCATATGACTAAGGTACACGCAGAGGACCAAACTGGAAGATATCATGATAGCCCAGATGCTGTGTATCCACCAGATGGAACTGCTATAGAAGTAGTAGAAGCCATGAAGCGTGCAGTGTTTGCAGAATCGCTTGAATGTTGAGTTAATAAGACGGTACAGCATTGTTAGTAACAGCAACCTGAGGAAGAACAGTTTTCATTAAAGCTAATATATAAAACCGGGACTTATCAAAATCAAAATATCCTTAACACGTTCGCTGCATTACGAGATCTATCAGATCTCGTGCAGGACTTTCGTATTGTGCGTTGACTATAATCGTGTTGTTTCACTCCTTGCGGGAGGCTTTAACGTGTAAAGTTCTTTTAGTACGAGTAAGACAAATACGCTCGTATATGTCGGAGTGCAATTGTTTGTGGAACGTTGGCGCCATCTATGGGCGTGGGGCAGAGTCAATAAGTGGCAGTCCGGCGCGCGTCTCTCGTTAGTTTTCGGTTGATGGCCCGCCAGTGCGGTCGACTTTCGAAATTGTCGCGTTCCTAGCTATTATTATAAATGAGTTTGTGTAAATTTTTATCGGGAATATTATAATCTTAGTTAATTAATGAAGTGTTTGATTGCACCCACATTACCCAACAAACACGCACAGTATGGAAATTATGGATGCCATTAATGACGATGTTGGCGGAGTACCCTACGCCCGCTATGCTATATGCTTCCTTTCTCTCTTATTCTCCGACATATATATAGTTGCTTCTTAAGTTAATTAAGGTGAATTCAAGGACATAAAAAAAATTGTGATGGAATAGTTCCCTAACGCACAGTAGTATATTTATTGTCATTTCTTGCGTTAGGACATGTCGATACTGTTGGAAACTTCAAAATTGTATTTTTGGAGACTGAGCCCTTTTTTTTTGTCAAGACGGGAAAAAATCCATCATAGGATACCGGGACGCCGCGGGGACGTCACCGGTTATGCCGGACTCCTACCGGCTAAAAACGATCCGCCCTCCTACTCACTGTCACACGCGTCGACGTGACAGGTTAGCTCTAGAGTAAAACTGAGCACGCCACCGTGACTCCCCCATGAGGGGGACCCTACCTTGATCGTAAGGATCGAGCTACCTATGGAGCAGTGCGAAGGCGCGCCGCCCGACAACTTACTGGCCTTGCTCATCGGGACGACGGCCCCCGCAGTTCGCCATCCCAGAAGCTAGTTCTAAGGGGGAAGACGGCGGTCGTGAGCCGCGCGTCGTCGCCCCGGGCGCTCCGCGGCCACCTTAAGCGTCATCACCTCGTCGCTAAAGGCAGCCACTTCATTCTAACTCTCTCTCCACTCCACTATCGGTCTCTCGACGGTGGGCAGAGAGAGAGGTCGGCCGACCCTACTACGGCCACTAGGGCAGATCTCTGCTCATCCCAACTGGGACACACCGCAAGCGTGTGCTCCACCGTGTTAACGGCGGATCCGCACTCGTGGCATTCCTCAGTTGACTCCCTACCGGCCACCCGGCATAGATACCTCCCGAAGCACCCTTACCCCGAGAGGATCTGTTCCAAGTGGAAAGTGATCACTCCGAGATCACGAGAAACCCACTGACCAAGGAGTGGAGATATGGCCTCGATCGTCGACCACCTAGCGTTCGGTTGTCTCAACCGGTCCCGCCACTCAGTTTGTAGGACCGCCTGCGCCTGGCGCAGCCAGTCCCTTTCGTTCCCTGGCAAAGGGGAGTCGCCTCTCTGACGGACGTCTGCCCTCCGCCAATATACGTCCGAGTGTACTTGTGCGAAGAGACTGATTAGAGCCCTAAAGCAAGAAAGGGTAACTAACCTATAGTTACGAGATCTTTTAGGTCTCCAAAGCACCAGTTGGAAGTTTTGTGAAAATGATGGCTCAGGGTACGTGTTAACAAGCTTCTAAATCGTATAGTGTGTTTGTTGTTCGTGAATTTACCACTGGTGCAAAAGGTTGAGCCACTAGTTGAATAATAGAATCTGAAATTTTAAAGATGAATTGAATGAAGCTATGTGTATTAATCGGAGCTTATATCAAGGCTTTTCCCTCCTTGAACTTGCAGCAATGAAAAGATGGTTCAAATATAATTTTATCCCTCCCTCATTATCTTTTCATTTGATTATCAATGATATTTTCTTTCTCCCTGTCACTTAGTATTTTGTTTTTAAACTCTGGGTGGGCACAGACACGTACACCAAGTGTGCAAAATTAATTTATCAGGATATTATAATTATTTAATAACATTGTATTCAGTCTCTCTGTTAAAAACATAAATATGGAAGTTTTTATCCGAAATAAAGATTATTATTCGTAAACGATTTGCATTTGGGGATATCTTCTTTTCTTTAATTCAGGCTTTACAATATTATATTGTCTTTGAAACAGCTGAACCAATTTTATCGGGATTTTCACAAGGAGATACAAAGATTACAGAATGCTGGTGTTATAAGGAGTATTTAAGACAATTTTTGTTTTAGAATAAGGCATCTGTAATTACTCGATCAACAACGTCGGAAACATCTTGCTCTTTAAAACATCAGCTATAAAAATGATCCAGTTTTAACGAAGAAAGAATTCCTAAGTTTATAATGAATGTAGCTGATTTCTTTTAATATGACTTACCTATCAGATAAAAATTTCCTGAAATATAATTTAGATTATGCAGAATAAACCCACTAACAAGTAGCCAGACAAGCGTCATTAAAAATCTAAATTTTTTAGAGAATAACGCGCATTTGGTTAAAAACACTTTAATTTAATGACATGTATAGACTAATTCTTATTAAATTAAAATTTAACCTTACTTTTAATGTACGTCGAAGTCCATGGAAGCAAACCGCAGCGCTATTCGAACTTCTGCGGTTAATTACTTCGAACTAAGCTAGAACTTCTAAAACACATTAATGTGATGCATTAGTATAATTGTTTTGATAATGTTCTTTTAATTAATGGAAGCGAAAATTTAGTACTTTATGATATAAATATAAATTTTAACAAAAAAAGAACCGCCTTCAAAACAATTTACAAATATATTAATATGCTCTAAAAAGTAAGAAATAATTGCGTATTCTTTTATAGTGTTCTTCGTATTGTTATATTCGGAGTCAGTGTAGTTACTGTTAGCCCTACTGGCTTTGACAGCATAACCGAGAAGGGTAGCGAGCGCGAAGCTCTGCCAAGGGTGGGCTCATAGAAGGGGCCTGCTGCGTCGTAGGAGAAAAGTTGCTCTAACGGCGCATCCTGCGAGGCTCGAACCTAGGCTTAGAACAACGTTGCTGCTGCTGAAAAGGGTAAACTGACAGTGCTTGGTCTTGATGCCCATGGGTCCCCAACTGGGAGCCGCGGCTGGGGTGCGTCAGATAGCGGTGACCTCGTCTTTGCCGGCGAAGACGCTGTATATGTGTGATAGTGTAAGAAGCGTTGTCAATAGTAATCTGGTCATCTGGGTCGTCAAGGATGTTAAGCCTAATCCCATAAGAGGCGGCGTTTCTAATGAGAGAGTTGGGGTGATGGATATCTCTCTCAAAGTAATCTACGGAGAGCGTTCTAAAATGATTGTTGACCGGTGCGAGTTCGAGAGCCCTTTATATGCCGCAATTACGGCTGACAAACGTTTACTATTGTGACAAGCAAGCGCGCTAAGTCGTATTCCTTATTGAAGCGTTACACATCTTTTTGTAGTTTTATTTAATACTTACATCATTTCTATGTAAATTATAGAAATACAAAAGGTAAATTAAAGTATACAAATACTAATAATACTAATTTTATGGGGAAAGTCGAATAGATATGGGAAAGTCGCGCACAACTATTTATAGATAATCAAAATTCTCTTATAAAAGAAATTTTATAAACCGTTCAACCTCCTTCATTCACTTCTCCAACATAATTGGTGAAGTGGTGTGTGCTCAATTGTCACATCTGACTGCCATTCAAAGAAGAAGAAAAAGATGATGATGATGTTAAAGCTGTTAAAACTACTGATAGCAACGCTGCTTCAAAAGCAGCGTTGCTGTCAGTAGCTTTAACAGCGTAAAGCGTACAGTTTACTAAAGACAATATACGGATAATGAGGACTCAACAAATGTTATTTTTTAATTTGTCTAGGTCTAGACACTTGGGAAACTTTGACTTCGGTTCATTGATACTCTTATAAAACTTGTCGTCAAATTATATTCGTTACACATTCAGTATTTTGTTATATTTATTTCAAGAGTGTGTACAGTAAATACGACACGTAAATACGATAATACGTCTCATAACGCGTAACAAAATTTCTTCCTACTATGCCTTAAGAAGTTCACTACAAAAAATCTTAAAAACCTCTATAATCTATAGAAATATTCAATTGGATTATCACTTTCTGTACAACCACATAGTTTTTCTATTTCTTATAAATACGATTAAAAATAAACAAGGCGTTATTGGGAAACTGATATTTAAGGAAGCGATTGTTAGATATTCTTGTGAAGTATATTCCAAATATTGAATGTATCGAGAATGGCCAAATAAATAATATAAATATATAATCGGTCAAACATTGCACAATTTTCAAGATCTGTATTCTTTTCCAATATTCGTTAAAGACTTTATCACCGGTCCGGCGAGAAACTCAATAGATACTCTTTTCTATTCATGTGATTATTAACATAGAAATACAATTGCATCATCAATATCTATTACCATTAAATATAAAACACAATTATCATTATGACACATTAGAGAAATACACTTAGCTTTGTATCGCAGAGCAGCCCAACTTTACTAACACAATTAACTTAAACTGAGAACTGAGTAGTTCCAATATTCGTCAAAGACTAACTCTCCAATAACCCACCCATTTAAAAATAAGTCAATGTACCATATTATTAAACATAACACCGATGCTTTCATAACACTCAATTGACAATCTTATTTTAAAATACAATCGCAATAACACTGAATACTTCCGCAATAGTAAATATACGATCTAACTCGGCAATAATAGTAAATCTACAATCCAATAAAACTCTGCTGCTTCCTCAATAGTTAATTGAGTATCTCAAATAATAATATAACCCTAACATATCAACAAGAATATAAGAGAGAAGGAAAGAGAGAGGGGGGAGAGAATATAAGAAGAAATACTATTTACCAGCTAACACGGCAGACTTTATTCTATCTTAACTACTAATATTCAATATAAGAATATACGATATCGAAAATCGAATATGAATTGGTGTTATTAATATAGAAAATGGTTATATAAATTTTGAAATGAACCAATGTATTAAAGTTCGCGAAATGCTTACTCGTTGCAAACCGTGCTTTTGTCAGTCGCATGTGGCGTACGTATATCGCCCGTTGCGGCCAAAAACAAAGAGCAGTTTATTGAAACTGATGTAAAATTTGTTAAAGAATTCAACACAAAATAAAATTGAAAACTCAATGACTATGTTTTAAACAACAAACTGTTACTTGCGGTTTTTTCGCCAAAGCCTGCTATATACGTAAGTCAGATGTGACTGACAAAAGTACGGTTTGCAACGAGTAAGTATTTCACGGGATTTACTTTATGGGTTCATTTTCTTCCTAATGTAGCACGGTGAAATTACTATATCTGACGATTGAAAAATGCTGAAAAACCATATTGCATATATATTATTATATATATTAAAAATAAGTCAATGATGAAGAACCGATACTTTCATAACACTAAATTGACAATCTTATTCAAAATATGATCGCAACAACATCGAATACTTCCGCAGTAGTCAATATACAATCCAATAAACTTCTGCTACTTCCTCACTAGTTAATTGACAATCTCAAATAATAATATAACCCTAACAGATGATTGTTTTATAGCAAGAGAAACAAATTCACTTTACAACGTAGATTAACGTTGCTGTAATTGGAAAACCATGGGATAGGAAATTCACTCTTCGCCGAGTTCTTTTTCATCTCGTATAATTTTCCGGGTTATTTATTATGCTATTTGGAGGTTCCTCGCAATAAAATGTAAGACATTATGAAGCGTTATCACATGTTACAGTAAATTATAGTACTTATTTTCAATTATCTTATCAGTGACATATCAACTCAAAATGGCGAATATCCAGTAACCCGCAAAATTTTCAATAACTTTTATTTAAATTGCTACTGTCTCTTCGAATTTCATTGGATAATTATCGTGAATGAAACGTGGACGCATAAACTGAAACATTGTTTAACAACTGCAGTTGTAGAAAAATGTGAGTTCGACTTTTCGATCTTCAACGATGCTAGAAAATAAATACATAGAATACTGTTTAACATTACTTTTTTGTATACTTTAGGATAATACAGCTAATTTCGTCGTCGTCGTCGTCGTCGCTTCAACCGATGGACGTGCACTGCTGGACATAGGTCTCACGTAATGACGTCCACAAGGCACGATCTTGCGCCACCTGGCTCCAGCGGCTACCGGCGACCCTCTTTATATCATCGGTCCACCTTGTGGGGGGCCTGCCTACACTGCGCCGTCCGGTGCGGGGTCGCCACTCCAGCACCTTCGGCCCCCAACGCCCATCGGTCCTTCGGACTATATGCTCCGCCCATTGCCACTTCTGGTTCGCGATTCGTAGGGCTATGTCGGTGACTTTGGTTCTACTACGGATCTCTTCATTTCTAATTCGATCACGTAGAGAAACTCCGAGCATAGCCCTCTCCATCGCACGCTGAGTGACTCTGAGCTTCCGCATGAGGCCCATAGTCAGCGACCACGTCTCAGAACCGTAGGTCATCACTGGCAACACGCACTGTTCGAAGACTTTGGTCTTCAGGCACTGAGGGTTATCGGACGAAAATATCTGGCGTAGCTTCCCGAACGCAGCCCAACCGAGTTGGATTCGGCGGTTGACCTCCTTCTCGAAATTGGACCTACCTAGCTGGACTATATGTCCCAGGTATGTGTACTCGTCAACAATTTCGAGAGCTGAGTTCTCAACGATGACTGGGTGAGGCGGTACATGGATATTAGACATAATTTTCGTCTTATCCATGTTCATTTTCAGGCCCACCTGTTGAGAAACTCTGCTGAGGTCATCGAGCATTGTATTGAGATCTTCGAGAGTCTCTGCCATAATGACTACGTCATCGGCAAACCGTAGATGAGTGATGTACTCGCCGTTGATGTTGATGCCCAGTCCGTTCCACTCCAAAAGCTTAAAAAGGTCTTCCAGCGCCGCAGTGAAAAGCTTCGGGGAGATAACATCTCCCTGTCGCACTCCACGTTGCAGTTGGATAGACGCTGTGCTTTGGTCCTGTATACGGACTGACATGGTGGCGTTTTCGTACAAGCACTTCAACACGTGTATGTACCGGTAGTCAATTCGGCATCTCTGTAAAGATCTCAACACGGCCCATGTTTCCACCGAATCGAAGGCTTTCTCATAGTCCATGAACGCCAAGCAAAGTGGCCGATTATACTCCTCGGTCTTCTGTAAAATCTGCCACAGCGTAAAGATGTGGTCTATGGTACTAAAGCCTTTTCGAAATCCGGCTTGTTCGGGAGACTGAAAGTCGTTAAATCTGCGAGTGAGACGATTCGTAGTGACTCTCGAAAACAGTTTGTAGACATGACTTAGCAGCGCGATAGGTCTGTAGTTCTTCAATAAGGTGTTGTCGCCTTTCTTGAAGAACAACACTACTAAGCTCCTATGCCATGCCTCCGGCACTGTGCCATCGAGGATGACGGAATAGAACATCCGCTGAAGGACTTTGAGTAGTTCTGCTGTGATTCCATCATCACCTGGTGCCTTGCTGTTCTTTATCTGTTTGAGAGCCATAATAATCTCGTACAGCTTGACGTCCGGGATGTCTTCAGTGTAGTTTCGGGTTAGTTTGGCTCTGGGATCTGCAGCCAAACAGTTAATAGGCTTGAGAGTCGATGAGTATAGCTGTCCATCTACGGTGGTCACCACTTATGGGCCCTGGTGACCTTGGTAGCCCCATTCGATCGGCCACGACCGGCGTGAACACCCCCTGTGACAAACCATGTAGTAAATTCTTTTAATTGATGTTTAGTATTAGATAAAAGATGTCTGAAATGCTTCAACTATTTCTAGATCCGTATTCCTAAACTTTAGAGAACTTTTTAATTGGATAGTGCAATGTTAGTGAAAGCACTGATTTCTGAGTAAAACCTGTTCAGATTTTGAATGTTTGCTATATTCCGAGAAGCATCTAATTGATTTTGCTACAGATTAATATCATAAACGAATATCCCCTTTAGTTGGATTAGTTTGTGAGGTAGTTAGTTAACTAACGAGATTCCGATCTCTAACTGTGTCTGTTAGTAACTAAAACACATTTAGGTCTATTTCATAATTCATATAAAGATTTGAGGTTTATTAAGGGGCATCCTTAATAAACTTCAAATCTTTATTTTAAACCAAAAATGACGATTAAAATATCTATTAAAATTATAAAAGAACCTTAAGATCGACAATATGACAGAAATAAAAATTATCATATTTTAAAAGGAAAATCTAAAGGATCTATTATTATAGATTACAGAAATAAAAACTCTTTAAGACTATCCAGTAGAAAATATTTATTAGTACAAATGAAATAGTATAGTAGAACTTCTTAAATGTATACTCAAATAAAATGGATGGATTTTTTGTAGTTTGAATACTCGTACACGGAGTGGTTTCCTGTCGAAAGAGGTGTTCGACAGGGATGTGTTGCGTCACCATGGCTGTTCAACCTTTTCATGGATAAATGTTTGACAGATTTAAAAGAATGTATGTATGGGTTAAGAATGAATGAATTACTCATCAAATGTTTACTCTACGCTGATGATCAAGTAATACTTGCGTCATCCGCTAACGAGCTTCAGGAGATGCTAAATATTATGAATGAAGCTTTGAAAGGGAAAGGAATGAAAGTGAATGTAAACAAAACGAAAGTTATGCTTTTTGAACGAGATGAATCTATGATGAATGGCAATATTTTGATAGATGGGGAACAAGTGGAAGAGGTGAAAGAATTTGTATACTTGGGATCTAAATTTACAAAAGATGGAACATGTGAAAGTGATATCGAAAGGAGAGTGAATGCAGGGAATATGGTAAATGGTGCTCTGCATGCTTTTATGAATAGCCAGATGGTGTCTCAAAGGGCTAGACTGGCAGTGCATGCTGGAGTGTTGGTGCCAACACTTATGTATGGTAGTGAAAGTTGGGTATGGCAGAAGAATCACAAAAGTAAAATAAATGCGGTAGAGATGAGAGCGTTGAGAAGCATGAGTGGATTAAAACTGAGTGACAGAGTAAGAAATAGTGTGATAAGAGAACGTTGTGGTATAAAAGAAGACGTAGTGACTAAAATTGAGAAAGGTATGCTTAGATGGTTTGGGCATGTAGAGAGAATGAATGAAAGGAGACTGACAAAAAGGATTTATGAGTCAAGAGTGAATGCGAAAGTTGGAAGGGGAAGACCGAGGCGAACGTTCCTGGACCAAATCCAGGACATTTTAAATAACGGCCAGGTCAAGAGTACTCTAAACCGACGAACTTGTATGAAAGGTTTAATGAGATTGAAAGAAGCGAAGGAGATATGCAAGGATCGTGGCAAGTGGAAGGATGTTGTCTCTGCCTACCCCTATGGGAATGAGGCGTGATGCTATGTATGTATTTATGAATAATCGTTTAAGCGCTCTAAGTCTATTTTAATGAAGTAAAGGCAATCAATTCTCGTATAAATCTCCTCGATGGTCAGTTTTACTTGAAATGGATTGCGATAATTTTTTTTATTAGAGCTTGTCAGTAATCTCACCTGATAGTAATTGATTGTAAAGACAAGTACCTAAATTTGTTGTGTCAGGAATAAAACCCAGGGCATCTGCTAGCGAATGGAGTAGCGCAGCGAGATGGTCATTCGAGCCAGATTAAGTCAGTAGGTATAGATATTCTCTTGGATTTTAAAGAATATGCATAAATTCGTCGTAGATTTATTGTAAAGGATCCACAAGGTCTACTGCACTAGGCTGGATTATATTTAAAAAGCTTTGGATAACAAGAACCTTCAGACATAAGAACATTGTTATTTCATTGCCTGTCTCAATCGAAATTGCTGCAAACTAAAACTTGTTATAAGCAAAAGTTTTGTACAACGATCAAGTTGAGATTGTTAAAGTTTGAAAAGCAATTTGTCGTATAGAATGAATAGTACTCACAAGTCATTAAAGTTTCAATAACTAGTAGATAAGAGGAAAGACAATATTGACTTCTTTAATGATATCTTTATGTATATCTCGGAGTGCAATAGTCTGTGGAACGCTGGCGCCATCTGTCTATAGGCGTGGGGCAGAGTTAATAAGTGGGAGTCCGGTGCGCGTCTCTCGGGATTTCTCGGGAGACGGTCGGCCGGAGCGGTCGACTACTGAAACTCACGCGTTCTTAGATATAATTATTAATGAGTTTGTGTAAATTAATATCGGGAATATTAAGTGATTAAACATTATATATTATATTATATTAAAATCCTGAGTCCCTTAGATGGGGCAGAGGGCGTCCATAGTGCTCCGCCATCGTCGTCTGTTTTGGGCCATGCTCTTTATCTCGGGCCTAGTTTTTCCAATTTTTGTCATATCCGCCGCCACAGAGCGCCGCCAGGTTTGTGTGGGTCGCCCCACGCTTCCGTTTTCCCTGAGGAGTCCATTCCCGCGCTTCTCTGGGGATATGTACAGGTCCTCTTCGGAGAGTGTGGCCTATCCATGTCCACTAGCGGCGCAGGATTTCATTTCCGACAGGGATTTCATGGCATCTACTCAGGAGGTCTTTGTTTGAAATCTTGTCGGGCCAGAAAATTCCTTGAATCTGTCTGAGGCAACGGTTTATAAAAACTTGGATCTTTTGGGTGATGGCTTTGGTAACGCTGCACGTCTCGCATATGAGTCAATTAATAAAGTGTTTGATTGCACCAACATTACCCATCAACGCCCACAGTATGGAAATTGATGTGATTTATGATTGATTGATATGATTATGGATGCCTTCTCTCTTATTCTCCGACATACATATACTAAGTTATATAAAAGTACTTCAAGATGTAAACATTCAATTTCTATCTAAACATATTTGATCTACCTAATTCATGCGGATCTATGACAAAACATGTAGGTGTAATATCTTCTACTAGACATGCAAAGCTAGAGCGGCCCGAAAGTATAAAATAAATAGGCGAACGTACTTTTTAACATTTATTTCTTATTCATCATAAATTTCCATAATAATTTCAATAAGAAATACAGAAATAAATATAATATCTCGCACAACGTAATCAAAGATGCACCGAAACTCAATGAGAAAACGCCTCCGTAAGTTGCTGGAAACAAAACGATCTGTGACTATTTTTAATCTTGAGAACTAAACAAAACAACAGTTGAACCCAAATGTAGTCAGTCAGTCAGATTTACTGGAGGAAATACGACACAAAATACTAAGATCCAATAAAGGAATACATTAGGTTGTATGGGACACCAATAAGACGAGTGCATGAATTTAAGTACCTTGGTCATGTACTAACCCCTGATCTGAAGGACAAGACTGATATTGAGAGGTAACGTAACTGGTAGTTCAGTAGAAGTAAAAATCACGCTGTTTAAGGCATACTGTACCACATTTTACACGAGCAGCTTTTGGACTGACTATTCGCAGAAACAGTGTAGCGCCTTACGAGTCCAATGCCTTTAGAATGCTAATGGAACTGCCCAGATGCTGCAGCGCTTCAGGAATGTTTGCCGATGACTGTTTCTACACTACCATGCGGAAAAGGTGTACATCCCTGGCGCGGAGAGTACAGGCAAGCTCCAATGGCATTCTAAGGGTATTTAGTAACAGGTTCGATTGTCAGTACTTGAATCATTGTTACATGATTCACGGGCTGACAAATCGAGCCGTTTTTAATTTACGTAAGTTTTAATATTTAACTTCTTTTTTTTTTTTTTTTTTTTTCATTTTGTTTAAAGCATTAACATTAGTTTTTAAGACATGTAACCTACTAACACATTATGATCACCAATGGTCGAAATAAAGTTTTTTTATTATTATTATTATTAACTGATGTAGTTTATGAAAGGACTCAAGACTTAGATGGCGGGAAGAAGAACAAGGCAATTTTATGTGTAATGGCATGTCTTTTCTGGTAGGGTGTTACCTAACAACAACCAAAGCCAATTGTCCAAACACCGAGTCCATCTACAAAATTTTTTTTTTCGTGTTTTATTTTAAACTAGTAGACCCGACAGACTTCATTCTGTCAAAAAGATTTGGAATGTGGCAGATTTCTGTTTTACGAAATGAAATGACAGCAGTATTACATACATCCATACATAGCATCACGCCTCATTCCCTTCGGGGTAGGCAGAGACAACATCCTTCCACTTGCCACGATCCTTGCATATCTCCTTCGCTTCTTTCATTCTCATTAAACCTTTCATACAAGTTCGTCGGTTTAGAGTACTCTTGACCTGGCCGTTATTTAAAATGTCCTGGATTTGGTCCAGGAACGTTCGCCTTGGTCTTCCCCTTCCAACTTTCGCATTCACTCTTGACTCATAAATCCTTTTTGTCAGTCTCCTTTCATTCATTCTCTCTACATGCCCAAACCATCTAAGCATAACTTTCTCAATTTTAGTCACTACGTCTTCTTTTATACCACAACATTCTCTTATCAAACTATTTCTTACTCTGTCACTCAGTTTCAATCCACTCATACTTCTCAACGCTTTCATCTCTACCGCATTTATTTTACTTTTGTGATTCTTCTGCCATACCTTTCCTTTCTCTTTCAAAGCTTTATTCATAATATTTACAATACTAATACTGATCTATATATCTAAATTTTGTGACTATTCAATCGAATGCAAAATGACTCTTGCTTGGACAACAGTGAGTACTTGTAATTTAATATGAACTCTATAAAAAGGTCAAATTGATTCTACATCTAAGTTAGAAAACTTTTGTATGGGAAACAGAATAGGGCTGTTTTTAAGGTTTTCCCCTGCAATTATTCGAACTTTTCTCGCCTTAAAAACCATCCTTAGACTTCAACGTACATTTTACAAAAATAATTGGAAAATTTGACCCTGGCGTTGTTGAGTTATGCGCTTACTAGCATATTTTGCAAATCATTTTTATATTATTGATTACATGCATACCGATGAAATAGTTGAAATCAATCAGAAGCATCTTATTGTAGCAATTGCAAGTCGATCTTGTGTAGTAGACTTGCAGTGACGATAGCTCACTTATGTTTCTGTCTTTCCTGAAATAGGTTTGTAGTTTTAGAACGAGTTATATAATATCATCTTATTTTTAGACATTAGTACATATTCTTTAAATCAGTAACCGTATAGGACACATAAAATATTAGATATTGTTTTGTTGTGGTTCACCTTAAGGGATACCTACGCATCTCTGCTATATTTCAATTCATTGCTTAATATAACATTATTTACAATATTCTTTTTATATCTAATATACCAAAAATACACGATTATATTATAGCAACTGTTATTAGCTTATGACTATGGAAATTTAAATTATATTTCGTATTCTAAACTAACCTAACCTCACTTCGACGAAGTTTTCGCTTCTATTTTGACATCTAGCACTTCTTCTATTTCATTAGTATGTTTTTGTATTCCTTTGGGAAAGTTTTAAGATTATGAGCGTAAAGAAATGATACAATTCTGCTGTATAGCATCTTGGGTTCTGTCAATCTTCGTATTCTTTAATTCCTCAGGCGAAAGTCTGTCTGTATTGTTAGGGTTATATTATTATTTGAGATCGTCAATTAACTATTGTGGTTGTATTTTAAAATAAGATTGTCAATCGAGTGTTATGAAAGTATCGGTGTTATGTTTAATAATATGGTACATTGACTTATTTTTAAATGGGTGGGTTATTGGAGAGTTAGTCTTTGACGAATATTGGAACTACTCAGTTCTCAGTTTAAGTTAATTGTGTTAGTAAAGTTGGGCTGCTCTGCGATACAAAGCTAAGTATTTCTCTAATTTATTAATGTGTCATAATGATAATTGTGTTTTATATTTAATGTTAATGGATATTGATGATGCAATTGTGTTTCTATGTTAATAATCACATGAATAGAAAAGAGTAATAACTATAAAGAATACAGATCTTGAAAATTGTGCATTGAATGTTTGATTGATTATATTATTATATGTATATATATTATTTATACGGCCATTCCCGATAATATACCCAAATTAATGATATAGACAAAAAATTGTATAAGTAGTAAACATTTACGTCACATCCGGTGGATAGAAGTCTGCTAGAAGAGGCATGACATCACTGGTTGCAGAATACTTCTTATCACGACATTCTATATAACAAACTGGATTGCAAGACGTCTCCTTGGTTCTGTGGGCTGATTAATCCTCACATATAACAAAATTGTCCTCGGCGTCTTTCTGACATAAACTCAAAAATATTGAACGGATTTTGATACGGTTTTCACTAGTAGATAGGTTAATTCAAGAGAAAGATTTGTGTATATTATTTGTCACGCTTTTGTAATAATATGACGACATATGATGATAATTGTTGGAAGTATCGGAAAAAATTCAAGCCACATGAGAGTTTTCATCGAAAACTGCCCAACTTCATGGAGATATAACAAAATAATGTATGGTGGGATAATTCCTCCTTTACAGATCTAAAAAAAAAACCGTAAAAGCATATATCTATCTTTTAAGTATAGCTAACTATGTCCATTTTATACTCATACAATTAGAAAGCTATGTAGACGGATATTGTGTTAATCCGTATCATTTATATATGTTAGTTACTTTAAGAATTTCATGTAGATCTAGTCTTTTACTTATATATTATATTGGCTCTATAATTTATTTGGTCTACATCTTTAGGGATATCACATAAATAAGCGATGTTAATAAAAATCTTGGCATTAATATTAACAGTTCACTGCGTATACATATTAGAAAACTTGTTGTATGTACATAAAAACATTGACTCTTTTAATAAAAAGAGTGAATGTACATCATATAACTTACGAAACCAAAACAAACTTGTTATAAATTCTAGTAGGCTGCATAAGATTAACAACTCATTTAAGGGTAACTGTATACGTTACTATAATAAACTCCCACAAGACGTTTTAGAGGTTTCAATTAATAAATTAAAAGTCTTTGTTAAAAGAAAGTTGATAGAAAAATCGTATTATAAGTTGCAAGATTACCTAGACGATAGAAACGC
>JACTOM010000810.1:698303-713808 GCA_015832385.1 Elymnias hypermnestra
CCATACGTAGATAACGTTGACCACAGCTCATTCCGCACCACTCGATCATAGGCCTTTTCTAAATCTACGAACACGCAATAAACTTTTTGGTGTTTAACCAGACATTTTTCGATTATGCAGCGTAAAGAAAAGACCTGATCCGTACATCCCATTCCTCTTCTGAATCCCGCTTGTACGTCCCATATTATCTCATCAGTTTCATTAATCTGTAATATGTGCTATTTAATCGTCATGCTTCTGCGTATTGAAATTAAGTGTTTAAGACCCTCTTTGCTGACCCTTTTGCGGGCCATAACGTCATGGAACAAGTTATCTGACAATCCCTCTTCCTCTGCTCATCGCTCACTGCTGAGCATTGGGATGTTTGCAGACGACAAAGCAGATTGTGCCATTTTTCGTAGCGATGTGGATGGCATGACTGGCATTGGTATCCAACTGTTCCGCTACCTGATCGGACTATCGCTTCGGACTTCGGCCTCTCAGTCTTTTGCCTTCCATTTTTAATGTTAAGATGAATATTCCATTCAGTATGGAAGTCAGGTTTTAATTTTCCCTCTGTGGCAATCAGTAGCATTAGTTACCGTTGTAGCCTGATAGCTAACCGCAGCGGAGCCTTCGGGATTATCCGACCTCGTGCATTCATTGGCGTTTACAGTCATACATTTGTCTTGGGAGAAATAACCGTTGTGGTTTCCCCCAGGATGTTTTGAGGCTATTTAGCCCCTCAAGGTCCTGGTAACCTAATTTTCGGGTTCTACTAATAGCCGCCAGATGTTCGCCGTTGTCAGCTCGTTTTGCACCACCCAGAGGACACGTGCAAGGTTTTGAAGGTACCGCCTCCTCCTTATTGTATTTGTTCAAGAAACAGGTAAAGATTTATTAGCTTTCTTATGTTTACCTGTTTCGTGTTCTGTGTTTACCTGTTTCGTGTTTGTGGCGCACTATAAATACTACCTGTCAGTCATGACAAGACAAAGTGTTTTAATGGACCTATATGGTATATACAGTTTGGATATTTATAGGAAGTAAACAAGGCTTTATACTGAAAATTGTGTCAAGGTGTTTGTGCTCCACTTGATGCAAAGTGAGATAATGCTTTAAAAGAAAACAAAGTACCCGATAAGCCTTTAAAAGGAAAATTTCACCGGCATTAAAACGAGCTCACCTCTCATGTTGTTGAGACACTTAAGATCCTCAAAATCACAAATACGTGACGCTTTATCTGCGGACAAAAACAATTCTGTAACGACAGGAAATTTATTTAAAGGATCTTAAAATGGGATTTGATCATCTAAATCAAATTCTTGATATGCTTATGCTGTATCTTCTATAGCTGAGGCTGTCAGAATCAGTGGGCATAACTCAACATGCTTGTCAATCTAAACTAATTTGGGTTCACTTTCGTATCATTTTATTAATTCAATTACAGTTATACTTTTCTAAAATAAGCTCTCTGAAGGCGTTCTAGATATGACATTTAATAAGTACAAATACTTTACTGAAAGAAAGTTAATAGAAAAATCATATTGCAATTTGAAATATTTCTGAGACAAGATAATACTTTAGTATTGAATGAATAATAGCAAAATAAATTAAATTGTAACGATAGCGTTGAAAAGATCAAACCAGATTAAATTTGTAGTGGGTCTGGGCACACAAAACATAAATGCGGTCTATGGAAATGACAGACATTTAAAATCTTACTTTCGTAACGGACAATCATAAGCTGTTTGTCTTCTAGGTGTTCAGAAGCTCTCTAAGTAGTTATTCAGGTACTGATGGGAAGAGTTTGCAAATAAACTGCGATTTGATCTTAAATAAGTGTATTTCGCGGTGCCTTCATTTGAATGTCTGTCGCTTTTACATTTCGTGTGCACATATTATGTGCTAAATATTATGAATGAAGCGTTGAAAGGGAAAGGAATGATAGAGAATGTAAACAAAACGAAAGTCATGTTTTTTGAACGAGATAAATCTATGATAAATGGCAATATTTTGATAGATAGGGAACAAGTGGAAGAGGTGAAAGAATTTGTATACATGGGATCTAAATTTACAAAAGATGGAACATGTGAGAGTGATATTGAAAGGAGAGTGAATGGAAGGGAATATGGTAAATGGTGCTCTGTACGCCTTTATGAATAGCCAGATGGTGTCTCAAAGGGCTAGACTGGCAGTGCATGCTGGAGTGTTGGTGCCAACACTTATGTATGGTAGTGAAAGTTGGGTATGGCAGAAGAATCACAAAAGTAAAATAAATGCGGTAGAGATGAGAGCGTTGAGAAGCATGAGTGGATTAAAACTGAGTGACAGAGTAAGAAATAGTGTGATAAGAGAACGTTGTGGTATAAAAGAAGACGTAGTGACTAAAATTGAGAAAGGTATGCTTAGATGGTTTGGGCATGTAGAGAGAATGAATGAAAGGAGACTGACAAAAAGGATTTATGAGTCAAGAGTGAATGCGAAAGTTGGAAGGGGAAGACCAAGGCGAACGTTCCTGGACCAAATCCAGGACATTTTAAATAACAGACAGGTCAAGAGTACTCTAAATCGACAATCTTGTACGAAAGGTTTAATGAGAATGAAAGAAGCGAAGGAGATATGCAAGGATCGTGGCAAGTGGAAGGATGTTGTCTCTGCCTACCCCTGTGGGAATGAGGCGTGATGCTTTGTATGTATATTATCTCGTGAATGAGCTTTTACAACAGATCCCCCCTTCAATTAGCGCCAGCCGAGCATTCAACAGTTCCTCTAATAATAGGACACGAAGGTACCTTCGTAATTACATTTGTAGGTGCGGATATTCTAAAACTGAAGAGTTAATTAGCTAGATCGTGGAAATCTTAGAAAATGTCGGTCTAAATTAGAAATTCTTTAAAAGTTACATAGCCTATTTATCGAGCAGGGCTTCAGGCTACATTATATCACATTATGACTATCCTCATGAGAGCATCCGATGCATGCGCTACGTAAACGGTTAAAGTTATTTAACAATCATGTATGAAAGAATTATTCCTCTTGACATGTTCTAACTATAAGCCCTAAGTAGTATATGCTTATCGTTTAAGGTTACTCCAAAACAACCCTTTTTCTGAAAATCAAACTTGTTTTATTCTACACATTAACCTACCTTTGGGATACTTATATGGTATACATCCACATTGTTCTGCATAATTCTTCATTTTGCACTCAGTTTTGCATGTCTCAGTACTGTATCTGTCTGTGTGTTGAAGGGCTGCTTCGTCGTGGAAAATACAAGCCCTTTTGTTAACAGCCACTTGTCTTATATCATCATTTGCTTGAAATATCATGGGTTCCACTTTGATGTCTAATGATTCACCTATCATGATATATTTGTATAGAACTGTCACTTCTGGGAAGTCGTTTGGATCTGTTATAAGAACCTGCAACATATGTATCAATAAATTATCAGAATGTAAGGATTTTTAATCCTTTTTTTTATTGTTGATTCAAAAGTTTTATAAAAGTCCTGTTGAGTTGAGAGATAATTTTTTGACTGCGACTTACATAAGTAAGGTAAGTAGCAGCCCATTAACGTCCCACTGCTGGGCACAGGCCTCCTCGCTCATATGAGAGAGGGTTTTTAGAGCATAGACCCACCACGCTGCTCCACTGTGTATTGGCAGGCTCAGTACACAAGTGTACTCTCTATTTCTTCACTCTCGTAATCCGATACAATGGAAAAAAGAGATCAGGCGCAGGACCAACGGCTTAACGTGCTCTCCGAGGCACGGGGTGGATCATACCGCCAAATTTTTCCCAACCTCGGGCAAATATTAAGAAAATCTTAATAGAAAACTCAATATCGATTTCGAACTGGCCCGACCCGGGACTCGAACCCAGGACCTCATGTCTGACGAACATGCTAACCACTAGACCAATGAGGCAGTCATGGCGGCTTCCATGCAAGATGATAAAGAAGTAAATATTGTGTGGTTTTAAAAAATTACGAAACAGCTGATGCAGATCATGGGCTATGCCATATTTACCAAAGCTGCTCTGTAAAGCATCTTTTACTTCACCCCCCACCCCACGACCGAATGCAAAATGTGATATGTGGATGGAAATATAAGTGGTGATAGGAAAAAATACTTTAAAACAATGAGTGTTTTTATAAAACCACGATGCAAATATATGGAGCTATAGTGAGCCATGAGCTCTGCCGCATTAGCCTTGGATTCTTTGCCTAGCCCCTGTTACATTATCCCCAATATATGGCCGTTTATACTGCAACCTGCGACACATGGATGAAAAAAAAGAAGAAAGGATTAAACTTTACCTTAGCACCATAATAGGGTGTTAGAGACCCTTTTGGATAATCACTAGGTTCCACATTAAACACCACGTTCAAACCAGAACCTCTGTTGAAAGAAATCAAAACTATTACTGACTGCCTCAAAACGACTTCTTCTAAACTATTTGGACAATTGACTTCTAATTCATATATTATTTTGCGATGTAGAGGTTCACTAAGTTACAAAGTTCACTTACTAACAGATGAGATCAGAGTCAAGCTGCCAAGAATATAAAAAACCTAACCTCGCAATGTAGTCCCTTACTGAAGAAGGATTTTCCACGACATCGAGATAAATTCGATCTTCAGATGGCTAAGTTAAATGGTCGCTCCATTTAATCAAATTAAAGTCTCTTTCTCTCTCTGTAGTCTGTTTTCGTAAATAGCACGTTAACCATTTAGACAAATACATAATAAGTAATAATATAAGGTTAAATAAAGTTTATTTTTAATGATGTTTTATGTAGAATTTAACTAGTATTTATGAGATTCTTATTGGATTAATTTTTTGGCAGAAAAACATGTGATGTTAAAGAGGCATAGGAAACAGATACTGGAAAAACTGCTTTAGGCAAAAGACCTCAAGACTCTTTAAGGGATTCAGTCAATCTACATAATTGTAAATAATTTAGAAATAAGACAAAATTTACACTTAATAAAAAAGAAATCCAATTGTCATACGTAAAAGTTACAATCAGATTACTTAAGAGTAGCAAAAAGAAATATTAATTTTACCAAAAAAAGAACCGCCTTCAAAACAAAGTTACAAATACATTAATATGCTCTAAAAAGTAAGAAATAATTGCGTATTCTTTTATAATAGCACTTGACCATACCGAAGGTACGGTAGGCAACTCAAATATCTGGATAGCTTATAGAAGTTTCTGCCGAGTATCGTTGATTTGCTCCTAAGAATTGAAGAGTTCCGTCACTTTATCATGGATTCCATCATCAGAACCAAACTATCACAAAACAACACTTTAAGTATATCCTTTGTAATAAAAAAGGAATCATCGAAATCGGTTGGCGTGATCTTGAGTTATTCGTTCATGTGTCGCGCACATGCTTACGCAAATTTAAATCTTATCCGGTTTTGTCATGGATGCCATCATCAGAACTGGATTTTAAAAAAATAGGACCCTATGACGAGCACCACCTTTCATTAAAAAAAAAAATCATTAATATCGGTCGACCCAGTCGGGAGATATGAGGTGTTTAAGATAAAAAAAAAGAAAATACAGATGAATTGATAACCTCCTCCTTTTTTTGAAGTCGGTTAAAAAAGATTGCAATTATTTCATAATATAACGAAATAACAAGACAACTAGAAGTCGATAATATAAAGATAAAACAAAAAATTCAGAAGGCTTCTAAATTCTCCAAATAAGGAGATGAACAATTACATCACAAACAGGTCTGGATTTAATTGGGTTCAAAGAATAATGGGTAATACGGGGTCACCATACAGTTTCGTGGACAGCGGCAACTCCTCCAACAGGCGACCCCCCTTGAGAACTGGGGGCGGAGATTCTAGCAGCCACCTATTAGTGTTAGGAGGGTTAGGTCTTTAGCAGAAAGCACTGATCCAAAGGTGGCATGAGGACCTAGAATCTCCAACGGCGGGTCTGGTTACGGTGAAGGCAATCTGTCCACACCTGGAAAATTGGGTGTCTAGGGGGCACGGATCTCTTTCTTACAGGCTGATGCAGGTACGTACTGGACCTGGTTGTTTCGACAAGTACCTGCATCAGATTGTTCGCCAAAAGGAAACGCCCGCCTGCCATGAGTGTGGTGCACATATTGATGCGGTGCAGCAAACTCTGGTACAATGCCCGGCATGGTGACCCCAGCGGCATCTTTTGACGTCGTTGATCGGAGGGGACCTCTCGATAGAGGATATAGTGGGCGCAATACTCACTAGCGAAAGGGAGTGGAGGGCAGTGGCCTCCTTCTGCGAATCTGTTGTTTCGCTGATGGAGGCACATGAGAGGCAGAGGCAGAACTCTATAGACGCTCCTCTTCTTCGGCGCAGGAGGTTGGGAGGTAGGAGATTTGCTATTCTCCTACCCTCTTATTAAGTTTCCCAACGGGAGTACCAGGGTAGATTACGCCAACCGATCCTCTGGTGCTCCACTAAAGTGGAGGGTAACGCTGCGTTTTATTGGTGTATTCTGGCTTACTGCCAGGGAGTCCCACACTCCTGTTTAGATTTAGCTTAAACGGGGTGAGTAAAGGCAATTACTAGCGTGAGAAAATGCCAAATCTGACATGAACATCATTTTTGCTGGAAAATCACTCCGTGCTTTCGTTCTATCTGAAGTTTCGAAAGAACTAACAATGCGAAAGCATCAGCCTTCAAGCAAAGTAGTTTCATTTCCTCTCATTTATTTCTTTTACTATGTTGAATAGAATAGCTCAGAATAGAATACTTGTGAACTAAGAAGAGGTTCAAGTTGCTGTTGCAACACCTACGGGAATAAATACTTGGGAAAGTTTAACAATGCCATACTTAAGTCTCCTTACAATAACAAACACGAGGGGAAAGGTTTATGCATTTATAAATAAAGAAAAACATTTCTTTATTAATACACTATAAAACTAAGTTATTTTAACAGATTGTGATATAATTCTCAATAAAGTAACAGCAATGTCCTTTTGTCTAATACTTATGAGTTAATAAAGGAGTTTCGAGTACTGTAAGCCTCACAAGTTCACAAATATTCTATGATTTAGATTAGCAAAAAAAGAAATAAAAGAAAAAAAACTCACCGATTTCACTTGACAGCCGATGCTTACTAGTTGCTTGTTACTTCGAAATTCCGTAATGGACGAAAGCACGGTATGATTTTCCCGCCAAAATGGCTTTCATATATCAGGTGTGCCTGACAAACGTTTGGTAAGCAACGAGTAAACGCTATATCGGACTGTCTCATTTTATTACATACATACATTGCATCACGCCTCATTCCCATAGGGGTGGGCAGAGACAACATCGTTCCACTTGCCACGATCCTTGCATATCTCCTTCGCTTCTTTCAATCTCATTAAACCTTTCATACAAGTTCGTCGGTTTAGAGGACTCTTGACCTGGCCGTTATTTAAAATGTCCTGGATTTGGTCCAGAACCGTTCGCCTCGGTCTTGCCCTTCCAACTTTCGCATTCACTCTTGACTCATAAATCCTTTTTGTCAGTCTCCTTTCATTCATTCTCTCTACATGCCCAAACCATCTAAGCATACCTTTCACAATTTGAGTCACTACGTCTTCTTTTATACCATACCCAACTTTCACTACCATACATATGTGTTGGCACCAACACTCCTGCATGCACAGCCAGTCTGGCCCTTTGAAACAACATCTGGCTATTCATAAAGGCGTGCAGAGCACCATTTACCATATTCCCTGCATTCACTCTCCATTCAATATCACCTTCACATGTTCCATCTTTTGTAAATTTAGATCCCAAGTATACAAATTCTTTCACGTCTTCCACTTGTTCCCCATCTATCAAACTATTGCCATTCATCATAGATTCATGTCGTTCAAAAAGCATGACTTTCGTTTTGTTTACATTCACTTTCATTCCTTTCCCTTTCAAAGCTTCATTCATAATATTTAGCATCTCCTGTAGCTCGTTAGCGGATGACGCAAGTATTACTTGATCATCAGCGTAGAGTAAACATTTGATGAGTAATTCATTCATTCTTAACCCATACATACTTTCTTTTAAATCTGTCAAACATTTATCCATGAAAAGGTTGAACAGCCATGGTGACGCAACACATCCTTGTGGAACACCTCTTTCGACAGGAAACCACTCCGTGTACGCTCCGTTTATCCTGACACAGGCACTAAAACCCTCATAGAGAGACTTCAATGCTTGGATCATTTTATTTATCTATTATAATGTAGTATGAATTTGTAATATCAAAATAACAGCTTCTTTTTTAATCAAGAGTATATTAAAGACTTTCTTTCACAAGACCATTCAAAATGCTCTACAGTAGACTAACATTAAAACCATGTCAGGTTATTAGTAATTGTACTTTTCTTCGATTTCTGATACACTCTAGAAGATGCTGCACATCTTCTAGTTGGGCGCATAAATTGCAGTTCGCTGTTGCCGCATTTTATATCACATAAAAGCTGTCTTAGTATGGTTTCTGCCCAAGGTGGCAAACCAGGGTTCTCGCAGAAGTTTGCTTTGCATGGTCTTATTCCCGATCCCTCTTATTCTGGATCTTTCAATGACGGATAAGAGGGATCTGGAACCGCAGTAAGAAAGTCGGTATTAATGCAAAAGTAATCTTTTAACAGCTTATACAGTTTTAAATAAAATTTTGCGATATCTTCTAAGACATCCAGTTAAATATTATTGTAATGTTTTTGGCGGCCCCAAGGTTACGAATGTTGCTGAATTGATTAACTTTTTATTTAAAACATTAATTATTAATAAACATATGCCACATTGGAGTTTATTGTAGATATATAAAAGAGGACTTATCCCATCAATATTGTTTTGTAATACCTCTAAGGGATTAGGCAGCGTTTTAGATGAAAGCTCCGAAGCGGCTATCTTTTACCGACACTTCAGTAATCATTATATTTCAGTCAATTTTCTGAAGAACCCTTGATAAATTATACATTTATACATTCTTGAAGAATTATTTTATCTATCAGAGACAACCGCATGAAAATCCGTTTGCAGCATTTGTTTTATTGTATGTGAGAAAAAAAATGTTACTTTACCTGCCAGATTCTGATGTGACAATAATGCCACTGGATTTTAAATTAATGCCACTGGGATCGATGTAGTATTCAACTTCATCAGCATCATCTTTGATATCACTGAAAATAATAACAGTATATTTATAAAATTAACTTTAATCAAAATCTGTTGCCTACTCAATCAATTTTGATGATAAATTTTTATGCTTTTGAATTTCTTTCCACTTAGGATCTAGGTCAGCTTCCATTTTTAATTACTAATCAAATTTGTTAACTAAACAAACTCACAATCAAAAACGTTCAATATGATTCCAAATATCAAATTAAATTTGTCTAGGCACAAACCAAAAGCAGGCTGTAGATATCAATCTTGTAAAGAGATTAGCAATTTACATTTGAGATTAATAGTTTCTAGACACACATTCAACAAAAGGATGGGACAATGTGACAAAGTGGCAACAGAATATGTGATATTTACTCTTCAGATCCGTCGTTTAATGCTGCGTAATTGAAAGTGCAACAATAACCATCGTATGTCTTTATTAAATTGAATATCTCCTTGCAATTCTTTGGGCTTCTGTTAAACGAACAATGTATTAATAAATCCTCACACGTTTGATGTACCTGAAGAAAAAATCACAGGGAAATAAAATTCTGTAATAGATTTTTCGATCATTGAAGGCTCATCTAAATTCTAATGTTCGACTGATGATATTAAAAAACTAAAGTCACGACGGTTCTTTTTGATTTGAATTTATTAAATGACGACTCTCATAGTTTTTCTATTGATTACAAAGTCCAATATGACAAAAGCACTAACGATTCTGAAAACATTACAGTAGCACCAAATCCAACGACCATTTCTGCTAAGTCACTAACAGATGAAACATGTGAAAGTGATATTGAAAGGAGAGTAAATGCAACGAATATGGTTAATGGTGCTCTGCACGCCTTTATGAATAGCCAGATGGTGTCTCAAAGGGCTAGACTGGCTGTGCATGCTGAAGTGTTGGTGCCAACACTTATGTATGGTAGTGAAAGTTAGGTATGGCAGAAGAAGCATAAAAGTAAAGTAAACGCGGAGATGAGAGCATTGAGAAGTGTGAGTGAGGATTGAGGCTAAAATTTAGTAAGGTATGCTTAGATTGTTTAGGCACGTAGAGATAATGAATGAAAGGAGACTGACTTAAAGGATTTATGAGTTGGGTGTAAATGGGACAGTTGGAGGGGGAACGTTGCTGGACCCAATTCAGGACATTTTAAATAGGGGGCCAGGTCAAGAGTACTTGTATCCGACGAACTTGTATGAATGGTTTAATGAGAATGAAAAAAGGGCAGAAGATATGCAAGTTTCGTGGCAAGTGGAAGAATGTGGTCTCTGCCTACAAATACTCACCTCTTCCATAATGGTTTCCACTGTGAAATAATGCTTCTTTAAGATTCTTGTTATTTGTGAGAAATTACCTAATTTGCTAACGTTTTTATCAAAGTTAGTCAATTGTGGAATATGTCGATAAAACTCTTCGATATCATCAAACATCTGATTGTTGCTTCTCCTGTTATAAATAATTTTCCTTTAGATTTAAATATAGAAAAAATATTTCGTATCTATTTAAGTTCAGAATATGAAGTATTATAGAGCACTGTGAATAAATGAACAATTTTCAGTAGTATCGTAGATAGAAAAGTGTGAATAGACGAAACATCTGCAGAAGTATTACAGATAGAACAGTGGGAATAGACGAAACATCTGCAGAAGTATTACACATAGAGAAGTGTGAATCGACGAAACATCTGCAGAAGTGTTACACATAGAGAAATGTGAATAAACGAAAACTTTTCAGTATTGTTATAGATAGAGAAGTGACGAAATGTCTTCAGTAATATCACAGTTAGAGAAGTGTGTATAGACGAAAACCTTTCAGTATTGTTATAGATAGAGAAGTGACGAAATATCTTCAATCATATCACAGATACAGATTTTTGAACAGACGTAATATTTTCTGTAGTATTAAAGATAGAGAACTTTAATTATTATTACTTAATTGCGAACAATATATAAGTTTATTTTATACTCACAAAATCCTAGTGATACTCTGGGTTTGTTTTTTTGACACTAAATTAAAATTACAAATGCTGACAGCAGGAAAAGGGACCTGATTCACTTTGCAATTGGCATTTATCTAAAAAAGAATATTATTATAACATCCAAACAGTAAATAAAGTGCTTTATATAAAGTACGCAATTTTCGTAATTTTTTCTTTAATAATAATTTGAATATTAAAAAAATTAATGAATTAATTTTAGAAAATGCTCCAGCAGTACATCCTTGAAGTCGGGACATAGAGACTATTTTATATATAAGAAGGTTAAAGCCTATGAATAACGAATATTTTGCAAACACAACTAAAGTTGGAATCAAAATATGCTTTGTCCAAGTACGCTTCAGAATTTCTTTGTAATGGTCATCCCTCTGTCCCCTTGTAAGAAATATACCACCGGTTTGCGAATTTCATTCTACCGACAACTTTGAAATAAAATTCTAAATTAAAATAGTACTCTTGCCAAGAAATAGCTTCTTCATATTTCCACGATTGAGGTATAAAAGCTAAAAACGATCCTAAAGAAATCTCCTAGTACTAAAACTAATCCGATTGGTTTTAAATTCGACATGAATTCTCTTTTGGCGACCAAAACGCTTAGTAAGAAAGACCTTTACACACTCTTTTTGAAGGTAAAACTTCTTTAGGCAAGCCTGGGGAGTAAGCTGATGAATGCGTAACGAAACTGCAGCAAGAAATGTAATCGGGCGAGGCGAACGTAAATTGAGGGGGAGATATAGAATAAGTGAAGGTAGAAGGAGAGACAGTTACGCTTTACTTCAGTTGTGTGGTCTAAAGCACGCTCGTTTTTTGAAGTTAAGTTCCTTTACGTAAACTCGACTTTGGGAATAAGCTGGTGAATACGTAACGAGAGCTGTGATCGAGCGAGTCGAACGGAAGATGAGAAGGAAAGAGTTACGCTTTCTTTACGCACACTTAACTTGGAGAGTAAGATGATGAATGTGTAAGAGTGCAGCGAGTGTTGTGATCGGAAGATGAGAGATATATAAATTAGTGAAGATAGAAAGACAGAAAGTCAAGCTTTACTTCAGCCATGTGGTTTAAAGCAGGTAAAGGCGTTACGAGAGTGTAGAGAGAATTGTTTTTGGACGAGAAGAATGTTAATTGAGAGGGTAATAAATTAGTGAATGTAGATGAAGAGGTAGTTAGGTTTCGTATTTATAATTGACTTGCTGTTCCCTGCAGTGCTACCCGCGTAGTTCAAGATACCATTGGAATAACGAAAAGCTTGTTATTAGTGGAAGTTTATGTAATGAAAGGATTATATATTTGTCGAATTTCAATTCAATGTGGTGAAAATTTTTGGAGATCTCGCATTAAGTGATCGTTTTTCGCATATATATCCGAATGCATAGAGAAAATGGGGAATCGCGTTTCTTAATGAGCATCTAAGTTGTCTACGTTAATGTCTTTCCTCAAGCTCTAGACTATTTGTGTAACAAATTTCATTTAAATCGGTTCAGTAGTTTTACTCTCGCGTTTGGATAAGGATAATAAATTCTTTCATACGTACCCTTGTAATGATCTGATCGTTCTTATATCTATAACTTATTACGTATAAATAACCAATCGTCGATAAAATATTTGCAAACATCAGAACTGCCCAGAGATTCAAAACTGGACCTTTCAACCAGGTCATCTGGTTGGTCCCATGTAACGTTGTTATATTTTTAAACATCGATTTCAGATTGAAAATCATCTTCTTCACCTAAAAGTGTATTGTGTATTGAAGTTTTAAATAATTTTGAAAGGTAAATACTGTTTTCAGATTCATCATTTTTTATATATTTAAATACGAAATTCACAATCTTTATATATTAGCTACAAAAACACAAATATTTACATGGATATTCCCAATAGACAAGTATATACAGACCTTTAATTGAACCGAATAGTCGATACAAGTCAAAAGCCAGCGTCTATTCCACCAAAATAATATGAAACTCAAATTAAAGGGAATGTAAATGAAAAGAAATTAACATCAAAGTATAATAATTATATACAAGAGCAATTGGGCAAAAGTGAAAACAAATGTGGTACAACAAACAGAACGCTTGTATCAATTAATGACACGACGCTGATGACAGTTTCGCTGGTGCAATGGTACAAGTACTTTCATTGCTAGCAAAGGTCCCGGGTTCGATCCCCAGTAGGCCGAATTGTGGTGGGAAGCTTTGCACCTATCACCATACCAGCAAAGACGTACCGCCTAGCAAAGAGATTTGTGTTCCGGTACGACACAGTGTAAAAAGTATAAGATGTAAATTATCTCTGAACAATTGCACTCTTACATCTTAGTCTGCATCATCACTTACCATCAGGTGTGATCAAATCAAAACGCTGACCTGTAAGCAATAAAAATTACTAAAAATAATTAAAAGTGCATACGTACAAAGTACACATGTCAGAAGTGAAACTTCTTTGGCAAACAAATTTTTAAGTCTTGTTTATATTTAAACAAATCTAGAATTTTAGATATCCGAGACACAGAGGGAGAGAAAAGGAAGATATGTTAGGAATTTAATGAATTGTCATTAAAATATTAAAGGTATCGAAAATTAATACAAATAATTTATTGAAATCTCAAATAACGAATTGTAAACAAAAATTACTAAATAAATATTGTTTTTGGACTTAAAATTTGGAAAAGAGTATTTATGAAATATTTTTATTTTATTTTTACGAATAGTACAATAATTTTCATCGACGAGTGGTAAATTAAAATGCCACTCGTTACTTGCAAATCTTAAAAATACGTAACCTTAAACGAATAAGCATAAACAACGCTGCAGATCTTCGTGATGCTAATCACGCGTTTCATCCGTAAAAAGTTTACCCTCATGCGCTTAAACAAGTTTTACTTCGATAATTCTTGGAATATTGTAAAAGTGACAATTTCATTTTCCCTTAGGAACTATTGTCATATATTTTATGTTCGTCCCGTCGATTAGAAATCAAATTAATACAAAAGTCTTTTAAAAATCAAATCTATATGTTCATTAGTCTCGCCAACATTTAAACCTTTGTGGCGTTACAATTTTCAAAGAAATAATATATATGTCGTAAAATAAGAGAGAAACGGAGAAGCATAAAACACAGGGGCGTAGGGTTCTCCTCCGACATCGTTATTAATTGGATCCATTATTTCATTTCTTATTCTGTGGGCGTTCGTGGGTAATGTTGGTGCAATTAAACACTTTGTTAATTAACTCGGATTATAATGTTCAATCACTTAATGTTCCCGATATCAATTTACACAAACTCATTAACACTAATAGCTAGGAACGCGACAGTTTCAATAGTCGACCACTCCGGCCGACCGCCGCTCAAGAACTGCCGAGAGACGGGCCGGACTGCCACTTATTGACTCTACCCCCACGCCGATACAGAAATGGCGCCAGCGTTCCACAGACCATTACACTTCGACATACATGTAATGAAAAACCTTTTTCATGTCAAACTTTTTGCATAAGCAGTCTTCTTGTTTCGGTTAAGTTACGACCAGATTTTTTTACAAAAGTGGAATTATTCTGCAATTATCATTTAGATTCTTTATTTATTAATGGTACGAAGTATGTCGGATTAGCAAGTTTTCACATAAATATACTCGCTCAGCTTATAACCGAACGTACCTTTAATGAACGTCAAGTCAATTAGTAAGTCACCGAAATAAAAGTTCAAAGTTTCCTTGAAATATTTTCAGAGCAAATAGAGCATGAAAACGGGTTCATTATAAAGGGGCCAGTATTTAATTATTTTAATAAATAATTTATTATGTACTAACTCATCTGCGGAACTCTGTTTGCACCTCACAAGAGAGTCAGTGAAGAAACAAATTTGGTTAGCATAAAAACGGTTGTAGTGTGAAATACTTAAAAGATAGGCTTATACTACCTTAGACTTTTTTATAGAACTTTTAAAGGCAAATAACTCTCTCTTAGATGATATCGGCGTAACTTTAACCCTTTACGCAGCGTCCGCATCAGAAGCTTGAAAAATAGTAAATAGACCCTGATTTTAAAACGTCCTTCAATGGTACACCACTCCTATTGATCTTATACATACATGCATACATAGCTTCACGCCTCATTCACATATGAGTAGGCAGAGACAACATCCTTCCACTTGCCACGATCCTTGCATATCTTCTTCGCTTCTTTCATTCTCATTAAACCTTTCATACAAGTTCGTCGGTTTAGAGTACTCTTGACCTGGCCGTTATTTAAAATGTCCTGGATTTGGTCCAGGAACGTTCGCCTCGGTCTTCCCCTTCCAACTTTCGCATTCACTCTTGACTCATAAATCCTTTTTGTCAGTCTCCTTTCATTCATTCTCCCT
>JACTOM010000810.1:716624-735209 GCA_015832385.1 Elymnias hypermnestra
AGCTGAGGCTGGTCGCTGGGAGCTAGAGCAAGAAGCTGAGCGCTGCATTCTTTCGTAGAACCTTTTTTGATCACTCGCGAAGAGACGATTTTGATGGAAGCGCTCGACTCTCTCCGAGTACCGTCGGATGCGGTTCCCCCACGCAGCGATTTTCTGCTTCAGGTCGTCGATGCGCTCTGTTAGTTTTTGGGCAATGTCAGGCTGGTCCAGCCTGACATCTAACCCGTTAAAGGCTATTCTAACAGAGCGCACAATCCTTGGCCTTGTGTTGCCCGACCTGAAGCTCTGCAGTCTGCCAATGAGGCGCCTGGCGTGAGTGATGCGACGTTCTATTCTCCTTTTCCAGGCCGGCACGGCACTACTCGTATTAGCAGTGCGCCCCGGTTCCCGGATTTTGACGCCGATAAAGCGATGGACCGCCAAAGCGGCGCCATAGAGAATAGACGCCGTCTCACTCAAGCCAGTGCTGCCCTCGAAATATTGGGGCAGCAATTTGTTAATAGCCTCGATGACATCCCGCGTTGCTGCGCTCAGTGTAAGGCGGGAGAGTCGCGGCCGACCCTCAAGAGGAGCGCTTCGGCATTCGGAAATCGCCTCCTCAAGAATCCCCCTCATTTTCTCTATGTCTAGAGAGACTGTTCCCTCGGCGTCTCCATCCACAAGCAAATCTTGATTGTTCTCCAGTTCCTGGTGAACAATCGCCGTAGCTGCGGTTTGCTGTGTGGCTGGAGGGGTCACTTCGGGAACAGCCTCACATCTCAATCGTTCGAGCTCGGTGGCGCTAAAGATGTTGGAGCGCTGGATATACCGAGCCCGATCTGCGAGGTTCTGTTCCGTAACAGTTAGATTCGGCTCCAGCAGCAAGAACTCGCGGTACATTGCTGTCCGGTAGCCAGTCCGTCCGGTTTCTCCCCCTGTCGCCCTGTAGTACGCTCGCATGACATTCTCGTTCATGAGAGAAGTCCATCGCATGCGGCGTACTCCACCAGCGGCGGGCTCCGGATTTTGGGTCCTTGCGGTCCCAGCCGAAGCCAAGCCCTCTGGTGGGGATGATGGATTTGTCGGTCGGCGAGGTGGCCGTGCCGGCCGACGCGTGCTACTCGTTGAACTGGCGGCTCGCATGCTGTCACGCCCAGATTATTATTATTATTATTATAAATGACTGTTAATATTTTTAACTGTACCGTGATTGAAGTTTTCATGTAAATATGATTTGAATGGCATTTATTCGACCCTACACTCACATTATGTCAGCTGACGTTTCAATTAATTAGGATTTACGTCGTGGTCTTTGAGTGATGAGGGATTATATACATTTGCATAATATCGGGATGAATTTTGAACACCATTAAATAAACATACTGCTTTCTCATCTATATATACAGTGTTTGATATGTAAATAATGCTCATTTTCTCTAAATCAGCTCGATTTTGGGTAGTGGAAGACTAAATTATCTGATGTATTGATTCAGTACTTTACTTTTATATTACTTGGAGGGTTCAATTTCCAATAGGGGAAAATTAGGGAATTGTATTTGCTAATTTGTTTAAATCGAGCCTAAAAAGAGACTTCAGCCTTGCTACAACCAGACTCTGGAAGATCTGAACAGATGGGCTAAAAATGAACACGGGTACGACTAATAAGTAAGTAGCAGCCCATTAACGTCCCACTGCTGGGCACAGGCCTCCGCACTCATATGAGAGAGGGTTTTTAGCGCATAGACCCACCACGCTGCTCCACTGCGGATTGGCAGGCATAGTACACAAGTGCACTCTCTATTCCTTCACTCTCATAGTCCGATGTGACGGTAATCAGACACAACCGGAAAGAGATCAGGCGCAGGACCGACGGCTTAACGTGCTCTCCGAGGCACGGGGGTGGATCACACCGCCAACTTCCCAACTTCGGGCAAATATTGAGAAAATCTTAATAGAAAACTCAATATTGATTTTTGAATTGGCCCGACCCGGGACTCGAACCCAGGACCTCATGTCTGTAGTCGAACATGCTAACCACTAGACCAATGAGGCAGTTTATAACAAAATGTTGCAAAAACGAGAAAAAATTGTAACATTGAGAGCTTCCGTTAAAGTTAAAGGTTAGTTAAGGTAAACGGTTAAAGTTACGTAAAAATTATGTATCACAAAATTGTTCCCCCTAAACTATTCTATTGATTATTCAAAGGTAGTGTATGTCTATCTTTCAAGGTTGACACACTATAACCAAATTAGTTATTTTATTAAACATTCTTACATATGCAGAAAAATATACGTTGGTTTAAAGTGTAGAATATTATTTATAAGTTTTCTTAATACATTTCATGGCCTTTTTCTTTCTCGTCCATATATCGCATGTCACATTACAGCCGGCTACATTTTCTGTTAAATATATAACAGATATTTACTGCATATAAAAACATAACATTGTTAAGGCAAGGTCAACATTATCTTCTATAAATCCCGAATTATAACATTATCCCTGTCAATAACAATGTCAATCTGTAACAGATTTAAATTAAGCTGAGGTGAAGGTTAATCCAAAATGGATTATTCTTGAAATAATCTGAAATTTGTCAATAAAGCAAATTGTTATAAAGTTGACAATTTTTTCTATAAAGAAATCCCAAAAGATTTTCTAGAGATGACACACAATATAAAAAAAAACTCAGTGAAAAATCATGTAGTAACTTGAAGGATTATATTTACATATGAAAAACCTTCCTGCAACAGAAAATATGTTAATCTAATAAACACACACACATGGACATACACCAATCCACATACAGATACACACAGACCCATACACAGGCACTAATAGAGAGAGAGAGAGAGAGAGAGACGCACATTGAAGGACATACATACTGAACAAACAGAGAGGGAGAGACCCACGCAGTAAGGGACTCACTACAGACACACACATACAGATACACACAGACTCACATACAGTCAGTATGAACACAAACATGCAAAAAGAAACACACACACAGAGAGAGAGAGAGATAGAGAGAGAGACCCACACAGAAAGGGACTCGCTACAGATACACAGACTCACACAGACCCATATACAATCACAAACAGACAGGGACACAGATATGAACACAGCCATACAATACAAAAAGAAACACACACACACACACACACACATAGAGAGAGAGAGAGAGAGAGACCCACACAGAAAGGGACTCGCTACTGACATACACAGACCCACATACAGTCACAAACGAAGAGAGACACAGAAAGGAACACACAGAGAAAGAAAGAGAGAGACATAGATGCAACCATAGTAAGCCACGAGGTTACCTAGATTAGGGGCCCAGGGTATTTTAATTGTGTATAAGTAGCAGCCCATTAACGTCCCACTACTGGGCACAGGCCTCCTCACTCCGATGAGCAAGGGTTTTTAGAGCATAGACCCACCACGCTGCTCCACTGCGGATTGGCAGGCATAGTACACAAGTGCACTCTCTATTCCTTCACTCTCATAGTCCGATGTGACGGGAATCCGACACGACCGGAGAGAGATCAGGCGCAGGACCGACGGCTTAACGTGCTCTCCGAGGCACGGGGGTGGATCACACCGCCAACTTCCCAACTTCGGGCAAATATTGAGAAAATCTTAATAGAAAACTCAATATTGATTTTTGAATTGGTTAATTAATTGTGTATACCTTGCCTTAATTGCTATGACTGTGATAATCAAGATATCTAATTGAGTTAAGCTCTGAGTTCTTGCCAGAATACGTCGCCAAGGTAACCTTTTCATTTTAAATATTTTTTTGTTAACACAAAGGTTCTGTAAAACAACACTTGAGTTAATTATTTCAAGGTTCAAAATTGACTGCGATTGTCGAATCAAAATTACCGTAAAGGCTTTATTTGCTTAGATTTATTTGAATGGTTTTAATATAGAATGTCAATACCCCAATTGTCGATAAAATCCCTTATCTCTATCGAGGAATAATGCTATTTATCCTATATATGACAAAAACACCATATTCTTTATGATTCTATTTGTTGTGACCATATTTATTGCTATAGAGAGTGTGTACACTTGACTTTTGTCAGAAGTAGACAACGTATTAATTTAAAGTAAGATCTATTGAAATAGAAAACCTTCTAAAGTAAAAAAAATGGTTTTCCCCTCTCTACAAGCCCCAAAACCTCAGTTTTAATCCTCTCAAAAATTTTGTAGAAATCGTCGCAAATGAAATCGAACCTTAAAGTCATCACATTAAAGTATATATTGGAATAACAAAAAATCTGTTACTGTTACAAAATATCAGTTAATATTATTGTTATTATGATTTTAGTTAAGGTTTAGATTTAATTTAAAATAAATCCTATTCAATTATTAACCTTTCTATGAAATAATTAGTGCCAACTCACAGTTCGTAGTGGGTCTATGCTCTAACAACCCTCAATCCTATGACTACGGAGGCGTGTGCCCAGCAGTGGGACATTAATGGGCTGCTACTTACCCTTTCAACTAGTGAGTAACATACAAAAAATCAGTATTACCTACACTTTATACAGGGAAAGTAATACTGATAAAAAATTGACAGATTTAAAGGAAAGTATGTATGGGTTAAGAATGAATGAATTACTCATCAAATGTTTACTTTACGTTGATGATCAAATAATACTACAGGAGATGGATGTAAACAAAACGAAAGTTATGCTTTTTGAAAGAGATGAATCTATGATGAATGGCAATATTTTGATAGATGGGGAACAAGTGGAAGAGGTGAAAGAATTTGTATACTTGGGATCTAAATTTACAAAAGATGGAACATGTGAAAGCGATATTGAAAGGAGATTGAATGCAGGGAATATGGCAAATGGTGCTCTGCACGCCTTTATGAATAGCCAGATGGTGTCTCTAAGGGCTAAACTGGCTGTGCATGCTTTAGTGTTGGTGCCAACACTTATGTATGGTAGTGAAAGTTGGGTATGGCAGAAGAATCACAAAAGTAAAATAAATGCGGTAGAGATGAGAGCGTTGAGAAGCATGAGTGGATTAAAACTGAGTGACAGAGAAAGAAATAGTGTGATAAGAGAACCTTGTGGTTTAGAAGAAGATGTGGTGACTTAAATTGAGAAAGGTATGCAGATGGTTTAGGCATGTAGAGAGAATGAATGAAATGAGACTGACAAAAAGGATTTATGATTTAAGAGTGAATGAAAGTTGGAAGGGGAAGACCAAAGACGTTCCTGGATCAAATACAGGACATTTTAAGTAACGGCCAGGTCCAGAGTACTTTAAACCGACGAAATTGTATGAAAGGTTTAATGAAAATGAAAGAAGCGAAGGAGATATGCAACTCTGCCTAACCCTATGGGAATGAGGCGTGATGCTATGTATTGTATTATTTAGTTACGATAGTTTCCGAGAAGCGAAATGGATAATACACATTATGACTTAAAAGAAAGATGTCAATATTTCTGATTGCCCCAGTTGAGGCAAAACTAACATAGCTTGTCAACTATTAGTGGACAATGGCAATCTAAGAGATTTTAAGTTGTCACTTCTATAAACATAAGTTAAATTTAAAGCAATTTTGGGTGAGAGATCTTGACTCTACATTATTATTGTAAATTTAACAAATAAAATTATCCATACAGCTAGAAATGTAATAAGGAAATATGTGCGAAGGCTCTAAATAAATCTCGTTAGGGTGACGTGAAGGGACGTGAGAGGTTGTGCTAGTATAATTTGCAACTCGAAGCCAGCTCGCGCCGACTGATTAGGCAGTAGGGGGGAAAGGAAATCTGTACGATTAGTGAGCTGTTTATTTTAAAGATTATTAGGGTTATATTATTATTTGGGACTTGAATTATTTGAGACAATGAACTATTGTTGAAGTATTAGATTGTATATTGCGGAGTATCAGTCTTGAGTATCATGGAGTTAGTTCCTCAAGTAAATAAGTAAGTAGCAGCCCATTAATGTCCCACTGCTAGGCACAGGCCTCCTAACTCCGAGGTTTTTAGAGTATAAACCCACTGCGGATTGGCAAGCATAGTACACAAGTGCACTCTCTATTCCTTTACTCTCATAGTCCGATTCGACGGGAATCCGACACGATCGGACAGAGATCAGGCGCAGGACCGACGGCTTAAAGTGCTCTCCGAGGCATGGGGGTGGATCACACCGCCAAGTTCCCAAATTCGGGCAAATATTGAGAAAATCTTTATAGAAATAAATTATTGATTTTTGAATTGACCCGACCTGGGACTGGGACTGAGACTGGGACTGAACTGGGACAGATGGCTCCTGATATGAATAAAACCTTATTATTCTTAACCAACAGTCCTAATATCAAGAAAATGGGGTAGATCGTCACCATGTGTTTGACGAGTGTGAATAAAGCCTTTATTCCCAATAAGGGGTGGAGATCAATAGGACCAAAACAGAACATCTGTTCTGTGATTTCGGGATCCACCCAGTTTTTCTTCGATTGTCTTAGATGGCGTTTCCCTTCGAGTCTGCTCCGATTTCCGTTACCTCGGCTCTATCTTCCAAAACGACGGTGGCATTGACCAAGATGTTAATAGCAGGATAAATGCAGGTTGGATGAAGTGGAGGCAGGTCTCGGGAACAATTTGCGATGCCAGAATGCCCCTTAAACTAAAGGGGAAAATTTATAAGACGATCGTAAGACCTGTCATCCTGTATGGATCAAAGTGTTGGGCCACCAAAGGGGAGAATGTAAGGAAATTGCATGCAGCGGAGATGCCAATGTTGAGATGGATGTGTGGAGTGACAAAGTTAGATAAGATTAAGAATGAGTATATTAGAGGAAGTGTGAAAGTAGCGCCAGTGACCGAGAGGTTACGGAGTGGAAGGTTAGCCTTGTATGGGCATGTAATGAGAAGGGAGGAGAGCCATGTATGCAAGAGGGTCCTAAATATGCAGGGCAGGGCCGGGAGAGGGCGACCAAAAAAAGTGTGGATGAATTGTGTGAAAGAGGATATGTGTATAAAGGGTGTGAATGTAGAAATGACTGCGGATAGAGTGAAGTGGCGAAAGAAAACATGCTGTGCCGACCTCACCTAGTGGGATAAGAGCAAGAAAAACAACAACAAACTTTATTTCCAATAAAATTTTTCATTTACATATGTCATTTCTGTTACTTTTAATAAATTAAAATTATTGTCAATGTCTGTTTAATTATATTATTATATGTCAATGTGAATGTTTTGCTTCTTCATTTAAGACGAGCCAAATTGGAACGCCCATTTTTGGGCAAAGGCCTCCTCCATCTTTTTCCACTCTTGTCTGTCCCATGCTAGCCTCGTCGAAGCGAGGCCCGCCGTATCCACGATGTCATCCCGCCATTAACGAGTGTCCATAGCATCATGAAATATTTAGGTTTAAATAAAGAAGACGCTCTTATAAGAAAACCATATCTTGGATGGGAAGACGATCTTAAAGCAGTGGGTGTGGGTCGAGACTAGCAAGGGATAGACAGAAATGGAAAGTTGGAAGAGGCCATTGCCAAGATTGGGCAAACAGACACGAAGCAAAATATTACGTTCGGCTGGTATATTTAAAAAAATGTATTTAGTATTTGAATAAAAGGCTATTATTATTATTCACTACTCCACTCACGCTCGTTTACACAACTATATACATATTTGTATTATATAGGTAAATGAATAATAAATACTTATATACAGAAATATATATTAATACAAACACATAAATAAACAAGTGCATAAATATTATAACGGCCGGAGGATACACCCCGGCTGGGAGACCAAACGGCCGGGGGTCAGGACTACAGGCTGAGAAACCGCCGGACTACCCTAGCCGAGTCCAGCAACACCGCCTTTTGCATCCTTGCTGCGAGCGAACTGCCACGGAACCCCAGTTGTCTCAGATGGTGAGCAAGACTGACTGGGATCAGACCATTCGCAGATATTACGGCGACAGGCTCGACATATGTCGTGAGTGCCATCCTTCAGAATGTACTTCCGTTAGTTCCGGGTCTTGACCACTTTTTTTTTTTTTTCTCGCTGGGAAATGCTTTTATGCACTGACCCAGTGTCAGGAGTGTGGGACTCAGCGAACAGGCAGACCTCGCAATACCCACTAAAACCCAGCGGAACCCTCTTCATCCATGAATGAAGCACCAGGGGTTCAACTTTCGCATTCATCCCTGGTGACCCGAATAAATCCGACTGAGGATTCTCGACGATGGACGGACTTACGCTTACAAACGCTGCCTTGTAGCCCGCCTCCTCCGGCGGTATGAGGAAGGGTCTTGACCACTTGATATTATTAATATTTAAAGCAGACGCTCCAAATACAAATGCCTGGAAAGCCTTTATAACTAAAGTCGATCCCGTATAACGGGAAAAGGCGAAGGAAAGAGTAGTATAACAGTCCTAATACCAGTTTAGGCATCAGATAATCAACATTGGGTATGTGCCAAATCTAGCATTATTCAAATAATACACAAATTCCAAAACTAAGTACTTTGAGAAATAGTTAATGCACCTTGTAAAGTTAGAAGGACTTCAGCTCGTAATAAGTTCATGGAAAGGATTTCCAAAGCCCTAAAGAAAGATAATTTGAATTTGACTTTGATATTAAGTCTTGTCAAACTTAATATACTTGAACGAATTCCTCAACAAATAAAACTACATAAATAAATGTTCAAAGACATTATTTCGCGAGGAGACGACAGTAAACAGCGATCAGACCAAATAAAGCCAACGCAAAGAATTATGTGTTTCCAACCCATTTATTTAGGAATGCTTGCTAAAGCGTTCAAAATAAATATCGTGAGTGAGGAAAGATTTGTGTCTTGATTTTCCAGAGGCTCTAAATCTAGTATTTTTAAATTGAAGCTACTTTTCCATCGACTGTCATTATTCGGTCCATGTATCGCGTGTCGGATTACAGCCAGCCGCAGAGTGGCGGTTTAGCGAAAGGTGCTCGAGAAAACGAAGGTTTAAACATCAACTTTCTTATATCATCTCAAATTTTATCGCTTATTTATTGTATATCGCATTACAGCATTACACATTATCCCATAGATTGTCCTTAGATTGTCATTGTTATTCACCTCAATTATATAAACAATAACACAAATAATTACTAATATACACTCACAGTTTATAAAATACCACAACGAAACGTAACGACATTCGATCCTACACAAGCACTGTTAGTAACGGTCACTTTGTAATTGATTTATTTATTGTTTTTTCGATGGTCTAGTATTATCTCTACGCATATTTTGTTTCGACAGTTACAGAGAAGCGAAATAGGTAATACACATTATGACTTAAAAAGAAAGAGATGCTTATATTTCTGATTGCCGGGTTGAGACGGAACTATAGTATCGTGTCAAATAGTAGTTGATACGGGCAATCTAAGGGTTATCGCGTTTCCATAGCTTTTGTGTGTGTACCATCGCTGATAATCAGTTAAAGTTACAGTAAAGCCTGACAGTAATAAAAAACTATTGTATCGTTTTATGAAACCTGAATGCAAGTGAAACAGCTAATGCGTGCGATAGGCGCCACCATATTGGCCTTAGCTGCACCGTCCTCTTGACAATCATTTCGCGGCTGGCTGTAATGGGACATGTTATACGTTGACAGAAAAATAAGAGGTTTTAGAGTCGCTCACTAATTTGCAGGTTAAGTAATAAATACTATTCTCCGATTCTTCATTATTATATTACATACTTTGAATAACTTAAAACACAATAAAACACAAACTAAGAACTGTCACTAGGCGAATATTACTTCATTGTCCTGTGCTACCTTTCTTATAACAAACGCCCCACCCAAAAATAATAAGTCCACCAATCACAGTTGTCGTGAAAACGACGACTGTGATTCACAAATAATGGTCGCTAACAGTGGTTATGGAAAAAAGCTTTTAAAAAATTGCGTGGCTTTTTGGGATCACAAACAGCTGTTGGGAGCTAAGGGTGCCGCTATTTTGGTGTTAGTAAAAATAAGACTCATTGTTCTAGTGGTTAGCATGTTCGACTACAGACATGAGGTCCTGGGTTCGAGTCCCGGGTCGGGCAAATTCAAAAAATCAATATTTAGTTTTCTATTAAGATTTTCTCAATATTTGCCCGAAGTTGGGAAGTTGGCGGTGTGATCCACCCCCGTGCCTCGGAGAGCACGTTAAGCCGTCGGTCCTGCGCCTGACCTCTCTCTGGTCGTGTCGGATTCCCGTCACACCGGACTATGAGAGTGAAGGAATAGAGAGTGCACTTGTGTACTATGCCTGCCAATCCGCAGTGGAGCAGCGTGGTGGGTCTATGCTCTAAAAACCCTCGCTCCTTGGAGTGAGGAGGCCTGTACCCAGCAGTGGGACGTTAATGGGCTACTTACTTTTTTACTTTTAAAAATCAGAGGCGATGGAAAAATAATCACTTTACTAAGAGTTTTAAGGTTACCTACAAACAGTTCTAAAAAACTGAATTCTAAATCTAACAAAACGTAATTGTTTTCAGGACATAATTTTACCTAATCTATTACTATCCTCTTTTTCCCTCTTTAACTCGATTTTAGCTACCAAAATGAAGGTTTTGATGGCATAAGTAATTTATTTATTTATTTAGAAATAGTAAACAATAAATATGCCTAAAGCGTCACTTGAACTCCCTTCGTAAGGTACTCGAGCGTGTTTATTCAGATGCTCCAAATGCAAAGAACTCTCGTCTGTGAAATTGTAACAATATCTTTTTGTATTAAATTTTTCACGGAGCTCAGGAGAACCAATTATCACAACATTAAAGTATTTCGCAATATAATCATCATATTCTTTAGGAAAAGAATAAATTTATGGTTATAAAATTAATTATTCATTCAAGGGTAGTTAGACATTCTAGAGATGTCGCTCAATAATTTAAAATCCAATTAGGTAATTGAAAAATCGTACAATAATTTGAAGGATTACTTTGACATTAGAGTAAATTGCTGATGATGATGATGATAAAAAAGGAGCGAATAATAGAAGAAGAATTTGAGATTTATGTAAGTATATTAACTGTAATCTTTATAAATATATTACTTACTAACGTATTTGTGGGACATCAAGAAAGTAGCTGTATATATAAGAAGTTTTGGAAATAGTGGGCCTTCTTTCTTTTTTCTATAAAAAGTAATGGTTTTTTTAAATTGGTGACTGGTAAGCGATTGTCTATAATCTCACCTGATGATAAATGATGATAAAGTCTAAGATGAAAGCGTGCTAACCTGGTAATAAACCTCTAATACAGATCATATTGAAATGATGATATCCTGTCTTTGCTGGTTGGTATGGTTGGCCAAAACCTCCAAGTTCAGGCTCAGACCAATTAGAAAACCCAGGACCTGTGCCAAAGGAGGCACGATTCTATCTTGTTTAAACTGGTACAGATCAACTAGGCGTGGCTCCTCTTAAACAAGTAGCTGCATCAGATAATGGCAGCCAATAAAAAGGATAGAAGATCCGGAAAAGCACGCCTTCTGACCTCCGATAGAGATGATTTCTGCTGCGGCTTCCCTCTCTGATACTTCCTTCTGTAAGATGACGTTCTCTGTGAAGAAAGCGAGCGCTTTTCTATCAATTTCCCTGCTGAGCATATTGCCAACTATGCTAATCAACAAGAACTCAACGCCAACCAGTTACAAGGGTAAGGGTAAGGGTGCCGTTGGAAACCCACAGTCAAACATTCTGCAAAAGTATAGTGAACTGTATCTATAAGTGCTTTCGTAAACCGTTTCCTTTTGTAAGAACGTCATTTCACAAAAGGAAGCATTGGAGAAGAAGAGAGAAACGATAAAAGAAGCCACCTGTCTCAAACACTTGGGGTCAGAAAATGTGCTTTTGCGCGTTTTTTATCGCTTCGATAAATGATATCTCAGGCTCCAGTGCAGAATGACCCAATCAAATGTCTGTTGCTCCATACGAATAGTACATACATACATACCATCACGCCTCATTCCCATAGGGGTAAGCAGAGACAACATTCTTCCACTCGGTCGGTTTAAAGTACTCTTGACTTCGCCCTTATTTAAAAGATCCAGGATTTGATCCAGGAAAGTTCGCCTTGGTCTTCCCCTTCCAACTTTCGCATACACTCTTGACTCATAAATCCTTTTTGTCAGTCTCCTTACATTCTCTCTACATGCCCAAACCATCTAAGCATACCTTTCTCGATTTAAGTCACTACATCTTATTTTAAACCACAAACGTTTTCTTATCACACTATTTCTTACTCTGTCACTCAGTTTTAATCCACTCATGCTTCTCAACGCTCTCATCTCTACATTTATTTTACTTTTGTGATTCTTCTGCCATACCCAACTTTTACTACCACACATAAGTGTAGGCATCAACACTCCTGCATGGACAGCCAGTCTGTCCCTTTGATTCACTCTCCTTTCAATTTCACTTTCACATGTTCCATCTTTTGTAAATTTAGATCCCAAGTATACAAATTCTTTCACCTCTTCCACTTGCCCCCCATCTATCAAATATTGCCATTTATCATAGATTCGGTTTTTCAAAAAGCATAACTTTCGTTTTGTTTACATTCACTTTCATTCCTTTCCCTTTCAAAGCTTCATTCATAATATTTAGCATCTCCTGTAGTTTATTAGCGGATGACGCAAGTATTACTTGATCATCAGCGTAGAGTAAACGTTTGATGAGTAATTCATTCATTCTTAACCCATACATACTTTCTTTTAAATCTGTGAAATAGTTATCCATGAATAGGTTGAACAGCCATGGTGACGCAACACATCCCTGTCGAACCCCTCTTTCGACAGGAAACCACTCCGTGTATGCCTCGTTTATTCTGATACAAGCACTGGAACCCCCATAAAGAGACGTCAATGCTTGAATCAGACTACCGCTCACCCCATACGTTGATAACATTGACCACAGATCATTCCTACGAATGGTACCATTGGGTTTAAATGAATATTCCATACCGCTGTGTGTAATAAAACTTTCAGGTGGGGTGCCTAAATGTATTTCCTAGTAGAAAAAAGGACCTGTCTCAGCGAAGTCATTACGCCAACGAGGCCATAAATTTTTTGTTGTTCGTTTACTGTTGACAGGAAACACATATACAAATAGCTACACTTGACGTTTCTCTACTCATTACTTTACGTCGATGCTGCAGACTTGCCATTTTCCGATCCAGCTTTTCGTCGCCTGTATGTCTCCAGACATGTCGATCCACCAAAACTTAACTTACTAAAGCATGAATCTAATACATGCGCCATTGGACTTGAGCATGATACGGATTTGCAAGCTGTTTCGATTGAAGTATTACATACATACATATCATCACCAGATCCTAGACCAGATACATATCATCCCAGACCAGATCCTTCCACTAGCCGCGATCCTTACATATCTCCTTTGCTTCTTTCATACAAATTCGTCCTTACATACTTGTCCTGGCCCTTATTTTAAATGCCCTGGATTTAGTCCAGGAACATTCGTCTTAGTCTTCCCCTTCCTACTTTCCCATTCACTCTTGACTCATAAATCCTTTTTGTCAGTCTCCGTTCATTCTCTCTACGTGCCCAAACCAATTAAGCATGTAACGAGTGAAGTTGACTGCGTTAGTAGCTATTTCTCTTTGGATCCAATATAGAGGCTACTGTAGACGAAGTCGCTGGCTGGACCTAGTATATAATTAAACCGGATTTAGTATGAATTCACCTGCTCACTAAATCATTTGTTGATGTTCTGTTTTGATTAATTTCATGTTAATTTGCCAACGTTTTCGAAGTTAGGGTAATTAATCAACTGTGTGATGTTTTGTGCCCTTCAATTAATCCGTTAAAATTACACAAGCTTTATTTATCTATGTACTAGCTGATTCCAGCGGTGTTACTCGTGTAGGATTCGATCTTACGGAAATATTGGGATATTCTTTCTACACTGCGTCTACCTCTCTATTAGAGGTAAACTCGAAAACTACTAAACAGATATGATTACGATTTTCACCAATAGCGAAAGTATTAATACTGAAAATAATGCATTCTATGTCACCTCGACATTCCACTGATATATTACGAGTATATTTGATTTAATAAAGACATATACTCACTAACAACATATGAATGTAAAAATAAACTTACAGATTGGCCACACACACACACACACACACACACACACACACACACACACACACACACACACACACACACACACACACGCACACACATGTTTACATAGTCTACCACAAAGAACTCCGCTCGTATCTTCATCTTGAGGATATACGAACCACATGAACTATCGAAGAAGTGAGCCGCAAGCCGTGTAGTGTTGTGATAGTGCTTTTCGCCGCCGCAACCACGCCCGTGCCCAGCCCTACGTCGAGAAGTCGGAGGATACGTGATCCAGATACTCCAGACACGTGCACGCGATTCCTTTCTCCCTTCATCACCCCTTACGCGGACATCTCGCTAAATTCCTTCTTTCTTCTTTCTAAGCCGCTATACAGTCCACTCATCTCTATTCAATCCGCCCCCGCGTCACATGGACGGTGGCACCCTCTGCGCTGCCGCAACACTACGTTTATCTGTATGTTTTTTCGTTAATCTCTGTAACAACTTCACCAAGTATAATGGGACATTCTCTGGGAAACACCTGATATTAAAAGAAGTAACAGAGTATTTTAAAGATACCCACAATTATATGATGACATTAGTCATGGCAAGCAGCTAGGTATATATGTCGGAGAATAAGAGAGAGACGGAAAGCACAAAGCACAGGGGAGCAGGTGCCCCCGCTGATACCATCACTAATGGGATCCAATTTAATTTCTTATACCCTGGGCGTTCGTGGGTAATGTTGATGCGATCAAACCCATTATTAATTAACTTGGATTATAATGTTCAATCACTCAATGTTCCCGATATCAACTTAAACAAACTCATTAACAATATTAGCTAGGAACGCGACAGTTACAACAGTAGATCGCTCCGGTCGAGCGCTACTCGAGAACTGCCGAGAGACGCGTTGGACCGCCACTTATTGACTCTGCCCCATTCCGACAGACAGATGGCGCCAGAGTTCCACAGACTATTGCACTCCGACGTATATATAAGGTTAGTTCAAAATCTAACCACCGTTAAATATAGTTTAACTTGATATTATTTAAACAAATTGAATTTCCCGTTCCCATGGAAATATTAAGTTTAAAATGTCCTATATTACAAAGGAAAATCAAAATGCTTTTAGATTTTATGTCATCGCCAACGTCATGGTATATTGTATCCTATAATGGCATAAAATTTTATGAAGCGACAAAAAATGGGAAAACATTATTTTTACGAGGCCATTTTGTTATCCTTAACATATTATTTACAACTTCTGCTCGATTACATATAACAAAATAGTGTATGGTTGGATAATTCCTCTTTAATAGATCTACAAAAAATTCTAAAATGTATATATATCTTTCTCATAGAGATAACCCATTATTTATTTAAGTTATGAATTGGATCCATTATTTAATTTCTTATTCTGTGGGCGTTCGTGGGTAATGTTGGTGCAATCAAACACTTAACTTATATAATTAATTAACTCGGATTATAATGTTCAATCACTTAATGTTCCCAATGTCAATTTACACAAACACATTAACAATAATAGCTAGGAATGCGACAGTTTCAATAGTCGACCACTCCGGCCGACCGCCACTCGAGAACTGCCGAGAGACGGGCCGGACTGCCACTTATTGAGTCTGCCCCCACGCCGATTCGTAGATGGCGCCAGCGATCCACAGACACACTCCGACATATACATTTATGCCTCTACTGCCTTATCCATTGGCAATATAACAAAACAATGTAAGGTGGGATAATTTCTCTTTTGTATATCTATATAAAAGTCAGCGATGGTGTATGTCTATCTCTTAAAGATAACATACTAGATGCATTTAATTATATATATATATATATATATATATATATATACATATATATGTGTGTGTGTATGTGTGTGTGTGTGTGTGTCGGAGAATAAGAGAGAACCGAGAAGCATAAAGCACAGAGGCGTAGGGTTCTCCACCGACATCGTTTTTAATTGGATCCATTATTTAATTTCTTATTCTGTGGGCGTTCATGGGTATTGTTGGTGCAATCAAACACTTTATTAATTAACTCGGTTTTTAATGTTCAATCACTTAATGTTCCCGATATCAATTTACACAAACTCGTTAACACTAATAGCTAGGAACCCGACAGTTTCTACAGTTGACTGCTCCGGTCGAGCGCTACTCGACAACTGCCGATAGACTCCCGCCGGACATTGACTCTGTCCACGCCGATAGATGGCGCCAGCGTTCCAAAGATATCTGCCCTCCGACATATATATATATATATATATATATATATATCTGTAATTGGCTTTGATATCATCCAACCGATGTGTTTATCAAATAAGTTAATATAGCTATCAAATTCTAAGGCATTATATTTTACAAAATTCCCAACAAATGTATATTTAGGACGATGAAATAATCTAGAAATGGCTACACATGTTTTCACAAAGTATCTGCTTGAACGTAAACACTCTCGCTTCAATTAACCTTCGTCGACTTAATTGTTACATTAAACAAGAGAAATCTCTTTGTTTCAACGTATATTCGGTTAGTTTGTAGCTGTGTTATGTTTTAAATGAATATAATAGGTTTCAATATAAAAATATGCCTTAATAAATGCCTTTATGTAACACTAAAATCCAATGCCAATTGTTAAAAGATTTGGAAAGTAAGCCAGCTCTATAATATAAAGTACGTTTTTTAGTTAAAAAAAATATAGTTTTCATTATATTATATGTTTCAAAATAAACAGGTTATAATAAATAATATTAGTTTTTAGAAATTCGAAATGATTTTGGCGTCAGAATCACCATATGTATAGTATATTCGTCCACGACTGACAATCGTTCTGTAGTCAACGAGTAAGTGTTGCATCGGAATGCTTCACCGTTTCTTTTCTATATTATTCTTCTCGTATTCACAAATATATCTCTTTCTAAGTGAACTCTATGTTAAATTAATATAAAGGCTATTCTAGACGAAGTTTAATAAAATATGTTGATGAAATTGGTGAAAAATAAATTTCATAAAGAATTAACTTTTAAATATATTGACATTATTTGTAGCTACATATGTACTAATTAACCCATGTAACTTTGTCTACCACATAAAAGAGAGATAGAATAAATTAAATTACCATAAAAAAGGTTACAGTTAACCTTTAAAGATAGACATGTTGTGGTAGAGGCTACCGAACCATCTTGTGCACGGCAGCCTGTGTTTTGGCAGGGACATATCAGCGAAAGATTAACACCTGCTTGCGGGGGGTACACTCTTCGCCGGATGTGAAAAGGATGTGGCAGAGATCTGCGCAAGTCTCCTTGATTGATAGATGGAGGAGTCAGCTCAGAGAACCGACGGCGGGGCGCATAACAATAGAAGCGTTGAGGCCGATTTTGGGATAGTGGGTTGAGCGACGACATGGCGTCTCAACGTTCCACCCTACGCAAGTTCTCTCGGGGCATGGTTGCTTCGGGAGAAACCTGTGTAAGATCGCCAGGAGGGAAGAAACCGAGGAATGCTACGAGTGCGGTTGCGCTGTAGATCCAGCGCAACACACGCTGGAGATCTGCCTAAGTTGGGACGTACCTCGCGCAGCACTTGTGGAAGTAGTGGGTGGCCACCTTTCCTTGTCTTCTGTGATAAGGAAAATGTTGGTTAGCAGAGACTGTTGGCAGGCGACGGCTTCCTTCTGTGATATAGCATGTCACTGAAAGAAGCGGCGGAACAGCTAAGAGAGGAGGATATATCAGTTCCTATGGTTCGCCGGAGACGAAAACGGACGGTGTCGTGTGACCCAAGATCGCAGAATTCCTCCCTAACTCTGGGGTATCTCTGGGGTAACAGATACGGGGTCTGTTACTCCAATGAGAAAAGTCCCAAGCGTTGACAAGTGACATGCAGACTTGTCACCTTAACGAGGAAAAATAGAAAAGGTTGGGCCTGTAGAAATGGGCAGCACCGGCGGGGATCATAGACGAGTCCGCTGAGACGGAGTTCCCACGACCCTGTTGAATGATGTGCGAAGGTATCCGTTATTTTGGGAATTTATTAAGAAGAACAATTCCCTCATATGAGATTGCTGCGTAACTTTAACTATTTAAGCAGCGTAAAGGTATATTACATACTTGGATCAAAAGTTCGTACTTTCGACCCTATTTTGAGAGGCAGAAGTACCACATTGTCTCCCGAATAAATAAATGAGTAATTTAGGTCGCAGTTTTTTAATGTCACTATATTTAGTGAAACTGCCTCATTGGTCTAGTGGTTAGCATGTTCGACTACAAACATGAGGTCCTGGGTTCGAGTCCCGAGTTTTCTATTAAGATTTTCTCAATATTTGCCCGAAGTTGGGAAGCTGGCGGTGTGATCCACCCCCGTGCCTCGGAGAGCACGTTAAGCCGTCGGTCCTGCGCCTGATCTCTCTCCGGTCGTGTCGGATTCCCGTCACATCGGACTATGAGAGTGAAGGAATAGAGAGTGCACTTGTGTACTA
>JACTOM010000810.1:735962-774631 GCA_015832385.1 Elymnias hypermnestra
AAATGGTGCTCTGCACGCCTTTATGAATAGCCAGATGGTGTCTCAAAGGGCGAGACTGGCTGTGCATGCTGGAGTGTTGGTGCCAACGCTTATGTATGGTAGCGAAAGTTGGGTATGGCAGAAGAATCACAAAATAAATGAAACCGAGTGTCAAAGTAAGAAATAGTGTGATAGAAGATCGTTGTGGTATAAAAGAAGATATAGTGACTAAAATTGAGAAAAATATGCTTAGATGGTTTAGGCATGTAGAGAGAATGAGTGATAGGACACTGACAAAAAGGATTTATGAGTCAAGAGTGATTGCAAAAGTTGGAAGGGGAAGACTAAGGTGAACGTTCCCGGACTAAATCCAGAACATTTTAAACAAGGACCAGGTCAATAGTACTCTAAACCGACGAACTTGAATGAAAGGTTTAATGAGAATGAAAGAAGCGAAGAAGATATGCAAGGATTATGGCAAGTGGATGGACGTGGTCTCTGCCTACCCCTATTAATGGAAATCAGAGTAAAATCCCTTCAGCATCGCTTTTATCACAAACAGAAAGACAAACGTGATAGAGTATCTTGTTTTATAATATGTAAGTATAAGAGAACAGTCTGATTTGTTTTAGATAAGTTATACTTATTGTGTAAGTTTCTTTGAGCTCCTGATTCACAACTGATCCACAAATAAGCTTGTTAACAATATGCGCCTGGCAAACGTTTGCTATTCAACGAGTAAACGCTTTCTGTACGTGTCGTTATTTATTAATTTGATTATTTTTTATATTATGTCACGATCTCGTGGGAGTCCATTCTTTGTGAGAGTTTGCGTCACCAAAATGTATCCAATTTGCCACTCGCTCATCCACAACGAAATCTCTTAAACTATAGGCCAAGTTAACTGGAAATATAGCTTAATTATTCCTGTTGCAACGTAGACGCGCACTGACAAAGGCTTTCCCTATATTGCCGTGGGATTGGAGTATTAAAGCGAACATCGATGACTTACAGCGAGATTTCCTTAACTATTCACCCGAATGACCTAAAATTCAACATTTTCCTTTCGGCACGTAAACTTTCACTGGAGTTCCCCATATTTCCATTTCATCCATAACCATGCGAGTAACACTGCCGGCAACAGCTACTCTAATATAAATTAGTAACGAGTAAAGATTGCATAAAAATATCAATTAAACTAAAGAAGAAGAGGAAACTAATGTAGAAAGTTGCGAACAGTTTTTCAATCACCGTATTTTACCATTTTCATCAATTACCATTTTTTAAATAAAATATATAAAACACGCATTACCCTTCATAGGTCATCTAATGAAAAAGGGGTTTTCAAAAACTTGCAACCTCATGACAAAGGTTGTCCATATATCTGTCACATCCATTATTTTTGTAGCGCGAAGACTCTCAGTGGACATTTTGGCCCCTTAATTAATTTTAACGTGTTTATCTTTCTCAAATCGTCACTGGTTCTTTAATCTTTTTTATTATTAAAACCCGTTGTCTCACATTTAAGTAGCAGCCCATCAACATCCCACTGCTGGGCACAGGCCTCCTCACTTCGAGGAGCGAGGGTTTTTATAGCATAGACCCACCACTCAGCTCCACTGCGGATCGGCAGGCATAGTACATAAGTGCACTCTCTCTTCCTTCACTCTCATAGTCCGATGTGACGGGAATCCGACATGACTGGAGAGAGGTCAGGCGCAGGACCGATGGCTGCACGGGGGTGGTGGATCACACCGCCAACATCCCAACCTCGGGTAAATATTGAGAAAATCTTAATAGAATACTCAATATTGATTTATTGAATTGGCCCGACCTGGGACTCGAACCCAGGACCTCAAGTCTGTAGTCGAACATGCTTACCACTAGACCAATGAGGCAGTTCTCTCACATTAAGTCAAGCATATTATGCTTCTAGATTTTGTTTATGACAGCATTGGCTTGTAGCGATTGAAAACATAAACCATCTGGAATGGAGTCGTTTTCTCTCCACTCTTACTTTCCGGAATATTCCTGTTCTGACTGCCAACAGAATTGTTCTCCTTGGTGTACAATTATCTTCTGTATTTATCTTCCGGCAGTACAAAGAGTCCAAAGCGCAAACTGCGCCTAAACAGCTTGGTACCCTTTGTAAGGTTTCTATCAGCTTCATGCTTAGGATTTGGTGGATCGCCGTGTCCAAAGACTTACAGGCGACAAAAACCTTGATTGTAAAATGGCAAGTCTGCAGCATCGTCAAATATAGATATTGATATAATGATATTGAAGGATGACTTATAATCTTTAAATACGAGGGTTCCTTTGCGCCCTATTCTGAGATGAAATCGCAACAAACTAATCGGGTGTCACTTTTTTATCATCGTCATTTGAATATATTTATGTTTAATTTCGGTTAGAGCAGTTCACTCTCCCATACTCTTTTATCCTCTATCTTTGCAAAAGATTGGGCGAGTCTCTTGGAGCCATTTTGTAAATCGAACAAACAGCCCTTTTCTGCAGTACAAATATTGCATCTATATCACCAGCATTACCCCAAAGTAGAATACCGTAAGACATAATGCCGTGAAAATAAAATTGTGGCAACGATTGGCTTGAGTACATGGTGGATATCCCACGTATCGGCACCAAACGATTTTACCTAATGTTTCTGAACCGCACTGTAAAGGAGTGGAATACGAGCTTCCGTGTTCTCCGAATCCTACAATCTGGGCATTTTTAAAATAAGGATGAAGACTTTTCTTAGATCTGGGGACTTTTTTATTTTTTTTTCCACGGAGGAAATCTTCTAAACATACCTTATCTTTTGGGGGAAAAATTCAGTTTATGTAGGATTATACCCACTAAAACCTCCCTGGTGACCCTCCTCTGCACATGTAAGGCTACACCAGGCTCTCCAAGAAACATTCATCTGTTGCCGCCCTTGTGTGATGTCTTAAGCATCCCGTGATCTTTTTACTCCAATTCCATGTTAAGCTACATTATTCTAGGGGTTGTATACTAAAGAACGGCGCCAGCCACCTCTCTCACTGCTCGCAACTTTTCAGAGGGAAGGCTGAAACATTCTGCTGGCATGGACTCCTAGACAAGTGTCGCCCCTGCAAATCTGTCTCCGCGTTGGACCGGTCCACTGTCGCGCTCGTTCGACGGTCTCCTTTTTAACCAAGTCCAAACCAACCAAAAGGAGATTATCGCCCTCCAAGAATCGTGTTTTGTGAGCATGGTCGCAATTACTGTTGGCGGTGAGAGGTCTTCGTCAATCTAGCCTACTAAGGTACGCCGTTTAACACCTCAAGCATGGCAGACTGCAAGTGTGTGCTGATCATCGTCGCACTCCCCACGAAGTAGTAACGATCCGGCGCCTGTTTTCGGCATCGACAAGGCAAAGGATCCTTTGGCAGCTCTACATGAAAACCTACACTGTCGGAAACTATGCCTTGACATGTTGCAACGTCCTTAAGGATTTAGAAACCTTTTTAAGCTTGCCGAAGCGTCTCGATATCGTACTTGGACCTTCGTCGTCGTCCTGGCTTCAACCGATGGACCTCCACTGCTGGACATAGGTCTCACGTAATAACCTCCACAAGGCCCGATCTTACGCCGCCTGGCTCCAGCGGCTACTGGCGATCCTCTTCGAATATCATCGATCCACCTTGTGGGGGGTCTGCCTACATTGTGCCGTCCGATGCGGGGTTGCCACTCCAGCACCTTCGGTCCGCAACGTCCATCGGTCCTTCGGACTATGTGCCCAGCCCATTGCCACTTCAGGTTAACGATTCGTAGGACTATGACGTTGACTTTGGTTCTACTATGGATCTATTCATTTCGAATTCGATCACGCAGAGAAACTCCGAGCATAGCCCTCTCCATCGCACGCTGAGTGACTCTGAGCTTCCGCATGAGGCCATAGTCAGCGACCACGTCACAGAACCGTAAGTCATCACTGGCAACACGCACTGTTCTTGTGTTCGCACTTGGACCTTGCATCTCATTAATCAGAGTTGCTACTAGAAGCTAGTCGCCTTAATCGTATTTCGTGTGGTGGATTGGGATCTAGTGCTCATAAAATTTCTGAGCATTGCTTCAAGTATACCGAAGCATTTTTTTATCTACGATAAGTCTGCGCTTGGCGTCACTCACGCTTGATGGAAAGCTATGATCAGGTCAAAGATGATATGACGGTATGATTCACCCTTTTCTCAAAATGAATAGGGTTGTATAAAAGGCGGAGTAAATCACAGAAAAAGGCAGAGTATTCCACTGTTTTGCAGTACGTATCAGGAAAGAGGTTTCGAACCGTTTTATACAGATAGCTGGGATGTCTACAACGTATGGGTGGAAATCCTGACGTCACCGGGAGGTGCGATGGTGAACTGACGGTAGTTTTGTTGTTACGACAATATTATAGAATTTTCTACTTTGTCGTTATCTGTCACTTAAAATCCTAAGCATTACTGAAACCGATAATGGACGCTGGGCCTTTATCAAGGTCCATCCTAAACTTCATTAACACTCAACCTCAGATGTGATTGTATTTAAGTGCATGCCTTTTTAGTCATAAATTCATTTTGCATCCGACAATAATCTTTCATAGAAACAATAAAATCATAACTTTCCTATTTATCAAATCAAATCAAATCAAATCAAAATATCTTTATTCAAGTAGGCATATTACAGCACATTTGAATCGTCAAATTATATTTTTTTTTCGACACTGATTCTAATATACGTCTGATGATGGTACTCAAGAACGGCTTAAAATCTAAAGTTACGAGGGTTCCTTCGCGCCCTCATCCGAGAAGAACCCACAACAAACTCAGTCGGGTATTTATTTTGTTACCATCATCATTACAATATCATATTAGGTTACTATATTTTAATTAAAATTATAGCAATTCGTTCACTCCCAGGCGTTTCTATCGTCTAAGTACTCTTGCAAATTATAATACGATTTTTCTATCAACTTTCTTATAACAAAGACTTTGAATTTATTAATTGACATCTCTAGAACGTCTTGTGGGAGTTTATTATAGAAACGTATACAGTTACCCTTTAATGAGTTGTTAATCTTATGCAGCCTACTATCGGCTAGACTCATTACTTTTAGACTCTGTTTTAATATTTTGTTAATAAACAGCTCTACACTAGTACATCATCTAGCTGAATCACTGACTTTTTTGTATCAGCACTATACGAGGCATCATCTGCGCTCGTTCTTCAAAAACAGCGATTGCAAAACCAACGTATTGACCTAGAAGAAAGATTTCCTTTTAATTTGGATCATAATTCTGTTCGTTCTATTCTTACATCGCACAGGATTGGATACCTTTAGTAATAATGTAAATATAATTTGTATTAACTCTATTTCAAATAAGGTTTCTTTCTAATTCTTTAGCTGTGACTTTCATAACTCATGAGCGACATTATCCTTAAATTTAGGAAGGTAGGGTGAATTCCAAATTTATTTTTTGTTAAGAAATTCTCAGCATTTGCTCTGTGTTATGTAATTGGCGGTGTGCTCCACCTCTGTACTTCAGAGAGCACGTTAAGCCGTCGGTCCTCTGCTTGATCTCTCTCCAGTCGTGTCGGATTGCCATCACATCCCACTATATGAGTGAATGAATAGATAACGCCCTTGTATTAGCACATACACTTGAGTACTATGGCGAAGTGGAGCGGCGTGGTGGGTTAATGCTATAAAAATCTTCTCTTCTATGATTAGAGACGCCTATGCCCAACTATGGGACGTTAATTAGCTGCTACTTACCCAACATTTTCATACTTATCGCCTGTACTTAGACGCTTTAACATATACAATAAAAGCCCGTAAAAAGATATATGTTCTTTATTCAATCTCATAATTTACAATATAAAAACAAAAGCTAATATTTACAATTTATTATATTAATACAACTTATTGTATACCTTCGTTAAAAAAGAAAGTAATAACAATACTGTAATACAGCAATATCGCAATACAACAATACGGTAATACAGGAAACAATACTGTAATAGAGCAATATGAGAAATGCATTAATTATATTATACAGTTTGTTGCAGACGGGTGCACCGAGCCTACCGTGTCGCCGGCGGCAACTAATTCTGATTGGTCAACCGCCGGCGATCCCCCTCCCTCTCCTACCTCATCAACCGCGATTTCCCTCTCTCCTACTCGTTTGGACGTTTGTAGGTGCCGAGTAGGAGAGTTGTAAAAAGGCCTCTCCCAGGGTTTGTATGACACATTTTCGCCTTACACTCCTGATCGGAGTGGAGCCCCTACTAAGCGCGACTTGTGAACTCTGCCGAACCCAAATACATTGAAACCCGACGAACGTAGAACTGAACGACCCAAGCCTAAAGAACTGAGGCCGAAACACCAAACCCTGACCCAAGCAACGAAGAACTGAAGATCCGCAAGGGCAAGAACTGAAGACCGAAGCTTTCAAGAACCGAAGACCTAAACCCTTAACAATCCACTAAACTCGGAGAGATTTGCCTAAATATAAATCCCTCCCCAACACAGTTATTGACTATTACAACAATTCAGTACTGTGATAACATAGGAAAAAATACTGTAATACATTGCTATATTACTGCAGCATGCTATAGCTTACAGGAATCAGTAATCCATAATTAAGTAATATAGTAATGCAACAATTCTGCAACATACAACAATGTAACATATCATTAATAAAGTAGCGTAACGAAATAATACTGTGATATAATAGTATGTTAATGCAGTAATATTACAGCATACAGGAATGCAGCAATTCAGTAATATAATGCTTCTGCAGTATACAGCAATGTAACAATTCAGTAATAATATACTAATATAATAATACCGTAACAAAATAGCAACGAAGATTTCCACATTAACTCCTCCATACTCAGAGAACTTAAGATAAAACAGAGACTGTCATCGCTTGTCCAACTGCGAATTCTTAAGTTCTTTGGCCACATTGCCAGGAAGGAAGCAACCATCGAGCATATGGTGGTAGGCCGTGTAGAAGGGAGGCGGTCGCGTGGTCGATCCCCAACTAGATGGGCAGATTCATTAAAAGCCGCGACTCAGCTTACTATATCAGAATGTTCTCGTAGTGCCGTTGACAAAAACCTTTGGAGGATTATCGCAAAGCGTACATTAAAGCGAAACTGATAACCACAACCACTCTGCCAAGAGTGAACGAATAAGAAGAGAAGACAGTAATATGGCAATACAATCGACGTCGTCGCTTCATCGGATGGACGTCCACAGCTGGACGTAGGTTTCACGTAATGATGTCTACAAGGCCCGATCTTGCGCCACCTGGCTCCAGCACCTTCGGCCCCCAACGACCATCGGTCCTTCGGACTACGTGCCCCACCCATTGCCACTTCGAGTTCGCGATTAGTACAGTAATGTAATTCTATATTATGCTACTACTTTGTACTACTACATTATATAGCAATGCAACAATTCTGTAATTAGGTAATACAATAGAATCGCAACGAATATTACTGACATTCTGCTATAATAAAATGTTAAATCTGTAGTATACAACAATACGGTAATTTAGTAACATAGTAGTAAAACAATAATGAAGTTACTCAGTAATAATATGATACTTGGTTAAAGGTAAATCATAAAGGAACACGAGATTAATATATCGTATAATATTCTACTCAAAACTATATAGTATTTATCTTTTATTTACATTTTATAATTCAAACCCTGATTATGCTCTTATAACAAAAAGACTAGAGATATGCTTAAAATATATCTTATTTACTAACTTTCTTTTACTAAAAAGATTTCATGTATGAAAAAATCAATATTATGGATATCTTAACAAAAAAGTTTGATCATTATAATGGGGGTATTTATATAAAAATCTCAAGGTTATCTAAAGGTTAATATTACAAATTTTAAAACTATACAACCGATGTGCACCAAACGGTATTAATGCGAAGATTTTCGATGTGAAACGTCAGCTGAGAGCTTTTGTTGGTGTAATGAAGCGTCGCCACGTCGTTTTTCGCCACAAAGTGAAGTTAACCACTAGTATTCGTGGACAGAAGATTGTCAGTAATATGTTAATTAATTAATAACTTATCGTTTATAGTCTATGTGTCCATGCCTCTGCAACATCTCCACGGACAAGGCATGAGCTGGAGCAGTTCTTCTGGAGGAGCGTGTCACGTGACTGAGTTGCGTGGTCGCTCTAGTCTCTATGCCTCTTGTGTTTGGTGCACCGTGCACGTGACCGTTGTGACGTAATGCGTTCATCTGACACAAAAAAGAAATAAAAAACCTTGACGTCCACCACTACTGCTGTTGTTTGTAGTAAAAGTAGGAAATTGTATTTTCTAATTCGTCTGAATCTGATCTGGTTTAAGGTGTCCTACGTCATTATATCTACCACTGACCCAAAACGTTTAAACAAGTTTACATACATATATAGCATGGCGCCTCATTCCCATATGGGTAGGCGAAGACCATGTCCTTCCACGTGCCACGATCCTTGCATATCTCCTTTGCTTCTTTCATTCTCATTAAAACTTTCATTCATTTCGCAAGTTTGACGACTTCCAGCCTCCCGAACAAGCCGGATTCCGAAAAGGCTTTAGCACCATAGACCACGAAAACGCCACCATGTCAGTCCGTATACAGGACCAAAGCACAGCGTCTGTCCAACTGCAGCGTGGTGAACGACAGGGAGATGTTATCTTTACTGCGGCGTTGGAGGACCTGTTTAAGCTTATGGAGTGGAACGGACTCATCATAAACAGCAATGGCGAGTACATCACTCATCTACACATTCTCCTGGGCCTAAAAATGAACATGGATATGACGAAAGTTATGTAGAATATCCATGTTCCGCTCCACCCAGTCATCGTTGAGAACTCAGCATTCGAAATAGCAGAAGAGTACACATACCTGGGACACATAGTCCAGCTAGGTAAATCCAATTTCCACAAAGTGGTTAACCGCCGAATCCAACTCGGTCGGGCAGCGTTCGGGAAACTACGGCAGATCCTTTCGTCCAATAGCTGTCAGTGCCTGAAGACAAAGCTCTTCGAACAGTGCGTGTTAGCAGTGATGACCTACGGCTCCAAAACGTGGTCACTGACTATGGGCCTCATACGAAAGCTTAGAGTCAGTCAGCGTGCGATGGAGAGGGCTATGCTCGGAGTTTCTCTACGCGATCAAATAAGAAATGAGGAGATCCGTAGCAGAACCAAAGTCTTCGACATAGCCCTACGAATCGCGAACCTGAAGTGGAAATGGGTGGGGCACATAGTCCGATGGATCGATGGACGTTGGGGTCCGAAGGTGCTGGAGTAGCGACCCAGTGTAGGGAGACCCCCCACCCACAAGGTGGACCAACAATATAAGAAGATTTGCCGGTAGCCGCTGGATCCAGGCGGCGCAAGATCGGGCCTTGTGGACATCATTACGTGAGACCTATGTCCAACAGTGGACATCCATCGATTGAAACTAAGTCGACCTCCATTCATACAAGTTCGTCGGTTTAGAGTACTGTTGACCTGACCGTTATATAAAATTCCAACTATCCCCTTCTCACTCTTGACTCATAAATCCTTTTTGTCAGTCTCCTTTCATTCATTCTCTCTACATGCCCAAACCATCTAAGCATATCTTTCTCAATTTTAATCATTACAGCTTCTTTTATATTTCAATGTCCTTCCACCGTCACCACGTTCCGTGGTTTACCAAAATATGATATAATCTTTAAACTGCATTTTCAGAGTAAACGTTGGCTGATTTTGGACAACCCTGGGTTCAATATCCATCAGGGAAAATTTAGTAAATTACATTATGTAACTGCTTTTAATTTGGAGTGGTGGGAGGCTTGGCCGTTACTAGTAACCACCCTACTAAAAATCCAAAGATCATTTCTACCTTACCTAACCTCTATCCAGATTACTCTTAGACTATATTACCGTCAAACTCTAACCAGACAATTAAAGAAAGTATGGATCTAAGACATTCATTACTCAAAACTTTTTGCTTTTTACGTGGAAAATGGCGAGTAAACTAATAATATCTTTATTTATATAATGATACGGGGGAGGATAATGAGGTATGATTTGGTAACAAAAGCTTTTCCGTATATATCGAATGAATGTCTTAATATGTTATGGAAATAAGATATATTCTTTCATAATACTCATGGTCTGAGGACTCTTGAATATAGCGGGTGATCTAGTGCAAGATGAGCGAGACTGCTGATGAGGCAAAGAGGATAAGGGTCCTAGCAAACAGATCTCTGATCTAAAAATGAACGAAAGACCTTGGGTCCCAAGTAGAAGGCTATAGCAGGGGCAATCCGCCCTCATCTGGAGAAATGGCTAGGCAGAAGGCAAGGATCGTTTTCCTATAGATTGGTGCAAATGCTTATCGATCATGGTTGCTTCGGCAAATACCAGCATTAAATTCATAACTGTAAACACTCGGCTACGAGTTGGTTAAGAGCGTAGTGCCGTTTTATATATAACGCACCACATAATAGCAGAACATTCCAGCTGAAGGCCTCAGCGATATGACGTCGCAGATGGGCCTAAGCTCTCTGTCAAGCATTATAAATACAGTGCTTGTCAGCGACCTGGATTGTTTTGGGTTGTCCACCTTTTGCGAAACTATCATCACGCTGTAGAAGGAACATCAAATGAAGAGGGTAAATGCTGCCGAAGCAATACAATCCCGATGGGGGATCTGAGAAACAGAAGACAGAGATGTATACAATTCTGCCTCCTTTAATGGACTTCTGCTTCATCCGGGGGGACAGAATGGAATGCTTACAAGGATCCTCTACTTCAGAACTGATGAATGTAGGCTCCGCTGGGTTTTATTAGGTAATGTAGCATTGCCGGTGAGTTTACACATTGCCGGGTGTTCTCCTTGATAAGTAAGGTAGGTAGCAGCCCATCGTCCCCCTGCTGGGCACAGGCATAGTACACAAGTGCACACTCTATTCCTTCACTCTCAGTCCGATGTGACGGAAATCCGACACGACCGGAGAGAGATCAGGCGCAGGACCGACGGCTTAACGTGCTTCTCGAGTCACGGGGGTGGATTATCCCGCCAACGTCACACCTTCGAGCTGATATTGAGAAAATCTTAATAGAAAACTTAATATCCATTTTTAAATTGGCCCGACCTGGGACTCGAACCCAGGATCGCATGTCTGTAGTCGAACATGCTAACCACTAAACCAATGAGGCAGTCTTCTTGATAGGGTGTGATCCGACTGATCACTATTTCACCACACCATGATCCGACTTTTCACTCTTTTACCACATATCCTTAAAGCACTGTTATTGTAATCCAAGGTTTCAAAAGTATGACCCCATCAGCTAAGTAATTGAAATGAATTTACCTGTAAATAACATCTTTTATGTGGCTCGTGGTAAAGTTCGTAATCGCTGGAAGATCCATCGGGCTTCTGAGTACATCGCCACTATAACAAAGTATCTACTTTAGTATAGGCCCAAAGACCAACGCACAAAGTATTTCTTCTTTCAGCAAATAGAAATTCTTTATATAAGTGTCGTTAAAGAAGATACACGAATGGTATAAGCAAAATTACATATTAATATAGTGATAATAGTATATTTTGTTAGACTATAGATAATTGGATGACTACAGTGATAGTTCTGATTATTGTTGGGAGTTATTGAGTTATATAGGGGAAACACTATAAAATACCAAAATATCATGCTACAATATTACCAAATGTCATGCAATACAAGGTAATTTTAACAAACGGAAGAGTTTTATGAGTATAGTCTTTCAAGCTGTATTTCCTGAAGTAGTTGTTTTAAGAGAAGTAGTGCTAAATTGTATAAATTCAAATCGTAACAAGTTGTTAGTTAATATGAGTTCGTGTTTTATAATATTTTTTACGTATTTCCGTATAAAGTTATATCAGATACCAACGATTCTGCTTCGTTTTGAATTAAAAAACGAAAAGAAAAACGCAACATCTGTCTTCAAAGATGGAGTTTTACGCATCTTATTATATTACATTTGTCCTATTGGGCACTTAGAGCAAAATAAATTTATTATTATACATTACATTTTATTTAATTATCTATCATCTATCTTTTATTATAACAGTCAAAGAGTAATTTAATTTATGTTTACAAGTTTTTGTTAAAAAATCTTATTAAACAATCCAATGTCTGGTAACCAAAGGACCGCCGTTTCTTTTTATTTTATATTATAATAAATTTAAATGATACCTATTTAAAAAATAAACTTTTTTCAATTAATTTACTTAAAAACCTAGCTGACGCCGACGTGTTTAGGTGTAAAAATCCTTTTTATGTTTCTTTAAGGTGTGCGAAATTATTATAAATATAGAGAGAATATGAGAGAACGGAGAGGAGAAGCATAAAGCACAAGGGCGTAGGGTTCTCCGCAGACATCGTTATTAATTGGATCCATTATTTCATTTCTTATTCTGTGGGCGTTCGTGGGTAATGTTGGTGAAATCAAACACTTTATTAATTAACTCGAGTTATAATGTTCAATCACTTAATGTTCCCGATATCAATTTACACAAAGTCATTAACACTAATAGCTAGGAACGCGACAGTTTCAATAGTCGACCACTCCGGCCGACCGCCGCTCGAGAACTCCCGAGAGACGGACCGGACTCCCAATTATTGACTCTGCCCCCACGCCGACACAAAGATGGCGCCAGCGTTCCACAGACTATTAAACACGGACCAGCGATCCACAGACTCTCGGACTCCGACAAATATATTAATATTTATTACTATCGCAGTTTTAGATCAAATTAATAGATAAATTGTATAGAAGAGTGGAGATGGTAACGACAGCTTGTCCCTTAAAACATTCAGATATAATTTTATAAAATACAACGCATATATTAGTATATATAAAATAATTTAATTCAAACAATAATTTAAATAAAGGATACGGTTCGTCATTTGACTAAATCGTATTCTTAGAAAGAATGACCTTCACGAAAAGAATGGCCTTCACAATATCGTTCCTATTGGTGAATTTGTAAACATTGTAAATGATGGCAATTTGGGATATTGTTATTATAATGTTTCATAAACGATTAGAATTACTTAAATTATATTAATTGTAACTATTAAATACTAACGGGGAATGGTAGTTTCTTAATAAATAAGATAATTAAGAAATATATTTGCCGCCAAACACTCTCATTGGTGTTTTGCCGTTATAAGCTTAAAGCTATATATACTCGTGAAAGTTAGTTGAGTTCTCAGATTTTAATCAACGTTAGCTACGAATTATTGTATTCTAAGTTAGTTGTGTTGGTAAAAAAGGCTGCTCTGTGATACAAAGCTAAGTGTATTTTAAAAAATTAAAACTGATGTCTTTTTAGTATGTAACAGTGATAATTGTGTGATATTTGTTTTTATATTTAATGATAATGAATGTTGATGATGTATTTTACTGTAATTTGTATTAAATATAGCATGAATAAAAACAAAAGAGTAAAAGACTATGGAGTTTCTTGCCGGATTCTTCTCCATCTAATCTGTAGTGGAAGTAAAGAATATTTTAGTTTGGATATCGACCTTTTTTTATTTAAACCCTATTTATTTACTTTTTCAATAATTTTCAGAAAATAGTTAAAATTAATAATTATTAGTACCCTTTATCCTGTTATTTCTGACACATGCATAAAAAATTGATTGTGAGTTTGTTGCGAGGTCTTCTTTCCGAACAGGGCGCCAAAAAAACTCCCGTAACTTGTAACATAATAACAAATATTAGAATAATAAACTTAACCCAAACCGGTGTGCTTATCAAAGTTTATACATTAATATGATTTTATTTTATTTTCGTTCTTAATTTTAGGCGCTCTCTCCTAAACTATAAAGTTGATTAAAACCACCCAAACGCCTTATTAAGAAAGTTAGCAGTATCGTAAAATGAACTTAATTTGATTTATTGAGATACTTAAAAATAACTTATGAAATTAATTCTATACCCCAACTTTCCTTTTCTTTAATGCCATTATAATTAGAACGCCTTTATGGATGTATGGTAGTGAAAGTTGGGTATGGCAGAAGAAGCTTTAAAGCAAAATAAATGCGGTAGAGATGAGAGCGTTGAAAAGTAAGAAATAGTGTGATAAGAGAACGTTGTGGTATAAAAGAAGACGTAGGGACTAAAATTGAGAAAGGTATGCTCACATGGCTTGGGCACGTAGAGAGAATGAATGACAGGAGACCGCCAAAAAGGATTTATGAGTCAAAAGTGCGAAAGTTGGAAGGAGAAGACCAATGGGGAACATTCCTGGACCAAATCCAGGACATTTTAAATAACGGTCAGGTCAAGAGTACTCTAAACCGACGAACTTGTATGAAAGGTTTAATGAGAATGAAAGAAGCGAAGGAGATATGCAAGGATCGTGGCAAGTGGAAGGACATGGTGTACCCCAAAGGTAATGAGGCGTGATGCTTTGTATGTATAATTAGAACTTGGCAATTATTTGTATCTATGTGTGTTATAGATTTTGAAACCATGCTAGAGGTATCCTAAAACGTCCACGTTATAAGGATACCTATACCATATTTCAATAGGATTCAGAACTAGGAAGATAGGCATGTATAAGCTTTTCGTCTGAAAGTTCTTAATAAATGAAAAAGTGTGTTTGTTTTGTTTCATTGCTAACAGGTTAGCGCTTCACTGAATGAAAGCGAGCTAACCTTTAGATTGCCCATGTCTACTAGTTGATATGATGCGACAATTCTGTCTCAAATCAATAATAGAAGCATCTCTGTCTTTTTAAGTCATGTGAGCTATCTATATCGCTTCTTGGTAACTGTTGTAAGCAAATATGCGTAGAAATAACACCAGATAATAGAAAAAACAAAAATTAATTAGTGACAAAGTGACCGTTACGAACGGTGCGTGTGTTGCGTGAAGGTTGTTAACTTTTTTGGGGTATTTTATATGCTGAGTGTTTATAAGTGATTATTTGTATTTTTGACTTTATAATTAATGTGAATAACAATGAAAACCCTTGAGGTAAGATGTAATTTTTAAGATACAAGCCTTTGGCGTACAACTATAAATACAAGACTGCCTTTTTGTCATGTCAAAATCATAACATTTGCTAGTCTTTCATGAATATTTAAGTCCTAAGAGCCACTTTAGTGTCATTCGACCTGGGGGGCAGGCGACGGTTATTTCTGTTAAGCACGGGCAAATTACGGGGTCCAATAAAACGCTGCCGGATAATCTAAGGGCTAACCTGGTAAAAGGTAATTTAACCCTTATCGATTCTACAAGACATCGTGTTGGAAGATGGTAACTAGACATACCGCTAGTCCAGCATTAGACAATTTCGAATATTCCTATTTTTTGTCTTCCAGGAATCTAACTTAGGACTTTGCTAGTGAAGTGAGTCCTGGTGCCAGGTTTTGACTGTTTAACCCATATTCTAACCTAAAGCGTTACAAATATGCTTTCATTTGTTAAATCTTTACACTTGATATATAGACAACTGGTTTTATGATATCAACGTTGAAGGAGAAGATCTTTTCTGTTTGTTATAAAGCCAGTTACCTCGAATAAACTGGTTGAGTGAATCTATTTATAGAGACCCCAATATCCATTCATATCTAAGTGTATATTTTTCCATTTCCTGTCTCTTTGTAATATGTTACATAAAAGCCCTTTTCAGAACCATACTTTTTTGATAAACGATAGTTGCTGAACTAGTATAAAGAACAAGATTTCGTATTTTTACTTTTGGTACTAAGAATTATCAAATACCCTCTCTTTATTCTTTTACCAATAATTCAGTAAATTCAACGTTTCCACAAAAACACTCTAAGTCTATTATACGTAAATATTAATTAGGCTTTTGTTTGAATCATGTTTTTAACAATAAACTTTTAATCTTAAGAAAGGCTTTCAATAAACACAAATGTTTTAATTAAAATTTTAAATTCTTTTAAATATTACGAAAAACACATTTGCATTTCAAATGAATCCTATCTCTTGTCTAATGTATAAGGACTTTATGCGACTTTATTTAAATAAAAAAAAAGATTGTAATTTTAGATAAGATAAAAATGCCTTTCAAATTTTAAGGAAGAATCACAGTTAGCTGTGCATTGGTCTAGTGGTTAGCATGTTCGACTACAGACATGAGGTCCTGGGTTCGAGTCCCGGGTCGGGTCAATTCAAAAATCAATGTTGAGTTTTCTATTAAGATTTTCTCAATATTTGCCCGAAGTTGGGAAGTTGGCGGTGTGATCCACCCCCGTGCCTCGGAGAGCACGTTAAGCCGTCGGTCCTGCGCCTGATCTCTCTCCGGTCGTGTCGGATTCCCGTCACATCGGACTATGAGAGTGAAGGAATAGAGAGTGCACTTGTGTACTATGCCTGCCAATCCGCAGTGGTCTATGCTCTAAAAACCCTCGCTCCTCGGAGTGAGGAGCCCTGTTCCCAGCAGTGGGACATTAATAGGCTGCTACTTACTTACTTAAGACTTTTTTTTGGAATGTGTTTAGCTGTTAGCCATGTAACCGGAAGGATGACGGGATCTTATGGAGGCCACTACTATTCGAATTCGCTTTCCTAGGAAACGCCGCTCCAAGGACGTCTCCTGCGAGGCCGAGCCTCGGCTTGGAGCGACGTTATCGCTGATTCATACCTGAAAAGGACAAAATTAGAAGCGTCCCCGGAAACGTGGGTGAAGTGGACGTCTGGGTGACGTCAGAAATCGGGGACCTCGACTCCGCCGGCGTTGTCGCTGTGTAACGTTTGTATTTTGTTTATTTTTTTTTTTTCGTCGAGGTCGTTAAGGACATATTTAGGCTGTCTCTTCCTAGGCGGATGTTGAGACGGATCCTATAAGAGGACGCGTTAACCACTAGTGGGTTCCTATGATTGATGGCTCTCTCGAAATAATTTTCGGAGAGCTCTTTGAAATAGCTCTTTATCGTGGGGAGTTCTAAGTCCCTATGTATATCGACATTTCGGACGTACCAGGGGCATCCCGTGGCCTTCCTCGTGAACTTATTTTGGAGTGTCTGCAGACGGGCCAGTCTGCGCTCTGGCACGTGTGCAAATACGACGCTGGCGTAAGACATAATGGGGCGGATGCAAGTTTTGCAAAGTGTCACCTTGCGGCGAAGTGGTATTTTACTTTTCTTGCAGATTAGGGGGTGTAATCTACCTAGCACAAACGCGGCTCTGCTACGAAAATTGCGCTTGTGCTTACTAAAGTGCATGGTCTTATCCAGGGTGATTCCCAGATATTTGGCTTCACGGGATGTCCATGTCATAAAGCTTATTGTTTGGCAATTTATGATACCAAATCTGCTTCACTGGTTCACTGGAGGCTTCACTAGAGGCTCGAGGTGATCAGCTTGGTGTCTCGTGAGGTGGTAAAGAGTACACGCTCTGTGCTTGGGAAGTCACAGGTGTATAGCGTGTACAGGAGTGGTGACAGCACCGAGCCCTGGGGGACTCCTGCTCTGAGAGGGCGCGCCGAGGACAGAGTGGCCTTGACGCGATATCTCAAGGAACAGTTGGAGAGATAGTCTCGTATTAAATATACGAGTCAATCGGGTACTCGGAATTGGTCCAGCTTGTAGATCAAGCCGGCATGACACACCTTATCGAAGGCTTTCGCTACGACGCAGATTACAACGGTAAGACACATCATCCGGAAGTCTCCCGCGACCGATGTCGCAGGGGATCTCCCGATTACAATCCGACAAAACCTTACCAAGATGAGAAGTTAAAAGAGAGGCGGCGGATTTGGCGGCGTCCACCGACTCAATTTGTTAAGGAATTTCGTCTAAAGACGTGGAATCATTGCATTGGAGCCGCTCGGAGAGCTTTTACCAATCAATGATTCTTGTGGTTGGTCGTAGTAGGGGATCAGCTTGTCTTAGTCTGACTAGCACAGGCAGATGATCTGAGGGTTATTCATACAATACCTCTAATGAATTAACCTGAAGGGCGATATTCTTCAGAAGCATCACATCTATAATGTCTCCCAGAGCATTCTCGTGGATTCGGCTATAGAGGGTCGGTTCCAGTGGAGCTAGAACCGAGAAGTTGAGATTAGGTAGATTGCTGATCCTGGCTAGTATATTACCATTTACATTGGTTCTACGAGAGCCCCACAGCTCGTGCTTGAAGTACAGGTCACCTCCAAAAAGGACGGACTCCACTAGCTCCAGCAAGACTCTGAGATCGCTCTCTAGCACTCTTTTTGTGGGCGATAAATAAACTGAAGTTAGCACGATTGGCTGATGGCCGGTCATGCCCACCTGACAAACTGACGCCTGTATGTTGGTTAACACAGGGGTGTCGAAGGGGGGTGCACTGTAGCGCTTTTCTAAAATAGATGGCCGTGCCGCCCATTGCTCAGCTTCTATCGTTTCTAATACGATTATAATTCGCAATAGATGGACCGCGATTACAAGGCTTTAGGAAGGTTTCCTGTAATAACAGGATATTTACTTGGTGGGAACACACAAATTCCCGAATTTCATCTATTTGCTTGATGAGGCCGTTTGCGTTGAAATACGCGACAGCGAGCGAGGCTTAAGCCTCTCTATGTTGTTTCTTATTGGGACTGTATCCACTAAGAGACCTAACAGAAGGAGAGCTTCTGGACTGCCGACACTAGGTAAGCATGTTCGATCAGTGCCGCGAGGGACTGACAGGGGTTGCTGCGGATCTAGGCCGTTAGTATGCCGTGTTCGGCGATGTTAATTTGACTGATCACGTGAGTGACCAGTCTGAGATCATCCATCAGGGAAGGCCCTGATGACCTGGAGGGGGCTGATTGAGCTGGCCCGTGGTTGAGAAGGAGCTGCGGGAGACGCTCCCATAGCTCGGACAACGCCAAAGCGGGTCTTGGCGGTTCGGAGACAGACCTAATTAAACCAGGTAGGTTTGCCTGGAGTACCTAAAAGGTCCTCCCAGTGCGCCTCCGCGAATTGCGGGTCCATAGTGGACCCAGATACTACTGGGTGCCCTTTGCCTTCACAGAGGGATGAGTACCTAGTCTAGGAATGTGCCTACCGTTCCCGCCTTTAGATGACGGGGGTGTGGCCTATCGAGAGAGAGAGTGTACTTATAATACCGTAGTATCGCCAACACAACACACTAACACTACACAACGCTGAATATTCAATGTTCAAGCACAAAAAACACAAAGCACCAAACTGTCCGATGTAAACAAACTGTCCGTTGGAAGTCCGTCACGATCGTCGCGACCGTTACTGATCTCATTTATTATAAACAAATGTGACTGCACGCTGCGAGGACCGAAGCGTGACTTGCCAAATTTTTATTTTACAAAATTGATGTATATTCTCCTGCCGCACAAAAGTTACGACTGGAGCGCGTATTGTTTCCTAGTCCGCCCAATAATGCTTCGTCGAAGTCGTATAGTCCTATACTATATTTCCATAAATATGCCGATGTAAAAAGTCCGACTAATTGCGTACCCTACATATATAAATGCAGTAGTACGTAAGCCACTGAAAATAGTGACAAATTTTCGATTTGACTCTGTACACTTGAAATATATTTCGTCTTCAGACCACGTCATTTTTCTATAACGTATTTAATGATACTTCAGATAATGAAATTGATAATAAACGTCATCCCCACTTTCAGATTAAAAGAGATTGTCAATAAATCTTTTTGTTGTCATGATCAATATATTTTTCTCCATTTTTTGCTTAATTAGACTAGTTTTTTTTTAATATCTATAAGTCTAAAGATAAATTTAAAGGCAATAATACTAATTTCAACAACAAAATGGTAGGCACAAAGCGACATTTTGGTCGAAGTGCGACAAACACAATAATTATAATATTGAGGGACAACTTTCAAGGAGCTGTAAGTTTGAACAAAGAGGCAGCTGTATTGACGACAAACTTCATAATGGAGTTTGATACACTGTACATGGAGAGAGGGAATCGCTTATTGATGAGAAACTTGATAAGGTCAACAAACTAGTTAAACACTTATTGCAAAGTTGTTGAGGTGCGTGTACGAACTCGATGCTGAAGGCTTAAGTAACACTGGTTAACGTAAAGTAATACGTAACTTTAAACATTTCAGTTCTTCAAAGAAAACATCACTTAATACGAAATTAAAATAATTTAGCATGCTTAATAAAAGTTGAGAAACAACGCGTGTTGAGATTATTTAAAAATTCATAATCAATGATGTAACAATGCTTCTATGATTTTTGTCTAGCGTATTTTATTTTAGATTAATAAGAAATAACAGAAGTATTTGAGAACTTTGAATATAGTTAACGAAGTCTCGTAAGTAGTGGATTTGTGTAGTCGAAAATAGGACAACAAAGCGAAGAGGAAGAACTAAAATAAATGTAAGTAATGATGAAGAAGGTGCGAGCCAGAACATGGGTTGTTGCGATAAACAATAAACTAGCTAATCAAAAAAAAGTAGATGATGATGTAGAAAAGAAGGAAGAACCTGGGGAATGCCTTCGCATTTACAGATCTATCTTCCTGATTAGTACCCACATCAAGACGGCTAATCTCATATATAGATTAGGAGTCTGTACAGTTAGCCCTATGGTCTTACCGTAAATTTAGTCTGTTGGCATACTGCTCGACCACATAGCAGCTTATGGACTGATCTCTGGAAGTTCCTTGTCATCAAGCAGTATACTATTGGGTTGATTGCGGAGTTGGCGTGACCTGCACAAAAATATGGCACAAATACTTGCTTAAATGTTGCACAATTAGATAAAGGTCTGATGTAAGTTACTACTTGAGGTTTCTACAAAGCAAGAGATTTTTTACTTGGCGCCACGCATTTTCTCTAGCTGTGACTTGTCAGGACCAAAACCTGAAGTCCAACCCTAGATAAATTATGAAATGCTGAATTGTCCCTACTAGGAATTTAAGTCAGACCATGTATAAGCTTAGCATGTGTATCACATTGCGCAAGCGAGGTCATCAAATATATATTATGTAACGTTAGTTTATGCCAGACTTCTCTCGACCTCGTCGTCGTCGTTGTCGCTTCAACCGATGGACGTCCACTGCTGGACATAGGTCTCACGAAATGGTGCCCACAAGGCCTGATCTTGCGCCGCCTGGCTCCAGCGGCTACCGGCGATCCTCCTTATATGTCTGGTCCACCTTTTGGGGGGTCTTCCTACACTGCGTCGTCCAGTGCGGTGTCCATTCCAGCACTTTCAGACCACAACGTACATCGGTTCGTCGGACTATGTGCCCCGCCCATTGCCACTTCAGGTTCGCGATTCGTAGGGCTACGTCGGTGACTTTTGTTCTGCTACGGATCTCCTCATTTCTGATTTGATCGCGTAGAGAAACTCCGAGCATCTCCATCGCACGCTGAGTGACTCTGAGCTTCCAAATGAGGCTCATAGTCAGCGACCACGTTTCCGATCCGTAGGTAAGCACTGGCAACACGCACTGTTCGAAGACTTTAGTCTTCAGGCTCTGAGGGATATTGGACGAAAACGTCTTCTGGAATTTCCCGGAATTTCTCTCGACCTAAGCACAAATATTTGTGAAGTTAACGTTATTGGAAAACAAGAAGAATCTGCGTTTGACTGGCAGGTCTACGCCCTCGAAACATTAGCCAATAAATCATTAGACTTCAAACAATTGTAAACTAAATTTCATTTAGCCCGCTGTCCTTTGAACTGAAATGACAATAACCGTATACTAAGAGACTTTACAAATGTATATATTGCTTATGGTCATTTCCAGGGATTGTTTTTTGCTGGGAAGTGTTTTTACGCACCCTGTCTGAACTAAAACCCAGCAGGATATTTAGCACCTGGCATTGGGGTACTAGTTTTACTGCGGCATAGCGTTACAGCTGTTCAATGGAACAGACGACGTGCAAAGGTGGACTCAACTGTGGTCTCCTTCTCGCCTCCGTTTTTGAGATGACGGCATCACAGAAGATGGCAACTATCCCCCATCCTGCCTCGCTGCTTACGAAATGGCCAACTATGCCCACGAGCGACAGCTTACCACCAAAAACTATTACTAGGAGATGGCGAAGATGCTTTCTCCGTTGTTCTTTGTAAATTATTTCTTCGTACGTCATCAAGTGTAATTATTGTCCAAATCACAAGTTTTTTCGTCTGTGTTATGATAAATCGCTTTTTTTTACTGCTTATCCCCCAACATGGTGGTCGGAGCCCTTTTTTAACCGTTTTTCTTTATTAAAGGAGTTTTTTTTATTTCACCTATGCTTACTTACTATTACATTTACGTTGTATGCCTATTTTACTTTTACATTACATTGTTTATTTTAAATTTTTCATTATCTAATTGTACATTATTGTAAATTTTAATTTTTACATTGCTATATTCTATGCATCTATATATGTATTCTATGTATTGTATTCTCTACTTTATTGTGTTATCTTGTCTTACGTTATTTCTGGTTACTATTATTTCGTTGTACTTGATATTGTATCTATACAATTATAAATTTACCAAGTTACGTTTTTTTGAGTTTACAACTTACATTGGCACTTGTAGTTTTACATTTTCATTATCTGTTTTTATTTTGACATTTATGTTTTCTACATCAAATTTTACATTATTTCTATTTTAATATTTTTCATTGTAATGTTTTTGTATTTGTTCTTTTATTTCACATTTTTCATTATGTTCAGTTAAAAGCTTTTTTCTATATTATATTATTCTACTAAAGGTCGGTTTCTTTTTCTTTGTAAATCGCTTTTTAGTGATCGATGATGATTGTGGGCTTTACAGGATGGGAATCGTTGCCCAAATATATTCCCCAGCGTAAAACAAACTGCAAGATCAATCTATACATACATACATACATAACATCACGCCTCATTCCCATAGGGGTAGGCAGAGACAACATCCTTCCACTTGCCACGATCCTTGCATATCTCCTTCGCTTCTTTCATTCTCATTAAACCTTTCATACAAGTTCGTCGGTTTAGAGTACTCTTGACCTGGCCGTTATTTAAAATGTCCTGGATTTGGTCCAGGAACGTTCGCCTTGGTCTTCCCCTTCCAACTTTCGCATTCACTCTTGACTCATAAATCCTTTTTGTCAGTCTCCTTTCATTCATTCTCTCTACATGCCCAAACCATCTAAGCATACCTTTCTCAATTTTAGTCACTACGTCTTCTTTTATACCACAACGTTCTCTTATCACACTATTTCTTACTCTGTCACTCAGTTTTAATCCACTCATGCTTCTCAACGCTCTCAATCTATTACAATATTTATATACATATATAGAATACAATATTTAAAGTTGTATCCAATAAGTAGCACAAAGTAAACGTTGGTAAGGTGAGAAGGGGTTAGTGATATAATTTGTTAATATTGGCTCGCCTTTGCAGTGGAGCGACTTCAACGTGACAAGGGTTCTGAATTACGTGAATTGCCAAACTATTTTCGGAGTATATAGTGGAAGATTAGAACGCTTTTATCTAAAAGGTGATAAGAAAATAAAAGTCGTAATCAATGTAAGACTTGGTAATCTTGCTCGTGACCTTTTCTTGGCAAGTTTCTTTAGTGTGATATGTTATATAACTAGCTGTTTCGTGTGGTGTTGTGTACAATAATTCACGATATTGATAGTACGATTCAACCATCCAAGTTGGATAGATAAATTCATCATTCTAATTTTGCGGTTATCTTATAGTGAGTTGTCTATCTGATTGACTACTGATAAAAGGCCAACAATGTTCAAATTCTCACCAACAAAAAGCGCATATGGTAGATACATGCTTAAATCCTTCGGGTTGACGACGTTGATGTCCAAAAGGAGCTGCATGATGTTGTACGGCATCCAGCAGAAGGCGAATAGCACAGCCAGAAGAAGTAGTATCCAGGCAACACGTTTTCTTTCCTTCATCAGTCTTAAGCCCTGCAATTATTCTTGGATAAATGTTACATTTCTTTAGGTTCTATCTTACTAGATGATAAGTGATAATACCTCTCAGCCCAGGGTTAGGCAAATTTGCCAATTAATATATTTAAGAATCAAGCCCAGGACCTTTTTGTAGGTTATGGGTATTGAAACCAGTTTCTTGAATAAGGTAATAGTGCAAAGATGGCTTAGACCGCTTAACATCCCCTAAAGCATCACATATTTAGGGGACCCCGTTGTTGTATTAACAATACCATTAACACATAAGGCTTAGGAGAAATTGGTAAAATCGGACATTATTCAATTATTGAAATGTGTAGTGTCATAAGTACGGATTTTTCCAGCATTCCCATTACGGATCTGGAACTACGCAAGTAACACCAATGAGCAAAGTTAAGTTATTAATATCTATACAAATGAAAAAAACTGGAGAGTCTATTTGTGGTATAAAAGAAGATGAAGTGACTAAAATTGAGAAAGGTATGCTTAGATGGTTTGGGCACGTAGAGAGAATGAATGAAAGGAGATTGACAAAAAGGATTTAAGGGCCAAGAGTGAATGCGGAAGTTGGAAAGGGAAGATCAAGGCAAACGTTCCTGGACCAAATCTAAAACATTTTAAATAAGGGCCAGGTCAAGAGTACTATAAACCGACGAACTTATATGAAAGGTTTAATGAGAATGAATGAAGCGAAGAAGATCGTTGTTGCGGACGGGATCACCGAGCCTTGCGCATTGCCGGCGGTGACTGATTCTGATTGGTCAACTGCCGGCGACCCCCTCCCCATCCTACCTCAGCACCTGCAATTGCCCTTTCACTCGCTTTTCCGGCCGCATGTGGCTGTCGGGTGAGAGATTTATATAAAAGGGCACTCCCATGGATCGATCGGACAGTTTTTGTCACGCCCGTCCCCGCTGCGTGAAATGTCTGGGCGACCACGGCACGGCCGACTGCCCCAGAACTGTCCCGACCGAGGAGCCGCCAAGCTGCATTCTCTGCGGGTCCCAGGGTCACCCAGCGAGCTATCGCGGGTGTCCCAAGGCCCCAAAGAGGGCAAAGCAAGGCGGAAACTCGGCCGCGAGACGTCCGGGGCCCGTCAGGCCTGCCCCCAAACCCGCCCAGACATACATAGATGCGCCCCTCCCGACCCGCAACGCATGGCACGCATGGCCGGCCATGCCAGCAAGCCAGGCCCCCGCGCCCCCCCAACCTCAACCTCAACCGGCCCCTCAGGCCCCTCAGGCCCCTCAGGCCAATCAGGCCCCATCAGCACTTAGCAACTTTGACATAGTTGCTAAAATAGCGTTCGAAATCGACCTGGACGAAATAGACGTCCTAGTCGAAAAACTTAAAGACCCCAACCCCTACGCCCGCTTCCAAGCAATAGGACAGCACCGCAGACTCATCACGGCGGTCAGCAACCTAAAAGTTTAAAAATTTTAAAATCAAAACCAATTATGGATTTACGCCCCATAAGTAATTTAACAAGTAGGCTAAAGCCTCACTCGTTGGCTGTCGTTTACTTTAACGCGAACGGCCTTATCAATCAAATAGACGAAATTCGGAACTTCGTATGTTCCGAACAAGTAGATATCCTGCTAGTACAGGAAACGTTTTTAAAACCCAGCAACCGCGGACCGAACATAGCAAATTACAAGCTAATACGTAACGATCGAATCGGAGCGAAGGGCGGCACCGCGATTTATTACAAAAAATCGCTTCACTGCACCCCTCTAGATCCCCCTAACAGCTTAGTAAACATCGAAGCGTCCGTATGTCAGGTGGGTATGACCGGCCATCAGCCGATCATACTAGCATCCGTCTATCTACCGCCATCAAAACGCTTACTAGAAAGCGACATCCGCACCCTGTTCTCCCTTGGCGACGCCGTCATCCTTGGAGGTGACCTAAACGCCAAACACGAACAGTGGGGCTCCCGAATTCGAAACCACATAGGTAGAGAACTAGCCAGGTTAAGCGACCTCCCAGACTTACAGTGCTCAGTCATAGCACCGGACGAACCGACCCATTACAGCAACCGAACAGACCCACTCGACCCCGGAGACATACTCGATGTTATGCTTCTAAGGAACATCACGCTTCACGTGGATTCCATAGAGGTAAAACACGAGTTAAGCTCTGACCACCGACCTGTCCTAGCAAAACTAGGACAACACCTAAACGCGACCCCCCCGACAAAAAAGGTGATAAATTGGAAGCAGGTATCCGACCGCCTCCAATCACTTGACCCCGCGGACCTCACCGACATACCTGATCTCATCGAATCAGAAGCAGACGCCACCTTAGCATCATCCCGATTAACGTCTCACTTGAATGACACTCTCGTAGGTTGCACCCGGGAAGTCCCCGACCTCTCCGGTCGGAGGAAACTACCGGACGACGTACGGGAGCTCATCACGCTCAAAAATCGCGCAGCGCGAGCCCACGATTCATATCCCACACCAGATAACCGGAGAACGCTCTGGAATCTCTTCAGGCAGGTCCGGGAACGCCTCGCCGAACTAAGAAACGACCGATGGGACCGGAAGCTAGGGGACCTCGCTCCAACGCACACCACGTTCTGGAGACTAACGAGGAACCTCAAAGCCGAAGGCGCCGCATCAATGCCGCCCCTCGACCGCCCCGATCAGTTACCCGCGTTTGACGACTTTGATAAGGCCGAGTGTTTAGCAGACAGCCTCGAGACTCAGTGCTCGCCTAGCACTACTAGCATAGACCCAGAACAGGTCGAGCTAGTAGACAACGCGCTCAATAGGTTAAATTTCGCGGCCCCCACAAGTGAGCCGTTAGAACCCACGACTTTCGATGAAGTGCACACAGTCATTAGGTCACTCCACGCGCGAAAAGCACCAGGCCCCGACGGCATCCCCAACAAGATGCTCAAACGCCTCCCAGATCAGTTCATGTACCTCCTGGTACTCATATTTAACGCCCTTCTGGCGGCCTGCTCATTTCCTGACGAGTGGAAAGAAGCCACCGTCATAGGAATTCACAAACCGGGCAAACCCCGTACATTACCGAGCAGCTATCGACCCATCAGTTTACTCAACACGATTGCAAAAGTGTATGAGAGAATTATATTAAAGAGACTCAAGGCAGTGGTAGAGGCCAAGAGTCTCCTGCCAGACCATCAGTTTGGCTTTCGCGCTAGACACTCCTGTGTTCAGCAAGTGCACCGCCTCACGGAGCACGTCATAGATCATCTCTACTACAACCGTAACCGTGGCCCCACAGGCACGATCTTTTTCGATGTAGCGAAAGCTTTCGACAAGGTATGGCACGCCGGCTTAATTTATAAGCTTTTCCATCTTGGTGTGCCAGTTAGTCTAGTAACACTGTTACGAGACTTCCTAACAAACCGCAGCTTTCGTTACCGCGTCGAGGGCACTCTGTCCTCACGCCGCGCAATTCGGGCCGGAGTCCCTCAGGGCTCCGTACTGTCACCACTGCTCTTCTCGCTGTACGCCAGCGACATGCCTAGAACGCCTCACGTTCATCTAGCTCAGTTCGCGGACGACACCGCACTATACACCTCCTCGTACTCGCTTACTCACATCTCCTCTCGCCTCCAGAAAGCGGTCAATAGCCTAGGCGATTGGTTCCGCAAATGGAGAATTGAGGTTAATGCTGAGAAAAGCACAGCTATATTGTTCACCGGTCCCAAGAGGCCAGATCGCCGAGATCTGGCAACAATTAAACTTTTTAATTCTCCGATCCCTTGGCAACGGAAAGCCAAATACCTAGGAGTCACCCTAGATGCGTGCATGCACTTCACCGAACACATTCGCACCGTCCGTGGCAGGGCAGCGTTTGTGCTAAGTCGCCTCTATCCCATGATCTGCAAGAAGAGTAAATTGTCACTGCGCCACAAGGTGACACTCTACAAAACTTGCATCCGCCCCATATTCTCTTATGCGAGCGTAGTGTTCGCTCACGTTCCTGCACGCCGGCTGGTTCGACTCCAGACGCTGCAGAACAAATTCATGCGCATAGCCACGGGCGCCCGCTGGTTCATGCGCAACGTCGATCTCCACAGAGATCTCGACCTCGCAACGGCCAACAACCATTTCGAAACGCTCTCCGTAGACTACTTCAAGAGAGCCGTCAGTCACCCCAACCCTCTCATTAGAAATGCCGCCTCTTATGGGATTAGGCTCAACATCCCGCCTAGGAAGAGGCGGCCCAAACACGTCCTTGACGACCCAGACGACCAGACTACCATTGACAACGCCCAGTACACTTTCACACACACACAGCGTCTTCACCGGCGAAGACGAGGTCCCCGCTATCTGACGCACCCCGGCCGCGAACATCAGTCGCGGACCCATGGGCGTCAAGATTAAGCACCTGTCCGATTGTCTTTTTCAGCAGCTGCAAACGTTGCTCTAAGCCTATGTCCGAGCCTCGCAGGAGGCGCCCTTAGAGCAACGTCTTCTCCCGACGCAGCAGGGCCCTTCTACGGGCCCACCCCTTGGCAGAGCTTCTGCGCTCGTTACCCCCTTCGGTTACGCTGTAAAAGCCAGCAGGGCTAACAGCAACTACACAATACGAAAAAAAAAAAAAAAAATCGATCGGACACATCTAGCCTTAGACTCCCGAGTGGAGAAGATCTTAAGCGCGACCATCGAGACAGAACTCTGCCGAACCGAGCCCTAAGACCGAAGCACGAATATGAATAACCGAACCTCCGAACCTTGAAGACACAAGCCCGAACACTGACGATCGAACTTCCGAACACTGAAGACCTACGCATCAAATATTGAAAAACCGACGAAGAACTGAACACCGAACCCGCAAGATCAAAGCACCTGAACCACATACAGTCCACTGAACCCGGAGGGATTCGTCTGAACTAGAATCCCTCCCCAATCGTGGCAAGTGAAACGTGGACTCTGCCTACCCCTATAGGAATAAGGCACGATGCTATGAATTGCACTAATAGGATATAAAAGTACAAACCTTACTTCTAAAATAAATCTGTGTCTGTAACTATTGGTCTAGATTTTGAAGGCACTCTCACTGGCAGATAGTTGAAGATATAAGGCATAACTTGAGCCAAAATAGAGTTTATCGAACCAAAATATGTTTACTCAATAATATTACAGCGGGGAATCGAACCTCCTGTCAGTTCAGAACACGAGGGTTAATTAATCACGAGTTTAATTCCAATCAATTAACAGAATTTGATTTAGTACTGCAGGAAGTTGCGGTCCAACGCGTTGAATCCGGATGATTCAATTAACGAGTTACAATGGCTTAATTGGCTGAATATTTGGCATTTTTGTCCACAGTTTCATTAATTATATACTAGCGAAATGCGCTGGCTTTGCACGGGTAATACAGAGTATATTATGTATAAAACTTTTGTCTTCTATGGGACCTTGATCCTCCAGATAACGAGAAGCACAAATTCAACCGGCAGCAGGAACTATAATACAACATCGATAGCTACTGATTACAATAGGCAAATCCTTATTTAAACTAATATTATAAAGAGGAGACATTTGTGTTTTTGTATGTGTGGAACGCTTTTTCACTAAAACTACTGGATCGATTTCAAAATTTTTTTCAGCATTAGAAAGCTGAATTTTCAGTAAATAATGTGGAGTAATAATGTGTGTGTGTATTACTTTCTCAAAAAAATAAAGATCCGTAGTAAAAATCGCGTGCACTGCGGAAACTATTGATGATAGAACAAAAAAATGTTCTACAATATTATAAAACGTATTAATATCTACAAAAATTGTAGTTACGCCACTATGACTACTCTATTGCCTTTTAAAAGTTAATAAAAGTGCCGACAATAATCAAACCATATTATTTATACCTCTATATTAATCCTTTTCAATTAAATAGTTTATTAAAGACCGTTTCAATACCCATAAAACAATTTTTAAATTATTAAAATCGGATATTCCATTCAAAAGATTTAACATACATACATACAATAACATCACGCCTCATTCCCTTCGTGGTAGGCAGAGACAACATCCTTCCACTTGCCACGATCCTTGCATATCTCCTTCGCTTCTTTCATTCTCATTAAACCTTTCATACAAGTTCGTCGGTTTAGAGTACTCTTGACCTGGCCGTTATTTAAAATGTCCTGGATTTGGTCCAGGAACGTTCGCCTTGGTCTTCCCCTTCCAACTTTCGCATTCACTCTTGACTCATAAATCCTTTTTGTCAGTCTCCTTTCATTCATTCTCTCTACATGCCCAAACCATCTAAGCATACCTTTCTCAATTTTAGTCACTACGTCTTCTTTTATACCACAACGTTCTCTTATCACACTATTTCTCACTCTGTCACTCAGTTTTAATCCACTCATGCTTCTCAACGCTCTCATCTCTACCGCATTTATTTTACTTTTGTGATTCTTCTGCCATACCCAACTTTCACTACCATACATAAGTGTTGGCACCAACACTCCAGCATGCACTGCCAGTCTAGCCCTTTGAGACACCATCTGGCTATTCATAAAAGCATGCAGAGCACCATTTACCATATTCCCTGCATTCACTCTCCTTTCGATATCACTTTCACATGTTCCATCTTTTGTAAATTTAGATCCCAAGTATACAAATTCTTTCACCTCTTCCACTTGTTCCCCATCTATCAAAATATTGCCATTCATCATAGATTCATCTCGTTCAAAAAGCATAACTTTCGTTTTGTTTACATTTACTTTCATTCCTTTCCCTTTCAAAGCTTCATTCATTGGTTAAATTCGTTAAATCTTTCATTCATTTCAAATGAATGAATGAAATGAATGAAAGATTTAAGGAATTTAAAAATGTCAGAGAGATTTCGAATTTAGATGTAAATAACGAAAAAACCCTACTATCTCATTTTACTTTAATATAAAAGCTTTAATTTAGGCGTTAAACCTTTAGGGGCAGTCTTATAAATGTGCTAAATAAGCTATCCATTACACGAATCTGACACGTTATACTAAACTTTTATTAACCGACTTCAACCGAACTTCACCGACTTTTTTTTTTAATTAAAGGTGGTGCTCGTCATGGGGTTCCATTTTTTTTTAATCCAGTTCTGATGATGGCATCCATGAGAAACCCGGATAGGTCTTAAATTTGCGTATGTGTGCGACAAATGGACTAATAACTCAAGATCACGCCAACCGATTTCGATGATTCTTTTTTTATTAGAAAGGATGTACTTCAAATGTTGTTTTGTGATAGTTTGGTTAGGTTCTGGTGATGGAATCCGTGACAAAGTGACGGAACTCTTCAATTCTTAGGGGAAAATGAACGATACTCGACAGAATCTTCTATAAGCTATCAAGATATTTGAGTTGCCTACCGTGACTTCGGTATGGTCAAGGGCTAGTCGTAGTTAAATATGAAGGTCAATGGAACTCCTCAACGGCTTACAGTAAGGGTGCGATTTTTGGCAAAATCTATAACTGTCTGTAATGAAATGCCAATGACCTTACGTTTGTTGCTGCATGGCAATATTTGAAAGGTGAATTAAATGTGAAGCGGTGGTATAAGAGTTTCGGGTTCGAACCCGGGTATGGCGATCACTAAAAATCAAAAAATAAATATAAATTTTAACAAAATAAGAACCGCCTTCAAAACAAACTTACATATACATTAATATGCTCTACTCAATTATTTCTTACTGTTTAGAGCATATTAATGTATTTGTAAGTTTGTTTTGAAGGCGGTTCCTTTTTTTTTTAATTTATATTTATAATGCTAACCTATAAATTAGACAAAAAGGCGCATTTATCACTCTGTATCATCAATTAATCAGCTTTTATTGTATTAAATTCTATAATAAAAGTTTATTTAAAATGTAAATATACAAGTGTTTTGTCCTTATTCATAAATGAATAAAATGTGACTGGTTGAGACCAAGTTACTCACTTAAGCGTTACACATTTTTTGAAATAAAACTTCTTTGACTTGGGGAGTAAACTGGCAAACACGTCACGCTCAAAACACACCGTATTCCTGATTTGTCCACCCCCGTGATTTGTCCACCCTTTTTATAGGAAATAACCGTCGCTTGCCCCGCACGGACGTATTTGCGTCGAACGACGATAAAGTGGCTCTTAGAACTTAAATGTCCATGAAAGACTACCAAATGTTATAATTTTTATGTTTGCAAATAGTTAAACTTTACAATGTTTTTTTTTGTTTAATAAATTAAGACTCTGGTGTAGCGTCATGTTGCGCTAATCTTTAAGATAGTGAGAAAAATCCTTTTTGTATTTATAGGCTCATATCTTAAAAATTAAAACTTATCTCAAGGGTTTTCATTGTTATTCACATCACTTTAATAATAAAAAACACATATAATCACTAATAAACACTGACAATTTATAAAATACCACAAAAAAACTTAACGATCTTCGACGCGACACACGTACCGTTAGTAACGGACTCTTTGTTCCTGATTTATTTTCTATTTTCTGGTATTATCTCTACGCCTATTTTGTTACGACAGTTACCGATAAGCGAAATAGATGATACACATTATGACTTTAATAAAAAGAGATGGTTATATTTCTGATTGCCCGAATCGCAACAGAACTATTGGCCTATGTCACCTAGTAGCCAATACGGGCAATTATGTCAACTAGTGGTTGGTTCAAAAATGTTGCAATACATAATAAATTCTAATATAGCAGTGTTCACTGTCACTCTCGTTCCCTTAGTAATCGACATCCTTTACTCGATTAAGCGTTACAAAGCCGAGCGTAACGGCTCAATCTCATTCAATATCCACAAAATATGCACAGTTTAGATAAGCTTTAACTTTAATATCTTCAATATATAGTGTACCTGCTGCATACTGACATTTCCCTCGTCGATGTCGAAGGGCGGTCGAACTGAACACAGCGTTCTGCCCATAAACGCGTATGACAGGATTGTTATGGATCCTAAATAAAAAATCGTTAATTAAAACGTAATTATAATGATGTAACATCAACAACAATATAATAATTGTTGATTTGATCTTAGCAGGAACCCATTACTCACCAGGAATCGCGTAAACTAACGTAAAACTAAATGTGCCGAATTGCTTTCTGGTCTCTGGACTCGGCCATTCCTCCGTGCAGAAGTGTACATCTTTGGTTTCTATCTAAAAACAGAAAGAATACTGAACACTGATAAGTTTGTCGTAAATGAAATATAACATTTTTATATTATAAATTATATATAAAGGACTTCATTTTTGATTTGGGAACAAATTATTTATAATGGTCATTCTTTTATTAAGTCTAGAACTGTATTCAGTGATCGGCTACATTACTTAATTGTGCTGGTTTAAAGGGAAGTACACCATTTTCCTCATAACATCTGCCTCATTGGTCTAGTGGTTAGCATGTTCGACTACAGACATGAGGTCCTGGTTCGAGTCCCGGGTCGGGCTAATTCAAAAACCAATATTGAGTTTCCTATTAAGATTTTCTCAATATTTGCCCGAAGTTGGGAAGTTGGCGGTATGATCCACCCCCGTGCCTCGGAGAGCACGTTAAACCGTCGGTCCTGCGCCTGATCTCTCTCTGGTCGTGTCGGATTCCCATCGGACTATGAGAGTGAAGGAATGGAGAGTGCACTTGTGTACTATGCCTGCCAATCCGCAGTGGAGCAGCGTGGTGGGTGTATGCTCTAAAAACCCTCGCTCCTTGGAGTGAGGTCTGTGCCCATCAGTGGGACCTTAATGGGGTGCTACTTACTTACTTACACCATTTTCACAAAATATATTGACTTTTAATACACTTGTATTAAGACGCCTGTTATAGTTTAATAGCAATTATTTCTAGGAGTATTCTTACTGACTAGAAAATTGTAGGAGTCTAAAATGTGCAGAAAACTTAGTTATCATTTTGTGTTGACCTTAATTTTTACACCATTCTCATAGAATTTAATACTCGGAATATTTTTTTTATTTTCAGACGCCTGTTATTATTTAATAGTAAAAGTTTTAAGGAGTATTTTTACTAATTACAAAAAAGTAGGAGTCAAAAAGTAAAGGTATCCTTAGTTTTCAATAAAACTTACCGAAATATTCTTAGAAAACTTAGATATAATAGGGACAGTCTCTTTTCTAACTGACGCTACTAATAGTAGTGGTATGAATATTAAAAGAGCTGCAATCCATATCAGCGTGAGGAGGAGCAACGCCTGTCTCCGTCCTGGAGGTCGGAGTCGAGGTTCTGGTGATATTGATAGCCAGCGGTCCACTGACATTGCTGTTAGCGTGAATACGCTTGCAGCAACTGCCACACCTAAAGAAGACGTAAATTTTAATAAAGTCCATTGATTTGAGTCTAATTTTAAAAATAGTTAAGACTTTTATCAAGGACTCATAGTCATTTAAAACACCATTAAGAAATCCACTAATCCTGTAAATGCGATTGACGAAACACTAGATGAATTGTATGACTTTTACGAGTTTACTTAAGGCTTTTGACCCTGTAGATCACATAAATTATTCAGTAAACTTAAATCATGCGCTATTGATGGAGTCCTTTTGAATTGATTCCGATCATAACTTTTGGAAAGAAAATAGAGGGTTGTTGGAGAAAATAAACGGATTCTCGTCAAAAACATTTGAATCTCCTTCAGGAGTTCCGCAAGGCCCTCACCTAGGACCACTATTATTTGTAACTTTTGTTAATAATATAGTGTTGACTATTTGAACGGGTACATACCACGATGGCGTTTTTTTTTATGTTGCCGTTCAAATAGTCAATATGTTAATAAACCACGAAAATTTAAGTTTAAAACAATTAATAATATAGTGAATTGTTTTAAGAGTTCCAAAAGTCTAGTATTTGCGGATGATCTTAAAATAATTAAGTCAAAAGTCATTTCAGCACTTTAATGCGACCTTGATAAATTACAACGTTGGTGTCTCGTTAATAGAATTTGTCTAAATGCTAAAAAAGCTATCATATCCATAACGATTGGAAACTAAATAGTATACCTATTTCTTAAAGCATCAGTGGTTTTCTGCTTGAAAGAGTTGATTCTATTCACGACCTAGGCATAATACTTGATAAGAAATTGGGATTTCACATACACATTGAAAAAATAGTTAACAATGCATTCCGACATATAGGTTGTATTTTACGTAATTGCAAAAGCCTTGGACCAAAGTTATTTTATATAATTCTTTCGTAAGATCTGGTTTAGAATATGAGAACGTCGCTTGGAGTACACATTAAGCACATTAGAAAGGGTCCAAAAACGATTTCTCTGGTATTTGAAGTATAGTGTAAATATGGCCAAAAAAAAAATTACCATTCTATTATGATCGTTTAAATTTTTTTAATGCAATCTCTTAGCAATCGAAAGCAGTTGTTAGATAAAACGTTCTTGTTTAAACATATCAATGGGATCCTGGATCCGCCGGAACTCCTCTCCAAAATTAATTTTCATTTACCAAACAGACTCCTACGCAAAAATACTTTGAATATCTTCACCTTATCACCACGCATAAACCTAGGACAGTTTGCACCAATCAAAAAATTAGTAAATACATACAACAATTTACATAATAACAATATAGCTGGTGAATTTGCGGATGCACTACCTATATTTAAAAAGATCTTTGAACTTATTGGTAATACTGTAGAGAAAGTTAAATGTACAGTATTCATAGGTATAATATTAGATTTTTGGCATCAGTGGGGTGCCCATATTAGGACTCTGGCAGGCAAACTTTGTTCCGCTGCATTCACTATTAGAAAAGTTAGACAATACACTGATGTTGAAACAGCCAAAATGGTGTATTTCGCTTATTTTCATAGCATTATGTCTTACGGCATATTGTTATGGGGTAGGGCGGATATTGAAACTATATTTATTTTACAAAAAAGAGCAGTACGTGCCATATATCAATTAGGATCTCGAGCTTCTCTAAGAAATAAAATTAAAGAAACATCAATTATCACAGTACCATCGCAATACACATTAAATAATATCTTATATATCCGTGATAATATTCATTTACAAAGTAAGAAAAATGAAATGCACAATTTATTGATACAAGAAATAAAAACAAACTTGTAATTCCATATTTTAGAGTGAAGAAGGTTCAGAAATTATTTGACGGAATGAGCATACGCATTTTTAATAAGATACCGCAATCAGTTTTAGATTTGCCTAAGCATAATTTTAAGAAATATGTCAATAACATCCTTTTACAAAAGGCGTATTATAATGTTGAAGATTATTTAAGCGATAGAAATGCTTGGACTTGATTCCAGTTGCTCACAGAAGCAATATATTGCGCATTGTAACATACAAAGCTATCTTTAAAAGAGTAACCGTTGAGTTTTTTGTCGGTTTCTTATCAGCGGATTCAACTTTCCGAACCGGTGGTAGATTTGTTTAGAGCCTACTTGAATAAAGAACATTTTGATTTTGATTTAGTTTTTAGTTCAGTTCTTATAATTTTGCAATAGAAGTCTGCATATGCACGTTTTTGCTTTTTTTTTGCCATGTTGGAAAGCTAATAAAAAGTACATCTAATTTGAAGGGAATATCACTGGTAGATAGTTGGAGGGAACTCCCTCCACCGCATACATATATTTATCCGGCATTTCCCACAGGAGCGGAGAATTTTCAGGGTATTTTATTCAGGCCATTTTCCGAAGCTGCTCCAACGATTTTAGACGTTTTTCCCACGGGAAGGGCAAACTCGTTTGTTCCTGATAATATTACAGGCTGCTGGATCAATTTAATTTTTCTTGTGGACAGATAGTTGATATTATAGATGCTATAGATAGGCTAGATGTTGCACCCGAATTTCCAGAGGAACTGGCTTTTGTTATCTCATTCTCATAAACGCTGTATTAGTTTGTGATTTTTTTAATTCAATGGACTGTTGACATTAATTTAGTTTAAGGCCAATTAAGGATTTTACGTTTGTCTATGCGAGTCTCTCTATGATATGAGTATGTGTGTGTGTGTGTGTGTGTGTGTGTGTGTGTGTGTGTGTGTGTGTGGAGCCAAATACAAACTACTTACTCACTATTTAAATTTATTATAAATTATTATAATTTATATATAAATGATAATATGGGTTAATTTTTAACTCTATTTCTCGGAACTGCTGTAACCATTTTGGGTGTTTCCCAGGGATGTCTTATGTCCCTGGTAATATTCATAACTGTTAGATCAATTAATTTATTGAGAGATAGGATTTATTGTGACAAATAAGATGTAATCCATGTTTATCAATAAATATATTGGAACTGCAAGTAAATCTTTTTATTTTCTAACAGTTGAACCGATTTCAGGCAATTTTTCTAATGGAAAAAAATATTACCTTAATTTTTTACTGTTGGATAGGTGTAATTATACGATTTATTTCTCCTAAATTGGCACAGGAACAGGAAATCCAAGAATACAAATAATACTACTACAGTCTTAATTAAAAGCAAAGTTTGTTGAATTTTACCAGTTTTTTGTGGAAATATGGTTGGATTTACATGTATTTTCTATAAAGTTCATATTTTTTGAACTATGTTTACTTATCTACAATAGAAAAGTTCTGAGTTCTCTACAGTTGAGCTTTCAATTAGTGGATTCCATTAAGGTTTGTTTACTGAGCAAGCTTCTCACTGTATTCATCTGGTCTGTTAGTTTTTTAATTACTGTATTTTATCTATTTACATATAAACGTTTTAGAGTAAAAAGGTTTTCAATTTGAATCGTGATTTAATCTCAATTTAAATAGAAGAAGAAAAGACAATGTTTTATTCTGCATTTTAGGAGAAAAATAGACATAATCTATATAGATATGTGGATGTAATACCATTCAGACGCTTATCACGAAATCTTTAAAACTATAGATTCGATTGACTTGAAATTTAGCATAGTTATTCCTGTTACAACGTAAACTCTCACCAAGAAACAGTTTCTCCATACCCCCACGGTATCGGCACTTATAAGCAAAAAATGATGAACTACTGTGAGCTCTGCAATTCTTTTAGCCCAATTGACTTGAAATTCGGCACACGTATTTCTTTCGCGCTGTAGATGCTCATTAAGAACAGGTGTCTTCAAATTTCATGGGTTCGAGAACTCCTGCAGGAAAAGTTAGTATAATGGAACAAAATCATGGTTATAAGCTATGATTAATAAGTAAATATAACATTTTTCAGCTAAATAGGATAAAGTGATGTGATAAAATTCTAAACAAAACAAATTCATAACAAAATGTAATTCAAATTTAAACTGACTAATAAAATACGACCCTTGTCACCATTAATGTGCCGGCTATCCTCGATCCGAATGGAATTGCACGTGATGATGGTAAGATACTTGATGGTATGTCGTTGATGCCTTGGAAAAAAGGAAGGTCGTTGGTGTGGGATGCTACATGTGTTGATACGCTTGCACCATCTCACAATTGACATTACCTCCAAATCAGCGGGAGCGGAGGCGTCATTAGCTGAAAACGCCAAGAGGCGCAAATATGAGAGCCTTGCTTTAGAATACATATTTGTGCCTTTTGGCGTGGAGACATTGGGACCGTGGGGACCTGAGGCTAAAAGCTTTTTGAAAGAAATCTCATCTCACTTAGTTGATGTCACCCGTGACCCTAAGGCCGGGTGGTACTTCGGATGAGAGCGTTGAGAAGCATGAATGGATCAAAACTGAGTGACAGAGTAAGAAATAGTGTGATAAGAGAACGTTGTGATATAAAAGAAGACGTAGTGACTAAAAT
>JACTOM010000810.1:775980-788906 GCA_015832385.1 Elymnias hypermnestra
CTGGGCATGAGGTCCTGGGTCGAGCCAATTCGAATTCGATATTGAGTTTTCTATTAAGATTTTCTCTCAATTTGCCCGAAGTTGGGAAGTTGGCGGTGTGATCCACCCCCGTGCCTCGGAGAGCACGTTAAGCCGTCGGTCCTGCGCCTGATCTCTCTCCGGTCGTGTCGGATTCCCGTCACATCACGGACTATGAGAGTGAAGGAATAGAGAGTGTACTTGTGTACTATACCTGCCAATCCGCAGTGGAGCAACGTGGTGGGTCTTTGCTCTAACCCTCGCTCCTAGGAGTGAGGAGGCCTGTACCCAGCAGTGGGACGTTAATGGGCTGCTACTTACTTTACTTCCATATTGAACTGTGTCATCATTTACCATCAGATGTGATCATAGACAAGCGCAAAGCGTCAGCTATAAAGAAAAATGGCGCTGTGTTATGGCCGTTTGTTATACGTGTAAATGTGTCGTAACAAGGCTTCCTCCTCCGTGGGGCGTGATGTAAAACAGACCTTACTTAGGGTAATAAATTATTTGGTTCCTTAGCTATACAGTGGTGTAATTTAATTTCGTATGGAGGTGATAGATATGTAGTTACAACATCAAAATGTATTCCCCGATTTTGTTATCAGTCGATTTTTTTTATTTGTTTGACTAACCTTGTATATAATTGACAATTTTGCACACTGTCTCTCCATAGAACCACAGTAAGGTGATTGCTTTGCTGAGCTGGATTGGCATACAGACACCCGTCACCAACAGGTCTGCCGCAGAGAGATTCACTAGGAAAATGTTGGTCACACTGTGGACAAGAACAAATTGCTTTACAACTACCTTCTTTTATCTTTTGAATAAACTGAATGGTTTTGGAAAAAATAAAATGAATGGTTTTGAAGTAAACGACAAATCTACTGGTTGGTATACAGATAATCTAGAGCCTGAGAAAGAACATAGCCCATTTTTGAGTAAAAGAGTTATAAGGGATGAAAGAATCACTATTTTAGAGTTAGAAGCTTGAAATTTAGTTTTTAGGCTGTCATTTCGATATATCGTAAAGTTTTGTTAAAAGATCTTGCTAAAACCATTGTTGTTTAAAAGGCGATTAAAAGTATTTCCAAGTTTCACTTTAACTCCTGCTTAATAATAGACCTTCGGCTAATGAGGTCGAATCAGTGTTGAAAATTTAATGAGGCAAATATTAAACTTCGTTCTACCCACATACGGTCAGTTTCATGGAATTTTCAACAGGTTTTTTTTGTGTAAAACTTCATGAATAGCTAAGAGATGTTGTGTATTTAGGACCACTTATGATTGAATCATTATATTTACTTTGTGTAAACTTTTGACTTATTTTTTAAGAATTTTTGTCTGCCCGTTTATAATCCAGGTTAATTCTGAAACAAATGGATTCTGATGCGAATTTAGAAGGAAAGCAAATCAAACTTTGATGAAGTGGATGAAGTGGAGAGACGAATGGACGATATGGAGAAACAGAAATATCACAAAAGCTACCAAGATTAAGCTCGTAAGATCGTTGGTATTTCCCATGTTCCTGTACGCCGCTGAAATATGGATCCTCCGAAAAACCGAAACCGACAAGATTGACGCTCTGAAGATGTGGTGTTGGAAGAAGATGCTAGGAATGTCATGGATCAAGTTCCGAGCAAACGCCATTCCATTCTTGATGAGCGTGGCATCAAAGAGCGCCTATCCATCCAAGTGTGCAATCGGATGCTGAAATTCTTGGGGCATGTTAATCGGCGTGGAAATGATTCTATAGAACGTCTTGTTGTACAGGGGAAGTAGAAGGCACAAGATTGCGAGGGAGATACCCAATGCAATGGACGGATCAAGCAAAAGCTGTGGTGGGCGCTCCACTACATGAATGTGCCAGATTAACGACCAGCAGGCAGAGGTGGCCGGAAGTCGTGAGGCAGGTACTGTCTACTACCGAACACACTAGAACATGATAATCACGACCACTTTGACAAGAGTGATGAGACTAAGAAGATGTAATTATCATTAAAAAAAAGTTCAATTCTGAGATTGTATTACGAGTACAATTTTGAAAGCTTAAGAAACCTATTACAATCTCAAATAACTTTAATTGAATCCTTTGTAACTAATTTATAGTAATATGACCTTTTTAAGTAGCTCAGAGTTTGGAAGTGGGCGATGGAAAGGGCTCACTAAGAGTGATAAGGTCTGTAGGAAAAAAAGGTCATTGACAAGTAAATAGCGTCACTGTGTGATGATGGGTGGGATATATAGATTATAAACCCGTTTTTATTCTATTACTGAAAGTTTAACGGTTAACTGTAATCATACCTGATGGTAAGCGATGATACAGTGTAGCAAAGAAGCTCCCTAACCTAGTAAGAGGTATTTCACGTACCATAAAGGTCTCATCAGCCCAGATCTTGACAAACTAGAAAATGCAATTTTGCCCTGCTGTGAATCGAGCCAAAGACATGCATAGCATCACGCCTCATTCCCATAGGAGTAGGCAGAAACAACGTCCTTCCACTTGCCACGATCCTTGCATATCTCCTTTACTTCTTTCATTCTCATTAACTTTTTCATACAAGTTCTTTGGTTTAGAGTACTTTTGAGCTGATCTTCCCCTTTCGACTTTGCCATTCACTCTTGACTCATAAATAATTTTCGTTAGCCTCCTTCTATTCATTCTCTCTACGTGCCCGAACCATATAAGCATACTGTTATGCCTTCTCGGTGTTCAGAAGACGGGGCGTAGAATATTCAGGCGATGATTAAAGAGTAGTCAAAGAAAACTGCTGCTTGCTTGTAGAATATGTGTATTTCGCTGTGCTGATGATGATGATGTTCGGTGATGAGAGTACGTTACGAAAGTGGAAGATTTTTGAATGTGTCCGTTATGACCACAGACTGTGTTTTACGTTTATGATCACAGATCATGTTGTGAATATGAATTCAAAAGAGAAACCCCCACACCCAATTAGAGCCACCCACGCGTTCAACATATAGATGAGAGTGGAGAGATGCTGTTCAACGCTCGCGTGATGACGCCTTTCTTTGTATTCAACTCTTCCTACGGAGTTGCCATAGTGTATTTCGGTCACTCGTCCCTACAGCCACAGCCACATAGGTTGACTGCGGTCCCTCACGATGATGAGTGCCGAATGCAGTTTGCCAATGGACCAGGTCCACTTTAATTGGTCTGTAGAAGAGAAATCACAACACATGCCTTTCTCAATTTTAATCACTTCATCTTCTTGTCACTCAGTTTCAATCCACTCATACTTCTCAACGCTCTCACGTCTACCGCATTTATTTTAATTTTGTGGTTCTTCTGCCATACCCAACTTTCACTACCGTATATAAGTGTTGACAACAACACTCCTCTATGGACAGCCATTCTGGCCCTTTGACCTTTCTTAACAAAGCAAGTATTCATAACACATTCTGAAGGCACTGAATGTCTGTCTTAAACCAGAAGAGTCAGTATTGTTTTTTCAACTGCCTCATTGGTCTAGTGGTTAGCATGTTCGACAACAGACATGAGGTCCTGGGTTCGAGTCCCGGGTCGGGTCAATTCAAAACTCAATATTGAGTTTTCTATTAGGATTTTCTCAATATTTACCCGAAGTTGGGAAGTTGGTGGTGTGATCCACCCCCGTGCCTCGGAGAGCACGTTAAGCCGTTGGTCCTGCGCCTGAGCTCTCTCCGGTCGTGTCGGAGTCCCGTCACATCGGACTGTGAGAGTCAAGGAATAGAGAGTGCACTTGTGTACTATGCCTCCCAATCCACAGTGGAGCAGCGTGGTGGGTCTATGCTCTAAAAACCCTCGCTCCTCGGAGTGATGAGGCCTGTGTCCAGCAGTAGGACGCTAACGGGCTGCTACTTTTTTTACCTTTTGCAAAAAGAGAGCAGAAGGTAAAGCAAATGCGGTTTCAACTGTCTATCTTGTTTGGGATCTGGTAAAAAATATTTCAAGTGTTTTTGGAAGGAAAGCCGCTGACATCATTCCTGTTTAATGGAGGAGATTGGTTAGCAAGTGTTTGCCCCTCTTTTTCCCTTAAACTTTATCGTCAGCTTTTGCCGAGGTCCCAGAGTCAAATACAAAAGCGAACATCTGCTGCCTCCTGAATAACTGCAAATCTAAATTCCTCATCAAACTAAGTTTGAATGGAATGTATAATTCCTCAATTTGTCGTAATTTGGGGCGATCCTAAATAATTTGACTTGCGATTACTTATTCACTTAATAGGGGTCGAACTATTAATCCCTCTTGTCTAAGCTTATAATTTGTCTACCTGTATTATATTAGGGTTATACGAAGGTTTGGACTGTCACTGTGTATCAAAGATGGCTAATTTTGGAGTAACGGTGTGTGGAAAAGGGAATCCAATGTCCAAATACATGCTGATAAAATAACACAGTAGTTTCTTTGCTGGAAGTCAGTCAATTTAAGGAAGCCTAAATTTTGAATAGATCCAGATCAATACAAAAGTAACATTGTAAATTTGCTTATTTGCATATTTTCACCTGTAACCTTTCAGAGAAGCAAGATTCGATACGGAATATCCTACTTCCCACTTTCTAGTATTTATAGAGCATCATCTAAATGCAAAATTTTTAGCTTGATAGGATATCTATCGACGATCTAGTTGCTGTCGGGATGCAAGTACTCGCTGGGTTAGCAGTTCAATCCCCACCAGAGCAAATTTAGGAAATTGGTATTTCCTTATTTATCTAGATCTAGATATAATAGGGTTGACCGTGGCTAGTGAAACCAACATGATTGACGTTCTGGAAATGTGGTGTTGGAGGAAGATGCTCGGAATCTCATGGACCGAGTTACGAACAAACGCCCCCATTCTTGATGAGCTAGGCATCAAAGAGCGCCTATCCACCCAATTGAGCAGTCAGATACTGAAATTCTTTGGGCATGTTAATCAGCATGGAAATGACTCCATAGAACGTTTTGTTATACAGGAGAAATTAGAAGGCACAAAACTGCGAGAAAAATCCCCAAAGCGATAGACGGATGAAGTAAAGGCTGCAGTGGGCGCTCCAGTACATGACTGTGCCCGATTAACGACCACCAGGAAAAGGTGGCGGGAAGTCGTGGAACACGATGATCACGACTATTCTGACAAGAGTGATGCGACTAAGAAGAAGTTATAACCCTGCCAGCAAAGACATGCCGCAAGAAAAACGTTAAATTCTAATCAAGTTAGATCAAGCAGCAATAGAATAAATATCTTCGTTGGTTATATGTTATTTATCCACAATTGAAGCTTCCGACAAGTCCAGACCTAGACAAATTTCAAGATTTTGCACAAAGGCATTGAATCTGTGTCCTCTACTAACAAAGCACTTGCACGATTAAACCAGAATATTTGAAAGACTGTCAATAGAATCCCAAATTAAATTAAAAACTTATAAAGCGAAAACGTTCGTATCACCTTTAAAGATTTCTAGAACTTTCCAATGTTCTTGCACGCGATGCGTTAAATTAATTTCTGAGTGAGAAAGTCAATTACAATCACTCAGTGTCTGATTTTCTGAGTAATCGTTAAACCTATTAAACTGTATTCGAAGTAATCCCCTTAGCGCCATTTTGATCTATTCAGCGTTAGATTCTATTATATTACTTTAGATATTAGATGTAAGTCTCAAAGGGTGTTCTTTGAGCTTCTTAATTTTGATCAAAGCTTATGTCTATCTGTATAATTGCTGACCCACGCTACTTCATCTTAGTGACGTAAAAGAAAAAGATCTAATTGGAATATGATAACAAGACTATTTCAAAACCAGCCTATTTATGAACCACTGCTGAGCACAGTCACCACGTTTAAGAGAGGGTTTTTAGGGCATACCTGCTGTATTTAGACTGGCTATATAAGCGGCTTGAATTCTTCTATTACTCAGTTTATTCGACATCAGGTCCCTGGTTCAAATCGCGAATTGGGCAAATAGAAAATTGATATTAAGCTATCATAGTACGATGGGACTACGAAGAGTGTAGGAATAGAGTTGGCCTATAAATTTGAGCAGCATGGTTGGTTTATGGTCTAAAAAGCCTCTCTCCTATGAGTGAAGAGGCCTGTGTCCAGCAACAGGTAGTTAATGTTTTCCTTGACCGAAAAGCAGACTGGTTGATTGAAGTCAACTATTAAGCACGTCAGATTATTATCAGAGTCACTTAGCGAGCAATGGAGAGGGCTATGCTCAAGGTTTCCCTACGTGATCAAATGAGGAGATCCGTAGGAGAACTAAAGTCATCGACGTTGGGGCCCGAAGGTGCTAGAGTGGCGGCCTCGCGCCAGATGAACCGTAGACATCAGGCGGGTCGCTGGCAGCTGCTGGATACAAGCGGCGCAAGATCGGGCCCACTGGAATTCATTAAGTGAGGCCTTTGTCCAGCTTTGTCCGACCATCGGTTGAGACGAAGACGACGACCATTAAGCACGTTCCTTTTTATAAAGACAATCTTAGTAGTGCCTACTACGACTTCTCTAAATCCACGCGTCTTACCACTATACTATTATGGTTATTTAATATGTCGAATATATAACGATTGGAAAAGGAAAAGAGTGCTAAAAATCTTTCTGTCTACATTGAATCAGAATGTCTTATATTATCTAGTCATAAATCTCATTGAGCAGCACTAAGATCCACTTACGCCATTTATTGATGATATGCCAAAAGCCAGTGAAATTTTCGTCTATGTATCTCATGTTGCATTACAGCCGCACGTTGAGCGGGAGGAAACTAAAATAAATAAAAATTTTAACAAAAAAAGAACCGCTTTTAAAACAGACTTATAAATATATTATTATGCTCTAAAAAGTAAGAAAAAACCTACCTTGGCTGACACCGACTCCGAATATAACAATACGAAGAACACTATAAAAGAATACGCAATTATTTCTTACTTTTTAGAGCATAATAATATATTTATAAGTCTGTTTTGAAGGCGGTTCTTGTATTGTTAATTTTTTATTTATTTTTTGATTTTTAGTGAATCTGAAGTAAACGTGTTTCAATGCAGCAACAATCGTAAGCACTTATATTTTCTGCCATAAACCGCACCCTTACTGTAAGCCGTTGAGGAGATCCATTGATCTTCATATTTAACTACGACAAGCACTTGACCATTCCGAAGTTACGGTAGGCAACTCAAATATCTGGATAGTATATAGAAGATTCTGTCGAGTATCGTTCATTTGTTCCTAAGAATTGAAGAGTTCAGAACCTAACCAAACTATCACAAAACAACCCTTGAAGTATATTCTTTGCAATAAAAAAAGAATCATTAAAATCGGTTAGCGTGATCTTGAGTTAGTCGTCCATTTGTCGCGCACATGCTTAATGCAAATTTAACACCGGTTTTCCCATGGATGCCATCATCAGAACTGGATTTAAAAAAAAAATGGAACCCTATGACGAGCACCACCTTTCATTAAAAAAAAATCAACAAGGTCCACCCAGCCGGGAGATATGAGGTAAAAAACATAAAAAAAAATACAGACGAATTGATAACCTCCTCCTTTTTTTAAGTCGNTTGATTTTTAGTGAATCTGAAGTAAACGTGTTGCAATGCAGCAACAAACGTAAGCTCATTGCTATTTGATTACAGACACTTATATTTTCTGCCATAAACCGCACCCTTACTGTAAGCCGTTGAGGAGATCCATTGATCTTCATATTTAACTACGACTAGCACTTGACCATTCCGAAGTTACGGTAGGCAACTCAAATATGTGGATAGCCTATAGAAGATTCTGTCGAATATCGTTCATTTGCTCTTAAGAATTGAAGAGTTCAGAATCTAACCAAATTATCACAAAACAACCCTATATCCTTTCCAATAAAAAAAGAATCATCGAAATCGGTTGGCGTGATCTTGAGTTATTCGTCCATTTGTCGCACAAATTCTTAATGGAAATTTAACGCTTATCTGGTTTTCTCATGGATGCCATCATCAGAACAGGATTTAAAAAAAAATGGGACCCTATGACCAGCACCACCTTTCATTAAAAAAAATCAACAAGGTCCACCCAGCCGGGAGATATGAGGTAAAAAACATAAAAAAAATACAGACGAATTGATAACCTCCTCCTTTTTTTAAGTCAGTTAAAATGGCAAACTAACTTTGTTTGCCATAGAGAGAATGAATGAGAGGAGACTGACAAAAAGGATTCATAAGTCAAGAGTGAATGCAAAAGTTGGAAGGGGAAGACCAAGGCGAACGTTCCTGGACCAAATCCAGTACATTTTAAATAAGGGCCAGGTCAAGAGTACTCTAAACCGACGAACTTGTATGAAAGGTTTAATGAGAATGGAAGAAGCGAAGGAGATGTGCAAGGATCGTGGCAAGTAGAAGGATATTGTCTCTGCCTACCCCTATGGGAATGTGTGATGCTATGTATGTATGTAAAATGGCACTGGGCAGAGAAGCCAAAGAAAATCACATGAAATTCTATTATAAGTAGTTTTGAATTTGCTGTCCAATATTTAGGAGTAATAACCATTTATCTCTTGATACAATTCTGGAGTCGTCGCAAGCAAAAGGTAGTAAAAAATAAAAGGAAGTTACGTCACAGTTTTTGCGTGATACATTCGCATTGACGGACCTATTTTATTTGTATTAGATAAGATGGGAAATTCCCAAAAGAAATATCTCCTATATCGTCATCCTTATATCGGATTAAGATATATTCTTGGACGATATAAGCAAAAGATAGTTTTTTGATGATGAGTAATGACCCATCTTATATGAAATATCTTGGCAAGAAGAACTATTTATGACGTAGTCGATAACATAGAAATAAGTTGACCTAGCTCTATTAAATGAATAATTAAAAGCTTTAGATGCGAATGCAATTTCTATCAAAATTGCTCAGTTTATTTATAAATATTAACTAGGTAAAGAGTCTAAGAAGCTATTTGTTTCAAAACAACCTTTCCAAGAAACCTTGCCAATGTACATATGTTAAACACAAAAGATCAATAAAAATAGGTTCAAATGTAACCAATACGAATAAGTTCAAACTCGCTTTTAGACAAACTCAAGGATTTGAAAGTTATTCAAACAGAAAATTAACTTTCTATAGAAATCATATTTGATTTTATCAATCAATCAAAAAATATTGATAGTATTCAAAAAAACTTGATGGTTTTGGGCACGTAGAGAGAATGAATGAAAGGAGAGTGACAAAAAGGATTTATGAGTCAAGAGTGAAAGAGAAAGTTGGAAGGGAAAGACCAAGACGAATGTTCCTGGACGAAATCCAGGACATTTTAAATAGACCCAGGGCAAGAGCACTCTCAACCGACGAACTTGTATGAAAGGTTTAATGGGAATGAAAGAAGCGAAGGAGATATGCAAGGATCGTGACAAGTAGAAGGACGTGGTACCTGCCTACCCCGAAGGGAATGCGGTGTGAAGCTATTTATGTATGTTCAAAAAAACTATGGATCATTTTTTATAGATAGTTCAATTTCCTAAAAGAATACATTTTGATTTTACAAATTCATCAATTTTGAGACAGAAAATTAGCAAATTGATATTTTTCCAGAAGGAAACAATATACATGAAATTTAATAATTGAGTTAAGGGATCCAATTGTATTGCAGTCATTTCTCAGTATTTCAAAAGGAATTAAGAGACGTCGATTGCTGTAAAGCAAACAAAACCTTAGGATAATTCCATAAAAAGTCTGCTTAGCAGGAAAATAAATATAGTGGCCAAAACTAAAAAACTTTAGTCGATAAATTCGGAAGTTATATTTTTTTCTGTTTTGATGAGCATTTTTTATTTTGCGGGTTAATACGTGTTTGTTCTCCAACGTCGATATGTGTGTTTTGATATAAATAATTAAAAATATGGTCCACAGTTAACAGAGCTTCGTCTATTGACTACCAAGAAGATATTCCAATGTGTAGGAGTTAATGCGTAATTGCATTTCCCATTGTAAAAAAGGTAAATTCATATAAAGAGATATAAATATCACGAAACATTTGAAGTTTTTCAAAAGTCGTAACAAGGCTGAGTTTAGTATCACTTTATTATAAGCATTGTTTATCTGTTGCCGAGCGAACTGTCGATGAAATAGCTTTGGCGTCCTTTCAAAAGATATCAGTTGGCGCGCGATCAACTTTTTCACTCATTCACATCTGGGCGTGACTCTCTGTTTACATTCTCAAATAAATACGTAATTTTTGGTGACTATTCTCATTTTTTTTGGGTATAAGTTTGAAATAGCAAACGAGTTCATGTACCTTGGACACAGCCAATTTTGAAAAGGACGTAAATACGAATCAAAGTACTCGAACAATGCTTAGAGCTAACAAGACACCTAAGAGTCAGAAAAGATTTTTTAGGAAGGCTAAGGTCATTGATGTAGTCTAATTGTGTTTCTGGAAGTTGCTACAAATATAGTTCAAAGAGGCAATTAACGTTGTGGTCCAGTAACTGGAATTATGGCTTCTTCCCAAAACATGCCGAGTCACTGGTTCACCAATTAATGTTGTGGTATAAAAGAAGATGTTGTAACTAAAATTGAGAAAAGTATGCTTAGATGGTTTGGGTACGTGGACAGAGAATAATTGAAAGGAGACTTACAAAAAGACCAAGGCGAACGTTCCTGGACCAAATCCAGGTCATTTTCAATAAGGCACAGATCAAAAGTACTATAAACTGACGAACTTATATAAAAGGTTTAATGAGAATGAAAGAAGAGAAGATATGCTAGGATCTTGGTAAGTGAAGACAAGAGACGTGATGCTATGTATGTATGTATGGCATCAAGTAAGTCACTCCAACTCTACGCTTTTAAATCAGGAATAAGAAAGTCAGTTAGACAAGATAACTGATGGTGAATCATAAGATCATAATCATAAGATTTTGCATCTCCCAAGGGGTGGACAGATCATCATCAACAGAATCATATGAGTCGCCAGCATTTCTACTCTTTCAATTTAGATATAAGGAGATCCCTAAGACAAAATTACCAGTCTTACCTAAAGAATTGCTGTGATGTGGCAAATAGCAATGGACTTGAAACAAAGCAGATAGCTAGTCCTGTGAAAAAGCTACTAAAGTGGCGTCCTTTCATTGAAAGATGCACAACTACTTGGACAAAAGCTACTCAGTCGCCACCAAACTTTGCATTAAAGCTCCATTCATTTTCTTCTAAGACATCACTAACTCCGCAAAATGACTGTTCCTGTGAATATCTAATCAGAGAGTCTACCATAAAATACCTTGGAGTAATAATTGACGAAAACTTAAATTGGCATTCATACATAATATCCTTGGCCAACAAAATTCGAAAATTTATTCCGGTGCTAAGAAACCTCTGCGATATGACTGGAGACAAACTTACCTTACAAATCGGTTGTTGTTTTTCTTGCCCTTATACACATATCCTCTTTCACACAATGCATCCACACTTTTATTGATTGCCCTCTCCCGGCCCTGCCACTTACCATCATATTTGGGACCCTCTTACATACAAGGCTATCCTCCCTTCTCATTACATGTCCATACCACGCTAACCTTCCACTCCTTAACTTCTCGGTCACTGGTGCTACTTTCACACTTCCTCTAATATACTCATTCTTAATCTTATCCAATTTTGTCACTCCACACATCCATCTCAACATTCGCATCTCCGCTGCATGCAATTTCCTTTCATTCTCCCCTTTGGTGGCCCAGCACTCTGATCCATAGAGGATGACAAGTCTTACGATCGTCTTATAAATCTTCCCCTTTAGTTTAAGGGGCATTCTGGTATCGCAATTACAAATTTATAAATCTATATATAAGTCCTTGGTGATATATTGTATTCCGACCTGGAGAGGCGCATCCAAGTCGCATATAATTGAAGTAGAACGTGCACAAAGAGCAGTTATAAAGGCAATGCTACGAAAACCACGAAAGTTTCCAACCCAGGAACTTTATAAAGGAACTGATATACTTGCTGTACGGAAATTATACATAGAAACGTGTGTGACATCTACAACAAGGACATTGGACAAGAAGTGCTTTTGCGACACGCCAATTTCCAAATAAAATAACCTTTATACTATTACTTAGTCGCCTCTACGGCGTAGGCCTCCCCTAAACATTTCCAGGTCTCTCTTAACCCTTTGCATCCAGTTCGTGCCACTTTTTTGGTGAAAAATGTCTCTCCACCTTTTAAAAGGCCTTCCTACTCTTCTTTTATGGTCTCGTGGCAGCCATTCGGTCAGACGCTTAGTCCATTTAGTTTTACTCCGGCAAACATGTCCTGTCCATTGCCATTTTATAAGTCTTATTCTTCTTACAATATCAACTATTTTCGTTTTGCTTCTGATGGTTGTGTTGTTAATTCGATCCGACAGTTTGATGCCCAGCATACTTCTTTCCATTTTACGTTGACATATCGCAAGTCTTTCTTCATCGTCTTTCCTTAATGACCATGTTTCGCAAGGTAATACTGTCGTCTCAAAAACTTTTTCTTAACTCCTATATTAACAGAGGCGTTTTTCATTTCCTTCATTCCCCAATATTTTTTGCACTCGAAAACAATTTTTATATTATAAACAGTATGTTTCCATGCAAAAAACATAAAAAAATGGACGTGGCAATCTCAATTGTTATACAATAAAAGTAAGTAAGTAGCAGCCCATTAACGTCCCACTGCTGGGCACAGGCCTCCTCACTCATACGAGAGAGGTTTTTAGAGCATAGACCCACCACGCTGCTCCACTGCGGATTGGCAGGCATAATACACAAGTGTACTCTCTATTCCTTCACTCTCGTAGTCCGACGTGACGGCAATCCGACACGACCGGAGAGAGATCAGGCGCAGGACCGACGGCTTAACGTGCTCTCCGAGGCACGGGGGTGGATCACACCGCCAACTTCCCAACTTCGGGCAAATATTGAGAAAATC
>JACTOM010000810.1:793427-816057 GCA_015832385.1 Elymnias hypermnestra
TGAATGAAAGGAGACTGACAAAAAGGATTTATGAGTCAAGAGTGAATGCGAAAGTTGGAAGGGGAAGACCGAGGCGAACGTTCCTGGACCAAATCCAGGACATTTTAAATAACGGCCAGGTCAAGAGTACTCTAAACCGACGAACTTGTATGAAAGGTTTAATGAAAATGAAAGAAGCGAAGGAGATATGCAAGGATCGTGGCAAGTGGAAGGATGTTGTCTCTGCCTACCCCTATGGGAATGAGGCGTGATGCTATGTATGTTATGTTTTTTTATTTAGAAAAGCTAAAGCGTTCACAATAAGTATCCGTACAAGCTGAAAATCTAGTGAAACTATTTTTAAAATGATACTTTTATCACTTTCCTTCGTCTATTATTCGCCATCTATTACAGCTGGGCTTAAAGTGATAGAGGCTTAGTAGAGCAGTCAAGGTTAATACAGCTTGCATCAGAGGTTTTATTGTTTCAAGTACCAATTATGTTGTAATCATACATTGGAATATGGACTATGACCCAAAATTTGAACATGACATTATGAACTACATTATCTATAGAGGATCACATAAAAATTAGATTAAGAAACTAAAAAATATGTTAATTAGTTCGTAAGATTATCCCAGAGCACCCAAATCCAAACTTCACCCAAATCTCCAGGCCTTGCATCATTAGAAGATTCACCACTGACAAGAAAAATATTATCACAAGCACTAAAGGATATTATGGTCAGTTAATTGGGATCCTTAATATGTTGGTTTGTCTAGAAGTATCACGTGAAATAGAAGCATATTTTTAAGCTCTTTATTACAGGGGACTGAACATGACCATCACATTAAATATTAGAAATACTTTAAGGATCTATTCGTAACAGTAAGTAATTAAAAGTAAAAGTAAGTAAGTAGCAGCCCATTAACGTCACAGGCACAGGCCTCCTCACTCCGAGGAGAGAGGGTTTTTAGAGCATAAAGTCACCACGCTGCTTTACTGCGGATTAGCAGGCATAGTAGTCATAGTCCGATGTGACGGTAATCCGACACAACCGAAGAGAGATCGGGCGCAGGACCGACGGCTTAACGTGCTCTCCGAGGCATGGGGATAGATCACACCTCCAACTTTGCCCGAATTTGGGGCAAATATTGAAAAAATCTTAATAGAAAACTCAATATTGTTTTCTGATTTGGCCCGACCCGGGACTTGAACCCAGGACCTCATGTCTGTAGTCGAACATGCTAACCACTAGACCAATGAGGCAGTCAAAGTAATTACTTAAGGATATTTGTTAACAATTTAGAAACAATAAGGCAGACGCTTTCTATAGAAGATAAAGCCTTCGAAATGTGGTGAACCAGACAATAGTGGCTGTGCCTTTGACCGACATTGCCTTAGTCCGAAGATTGAGACATATCCCACCAGAAGCTGCTCCATCGATAAAATACAACGGAATTTGATTGATTTTGCCCTAGTCCGAAGAGCTGGGTATATATCGGTAAAAGCCTTTATCATCTAACCAATGCTATTTCTCAATTCACAGTCCATTGCACTCCCTTGTCATATCACACGGTTGAATCGACGAGATTACATTTTGGACACCCCAGGAAGCCTCTCGTAATCGAGTTGACAAATTTCATGCAAAACTCACGAAGGTTGTTCCTTCAAGCTGGTGTTATTATCTTACAGAATCCTTTCTTTATATGGTCGTTAACTTTGCCTAGAAAGAAAGAGAAAGCCTAGATTAAGGCGGAGGATAAGCTTTGATCGGATTTTGTGTTAATAAGATACGAGGAGTTCTATAGGACAAAAGGTTACTAAAGTTCACGTGAAGAACGAGGAGTTCCGTTGGACAAATGATCACTGATATTATACTGAAACGCATATATAATGGTTTAAAGAATAGATGGACTTTCAGAGTTTTAAAGTACTGAAATACTCGTAGGGACATTGAACCAGAAGATTTAGTTTCCTAATTGGAAAGAAGATGTCTGGATAGATATCAGTAGATGCTGAATATGAGAAATGCATGATTGGACCTTGTGAATGTAAATTGTAAAAAGGAACTATTCAAATGGCTGTTACCACTAAGCTATGAGGATACAGAAAATCTTCTGAAAATTATTTTATAGTTATACGTATTGCGCTCACACACATAATACACATACTACACAGACATACTTACATAAGCATCCACATCACTAATTATAATTCAATTAGTTTTAGTTTCATTATTATTTTAACATAAACAAATAATAATATAGAAAATATATATGTATGTATATATGTCGGAGAATAACAGAGAACGCAGAAGCATAAAGCACAGGGGCGTAGGGTTCTCCGCCGACATCGTTATTAATAGGATCCATTAATTCATTTCTTATTCTGTGGGCGTTCGTGGATAATGTTGGCGCAATCAAACACTTTGTTAATTAACTCGGATTATAATGTTCAATTACTTAATGTTCCCGATATCAATTTAAACAAACTCATTAACAATAATAAGCTAGAAACGCGGCAGTTTCAATAGTCGACCACTCCGGCCGACCGCCGCTCGAAAACTGCCGAGAGACGGGCCGGACTGCCACTTATTGACTCTGCCCCCACGCCGATACAAAGATGGCGCCAGCGATCCACAGACTCTTGCACTCCGACATATATATATGAATTTTCATTAACTTTTTTTTTTCTCATTCTTTTTGTTACATAATTTTAAAGTCACTTAATATGTATATAAACTTGTAACTCGGAACAGCGTGACCCTCTAACACAGGTATTGTTATACTTAAAAGAGGGTCACAACCACATGAAATGTATAGCAAGTAAGTTTAAAGAAATAAAAATTTTTTAAAACATTGGACTAAAATGGAGCCAGCATCAAATTTTGACATGCAAATTAAATTTCTGTAAATATTCAAACCTGTATTGGTACGCGATGTTATTCCGTAAAAAGTATATTGTTTAGTCATGAGGGTACTCGGATATAATTGACACTGGCGTCTGCCCTTGCTTTCAATCATGACGTTACAGTCATCCGCGAGCCATTCATCTCGGAAACAAAGCCATTATATATTTTAATGGAGGTCCAAAGTAAGGAAATGAATTTCTTACTTCGTTCTATGGACCTATTGTAATTCAAGTCATTGTGAAAATTTTTGGGAGTTAATAGCGAAGTTAATATATAGATTCACTGGAGAGCATAATTGGGGTCATGCTCTCCAGTGAAGTTGGGTGGAGGGTGGTTGCCTTCTTTTGCGAGACCGTCATCTCGTTGAAGGAGGCAAATGGGAGGATAAGGGAGCAAGAGGTTGGAGCTTTCCCTCGCCGTCGGAGGAGGCTTGGTGGCAGAAGTCGCATTTATGCACTTCATGCTTCACTCTATTGAGTGGTAGATCTTCATAGTCGGTACCATCCGGGTCACTAGAGTGGAATGCAGTTAGGGAACCTCTAGTGATCTCACTCATGGGTTTTAGTGGGTATTCTGTTATCAGTGAGTCCCACACTCATAATGGAATTAAGCTTTCATCGGGGTGCGTAAAGGCATTTCCCAGCGCAAAAAAAAATCTATCTTTATATATACAAAAAACACTAAATGATTCATTTTTGCATATATAATTATATAGAAAAGGGATCACTCGCTTATCCCCCTGACCTTAAAATTTTGCAATGTGAGAACGGATTCCCTGAGCAAATAGTCTTCGCCTAGGAGACGGAATTTGATCACAATTAATTTAAATTACAAATGTGAACATTATTACGCTTCTATTAACAATGATTATAAAAATGAGTCCCAGCCATGGTATCCCACGTGCACAGCTGGATCGATTTCCATAATTCTTTTTTGTTCCATTTTGTTCGTAAATATTTCACTTAATTTAGGCAAAGTGATTATTTTCCAATTTGTGACCCGAAAGACAATATAGTGTACCATCGCAAGGAACCAGCATTCAGGACGTTATGGCAATAACCTCGGAACGAAATGTGGTTGACTCATTTCTTTCCATTCGACGCCATTTAGTCACCTAGCCCTTATTAAGTGGAACCCCCTAATACAGTCCACAAAGCTCTTTCGAAAGATATTCCATTCCTGCGTCGATCAACCCCCAATTATTTGGCATGCGGCCCAGGAATATCCCTGGAAATATCCCAGGAATATCTGGAACACCAGAAATCAATTAAACATTAAATAAACTTAAGCATCATAGTATCTTTTTTAATGTAACCTCCTTAGTGCTTATTGTGGACGATCGCCAGCGACCCCCCGCACCCACCTCAACAGCCACAATATCCCTTTCTCTCGCTCGCTCAGTCGCATGTGATTACAGGAAGAGAGATTTAGATAAAAGGGCACTCCCATGGTACGATCGGTCGCATTTCGCCTTAGACTCTCGAGCGGAGTAGATCCCCTACTAAGCGCAACTTGTGAACATCAAGAACCCATAACTTTGCCGGACCGAACCACAAACACGGATAACCGAACCTCGAAGAGCAACCAAGCCCGAACATTGCCGAACCGAACCGTCAATATCTCCTCCCGAACCTCATACAGTCCACTGAATCCGGAAGGATTTCATTGGACCTGAATCCTTCCCCAGTGCTTTTGACTATTGAAACTTTTGAAGTTTTACTTCTTTTGGCGCGGTAGGGAAACATTATTTTTTTTACGATGCGCACGCACACCGTCACAAAAAACCGACACCCTGAACTTAGCTATAGTCAACATTTTAGTTCTTTTTTAAACGGGCATTATTTCTATACACAACGGTCAGGGTACCAAAGGCGAAGGCTGCAGATCCAGCAGAACAAGAGGCTACGTATAATAGTAGAAGCTCCGAGGGACGTCAGGAATGACGTAATACACCGCGACACCAGGACGCCCATCGTGGAGGTATTTGTCCGCCAGCTGGCAAGGAGGATGTTCCGCCTAGCCGATAACGCACACACACCTCCATGGGATTGCCAGCCACTATCCTAGAGTGGCAAACACTGGGCGCCCCTTACCTCGTGAGCTTCTGCTGTCACTACCATCAGACGTCGCCGGCGGGAACCAGCCCGATTGCCACTACGAGCAAAAATAAATTACCAAGCATCCGCGCGATGCTCGAGGCTTAGCCCAGGTAATGGGACAAAAGCCCCGAGGCCCGTAATCCTCAATGCAAGTTGAGACGTACCCGAGAGGACAACGGTCGGAGGAACATACATGAGTAAAGGAGAGGATAAGTTACCACTGATTATAAGTGGAGACTTTAAGGTTAATTTCAACATAGAAAATGCTCTTAACTTATCGATTTCATTCGTGAAAATTTAAATCTGTCAATCAATAATGGCCCTGCACTTTCTAAGACACGACATGGTACAATTAATGCTGTAAGTAAATAAGTAGCAGCCCCTTAACATCCCACTGCTGGGCACAGGCCTCCTCACTCATATGAGAGAGGGTTTTTAGAGCGTAGACCCACCACGCTGCTCCACTGCGGATTGGTAGGCATAGTACACAAGTGCACTCTCTATTCCTTCACTCTCATAGTCCGGTGTGACGGGAATACGACACGACCGTAGAGAGATCAGGCGCAGGACCGACGGCTTAACGTGCTCTCCGAGGCACGGGGGTGGATAACACCGCCAACTTCCCACCTTCGAGCAAATATTGAGAAAATCTTAAAAGAAAACTCAATATCGATTTTTGAATTGACCCGATAGTTATGTAAACATTATGCATTTTAAATTCCTTTTTTCTGTATATTAATGTAACCTTATGTGGTTAGACATAATTGTCAGCGATTGAGAAAGTGGAGTAATTTGAATACGAAATTAATATATATAATGGAGCTATAAATATAAATAAAACAAACTTGTTGTAAATTCCAGTAGGCTGCATAAAATTAACAACTCATTTAAGGGTAACTGTATACGTTTCTATAATAAACTCCCACAAGACGTTTTAGAAATGTCAATTAATAAATTCAAAGTCTTTGTTAAAAGAAAGTTGATAGAAAAATCGTATTATAAGTTGCAAGAGTACTTAGACGATAGAAACGCGTGGGAGTGAACGAACTGCTCTAATTTGAATTGAAATATATTAAACTAACATGATATTGTAATGATGATGATAAAAAAAAAAAAAACAAAATACCCGACTGAGTTTGTTGTGGGCTCTTCTCGGATCAGGGCGCGAAGGAACCCTCGTAACTTTAGATTTTAAGTCGTTCTGGAGTATCATCATCAGACGTACATTAGAATTAGAGTGTGGAAAAGAAAAGATAAAAAAAATTGACGATTCAAAAGTGCTGTAATATGCCTACTTGAATAAAGATATTTTGATTTGATTTGATTTGAAATATAGTATTACAAACAAGCGTATAATTTTATTATATAACGTCTTGCATTGAGGAAATTAAGATCTTAGTCTGAAAAAGGTTTCAGTGTGGGAGGTAGCTCGAGGGGTATCTTGTAATTTGCATGCTATTATTTCAGACAAATATTTTCCCTTATTAATAACTAGCGACATGCCTTGACTTTAAAAGTATAGGTATATTACGCCTTCACGTTTTCTCTGTCATAAAATCGCAATTATACAGATATTTAAACACAAACACAATCTTTCTGATTACGATCGGTTACATACATAAATAGCATCACGCCTCATTCCCATAGGGGTACGATCCTTGCATATCTCCTTCGCTTCTTTCATTCTCATTAAACCTTTCATACAAGTTCCTCGGTTTAGAGCAGTCTTGATCTGGCCGTTATTTAAAATGTCCTGGATTTGGTCCAGCAACCTTCGCCTTGGTCTTTCCCTTCCAACTTTCCAATTCCCTCTTGACTCATAAATCCTTTTTGTCAGTCTCCTTTCGTTCATTCCCTCTACATGCCCAAACCATCTAAGCATACCTTGCTCAATTTTAGTCACTACGTCTTCTTTTATACCACAACGTTCTCTTATCACACTATTTCTCACTCTGTCACTCAGTTTTAATCCACTCATGCTTCTCAACGCTCTCATCTCTACCGCATTTATTTTACTTTTGTGATTCTTCTGCCATACCCAACTTTCACTACCATACATAAGTGTTGGCACCAACACTCCAGCATGCACTGCCAGTCTAGCCCTTTGAGATACCATGTGGCTATTCTAAAAGGCGTGCAGAGCACCATTTACCATATTCCCTGCATTCACTCTCCTTTCTATATCACTTTCACATGTTCCATTTTCCGTAAATTTTATTTCTTTGTATACAAAATTAATAATTTCTGTAAAAGGCACTAAAATGTTACTTTATAAACAACACTCATAACTTCTGCCTGATGACAATCGGATAATCCCTACATACTCGTATTAAAAAATACAGTCCTCTGTTTTCAATAAGATTAAAATTAACACAATATGTACACTATTTGAAACATTTTTATTTTATTATATTGATACTCTAAACATTAAAATGTACAAGCTATTCGCTATCTTTGTACGAGTCATTAATTATTTCTTCCTGACTACGATCGGCAAATTTTTACATACAATATTTGCGCCTATTGATGTACTTTAATGTAGTTTATTATAAATATATTATAAACTTAAAATATGAACTAAAATATTGACTTATATATAACAATGATGACTTCTGCCTGATTACTATCAGGTAATCCTAACATATTTTAAAACAAAGTAATCCTCGTCTGTTTGTAAATATTATTAGTAATATTTTATTATGAAGATAAATATATTACTAAAATATTCGTGCGAAATATGTGTGCCATGGTTACCGCCATATTGGCCTTCGCTGCTCTGAACGTCTTTCATTTCATGGACAGAAAAAACAGAGGTGATGGAATAAAATCCTAATTTAACGAAGAATTTTAAATTGCTACGATTTTCTCTGTTTTTAAAATTTATTACAAGTAGAAAAATAAAGTGAAAACCGTGTGTTTTTCTAATTGAATTATCTCTATTTCCTAACACACTGTAGCGTGGGTGAATGTTTCACCATTAGTTGTGATATATTATTCAAACATCTCTTAATAAATAATAGTTATTTTTTCGGAAACATTTGAAGGTAGTCCGAAATTAGCTGATAAATAAATAAAAACAACTTCTTAAACAACATGGGTCAGATCGAACCAGGTTTTGGTTGGTATGAGGTAAATTACCTCATAAAGCTGAGTTTCTTTTGTATGGTTTGCTGTTAGGATGATAATTAGCCACGACCGAAGCCTCCTAAAGGGTCCAAACTTAGACCAGAGCACAGGCGACTTATCAAAATACATATACAGACAACATACTACAAAATTATGTCCGCTGTTTATGGGCTTATATTTTTTAAACTATTCAACGAATTTTATTGTTATTTCCAGCAATATATTGAGCGATTCAAAACGTATATTTATATGTATAATAAATATATATTATAGTACAAAAAAGTTGAAATATTTAAATATTTGTAACGTGTTGTAACAAAAACATTTTCGTTAAATATGTGTAAATCTCTTTCGCTGTCTCCTCGCTTATATCTTTTAAATTAATGACCAGATTTTAATGCAATTTTTATCAATAGATAAAGCAATTCAAAAGAAAGGTTTTCATGTATGAAACATAAATATTATACTACAGAAAAGCTGAGCAATTTAAAGATTTTTAACGTGATGAGACACATAAATGGCAAACCGATCGAATCGACTAGAATATGTATAAATCTCTTTCGCTATCTCTACGTTTATATCTTTTAAACTATTCAACGAATTGTCATGTTATTTCCAGCAATATATTGAGCAATTCAAAACGTATATTTATATGTATAATAAATATATATTATAGTACAGAAAAGATGAAAAATTTAAATATTTGTAACGTGGTGTAACAAAAAATGGTGTGAAAATCTCTTTCGCTGTCTCCTCGCTTATATCTTTTAAATTAGTCAACGGATTTTTATGCAGTTTTCAGAAATAGATAGAGCAATTCAAAAGGAAGTTTTGCATATATAATACATATACATTACAGTAAAGAAAAGCTGAGCAATTTAAAGATCAAATCTATATCAATATGTATAAAATTCCTTATCAAAAAAAGTCGCAAAATCTTTGCAAATAGGATATAATACTCACTTTTTTGTATAGTTACACTTAACAGCAACAACTATTAGTAATATATTGGTCACTAGAGACACTAAAATCAGTGGTACATATAATGCAATCAATACACTCTCAGGTTGATATAGTATATCTAACTCGGAACCGAACTGGAGCGCTTCACTTAAGTTCACACTCAAATTTAACCCACTTAAGTTAACTAAGTTATCTAATGTCACGTCCGTAGTCATAATTGGGATCTAAATTCATTTATTATCACAAAAAATTGAATCTTTCCTTTAATTTCCACTCGATTTAAACCACTAAATAAATTTGTTTACAATCTAAATTCTCTGGCAAAAACAACTGTATAAAAAGCAGTTAAATTTAAAGAAAATTACATAAAACCTTTGTCAGTTTAATAGTCATTAATTTGTTAGTTAGTCAGTTTAATAGTTGTTTGTTTATTTAAAGTTTATCATGTGAAAACGCGTGTTGTAAACTGTATGAAATCCCGAAAGCGTCCTCAGTACGTGAGCTTCGAAATAAAACTGAATGAAAGCTTTTTGTATAGGAGTGAGGGAGACAAGTAGTCATGAGTGAAAGCGATGGACATAACACTTTCTTAGCAACATATCTTTTCTTAAGAAGATGATTTTAATAACATATTTCGCTTTTCAATGTACAACAAGGAAACCAGCTGTTCCCCGCGGTTTTACTCTTATAATTAGACAGATATACTTACACTAAACCTTATATAATGAAAAGACAACAACGTTTAACCATGTGGAAGGGCGGTCTTATTAAAACTAATCGTAATATAGATACAGATAGTGCACATTGATCCTTAGTAAGTAAAGGAGACAGATAATACCTTACACTAATGTAAAAATCATGTTAGACAAACTTAAAACGTTTATTACTTCACAAAAATTGGATCACCGTATATAATTTTAGATGAAATTAATTATTTTTATTTGTAATGGCATTAATATATAATACTCTACTTAATTCTTTTCTGTTCTGCTATGTTTACACTACTCTATTCAGCTATAATCTTATCTATTCACCTATATTCAGCTGTATTCTACTCTATTCTACTATAATTTACTCTATTTGGCTGTATTCTACTCTATTCAGCTATATTCTCCCAAATTCAGCTGTATTCTACTCTATTCTACTCGTCTCTACTATAATCTACTCTATTCAGCTATATTCTACTCTATTCAGCTATAATCTACTCTATTGAGCTATAATCTTCTCTATTCAGCTATAATCTACATTATTCAGCTATATTCTACTCTATTTAGCTATATTCTATTCTATTTAGCTGTATTCTACTCTATTTCACTATAATATACTTTATTTGTTGTATTCCACTCTTCTTTACTCGTCTTTACTATAATCTTCTCTATTGAGCTATAATCTTCTCTATTCAGCTATAATCTACTCTATTCAACAATATTCTACTCTATTTAGCTGTATTCTAATCTATTCAGAAGTGAAGGAATCCTCATAGCTTTGGATTGCAAGTATTTCTTTAATATTATTATCAATCGTATATTGGATATAATATGTGAAAAAAATAATATTTAACGATTTAAAAGTGCTGTTAAAGCGTGAAATAAAGCTTCAGTACATAACAAAATTCGCTTTTAACTAATTAATCCGTCTCTCAGCGTTGATATCGTAAACCCAGATAACAGTTTTATTGGGAAACGTTAATTTCTTATTTATGTCTTTTCCACTGGTAATCGTGTTCATCACGAACGTATTTTATTGTCTGTTTTATTTGAGGGTATTTAATTAATACACATTTACGATATGCGTCATTCTTCCTTACTGTGTGAATTTATGGTGCGAAGTTATAAGGATTCCTACATGCTATGTTCTGAGAAGAGCCTTACAAGTACAATTGAGTATTAACTCCAGTCTAGTCTAATGACTCCATCTATTGCTTCAGTCACAATTGGGTATTAACTTCAATCTGGTCTAGTAACTCCGTCTATTGGCTCAGCCACAAATGGATATTAACTTTACTCAAGTCTAATGGCTCAATCTATTGCCTCAGTCATAATGGGGAATTAACTTCACTTTAGTCTAGTAACTCTCTCTATTGCCTCAGTCACAATTGAGTATTAACTTTACTCAAGTCTAATGACTCCATCTATTGCCTCAGTCACAATTGGGCATTACCTTCACTCTAGTCTAATGGTCCATCTATATTCTAATGACTCCATCTATTGCCTCAGTCACAATTGGGCATTACCTTCACTCTAGTCTAATGCTCCATCTATATTCTAATGACTCCATCTATTGCCTCAGTCACAATTGGGTATTAACTCCAGTCTAGTCTAATGACTCAATCTATTGCCTCAGTCACAATTGAGTATTAACTTTACTCAAGTCTAATGACTCCATCTATATTCTAGTGACTCCATCTATTGCCTCAGTCACAATTGGGTATTAATTTCACTCTAGTCTAATGACTCAATCTATTGCCTCAGTCATAATGGGGAATTAACTTCACTTTAGTCTAGTAACTCCTTCTATTGCCTCAGTCACAATTGAGTATTAACTTTACTCAAATCTAATGACTCCATCTATATTCTAATGACTCCATCTATTGCCTCAGTCACAATTGGGTATTAACTTCACTCTAGTCTAATGACTCAATCTATTGCCTCAGTCATAATGGGGAATTAACTTCACTTTAGTCTAATAACTTCGTCTATTGCCTCAGTCACAATTGAGTATTAACTTTACTCAAGTCTAATGACTCCATCTATTGCCTTAGTCACAATTGGGTATTAACTTCACTCTAGTCTACCCACTTCGTCTTAAGTCTGCAATAATTGTAATTGTTACATGGACCTGCATATCCAGGGAGAAATTCTGGGATGGGTATGATCTGTCAGCTGACATAAGGTAGTGTGATGAGTAGTTAATGCTGCATATATAGCGAATTATTGAAAAGCCAAGGTAGCCTAGTGACGAGACGTATGGATTCTCATAAAAAGAACTCACAGATTCGAAATCTGGGCAAACATTGCTAAGTTTTTCTTTATATAAAACAAATTTGGGCGTTAGATTGTGCTTTTCTTTTTGCAGGTAACTTGAGGAAACTTAGATCTTCCGGGAGTTATTCTGGGGTATGTTTAGCTAGCCAACACGCAGTGGAGCAGCGTGGTGGGTCTATGCTCTAAAACCCTCTCTTCTATGAGTGATGAGGCTAGGATCTAGGAGTGGGACGTCACAAGGCTACTTTTTTATATGAAATTCGCTTAAAATTTTGTATGTAAATACTTGAAGCATCAGTAAACTTTATAAATAGAGCTTTCCTCAGCTTAATTCCATACGAAGGCAGGAGGCAAATTACTCTATTGAATGTAGAAAATTAAGCATGATATTAACTTATGCCAACATTATCCAGGCTTATTGCTATTTAAAGGGGTATTTTTTATTTCTAGATCTATATTATCTATATTATACGTCGTAATAACAATATCAAATCGCTAGAGTTACATTTTTATAGAAGTGATTCGGAATAATCGATTCCAACAATATACCTGAAGTGAAAACTCACTATTAGACTGAGCCGTCACTGTCGACTCTGTAACGCTTGCAAGAGTACTGTATTTTAATACATTATTATTGAAAATAATTTACACATCAAAAGAAGGCTAATATAGCGCCCATGGCTTGCATCTGTAATTTATGAAAGCAAACACAATGGCGTCGAACTCAAGACTGATTTATTAACTCACATTGACATGACATTTACATTGACATTATTATTATAGTACCCTACATTACACTTCCTCCCTTAAATACGGGTATACATATATATCATTTGCATATTTATACATCGAAATAGACGTAATTTTTATATTTTGGTTGTCTATATTTAACATTTTTTTTTTATTATTCTTATTATTTATTGTTTAATCAAGTAATGTTCATAGCCAGTTTAAGTTTTAAATTCTAGTAAAATCTGAACAATTTACTTTTTATTTCGTTCGCGTTTCGCTTCACGCGGGCGGAGTGCGGGAGGTTGACATTCGTAGTTAACCTGGCGCGCGCCTGGTCGAGGATTGCTGCTCGGCGCCGATAGCACGGCAGCTTCTGGTCCTCGGACAGTCGGCAATGCTTTTGACGTCTCGTCATCTTCGCCGGAGCCCAAATTATGAGAAGAAGGCGTTTCGGTTTGACAAGTACGCGGTGTTGGAGGCGTGGACGAGACTTCAGAGTGCTCGCTGAAGCGTGAGTTACGAGAAGGCGACGAAGTTCTATTTTCTTGTCCGTCGTCCGGAGTCTCGTCTGACGGCTCGCTCTTTGTCCTTATTGCCCACGAGTATCTTTTCTGTTTATCTCGAAGCAATTGATCGACATGCTTGGTACTGCTACCTTTATTGGGCGTATTGACCTTATAGGTCACCGATCCGGTACGCTCCGCTACAGTACCTTGGCTCCATACTTTCGCGTCTTTTCTAAAGTTTCTTACTAAGACTGCATCGCCCGGGGCGAGCTCGCGAAATTTACCACCCGCGTTTTCTACCTGTTTACGCTGCGCTGCCGCCACGCATTCAGCCGCGCTGGGTGCGCGTAGTTTATCGAGGCGTGTGCGCAGACGTCGCCCAAACATAGCCACCGCGGGTTCTTTCTGTGTAGTACAGTGTGCGCTGTTTCGATATTGCAGTAAGAACTTATTCAAGGCTGTTTCGATACTTTCGCCGTCTGCTGTCGCCCTTTTCATCACCTTTTTAATCGTCTTAACTGCATTTTCAGCCGCTCCATTGCTCGACGGATGATATGGTGTAGTGAGAATGTGCTGGATGGCATTTCTTTTAAAGAATAAGTCGAGCTCGGATGACATAAACGGGGGTCCTCCATCAGTTACAATTTGCCGGGGCAGCCCGAATCTAGCAAAAAGATCTCTTAATTTTCCGATTACTAATGATGCTGAAGTACCGGAAGTCATTGCTACTACTTCGATCCACTTTGTATGTGCATCTATAATTAACAAATAATATCTGCTTTTATATTGTAAGAAATCCGCGTGTAATCTGTCCCATGGCACCTGTGGCCATGTATAGGGCACGGGCGGTGCATGCGTGGGCAGGTCGCGAGTTTCGCGGCAAGCGGTGCACGAACGCGCCCGCTGTTCCAAATCCGAATCCAGACCGGGCCACCATACGTAATTGCGAGCAATTTGTTTCATTCTTACAATGCCAACATGACCTTCGTGTATATCTTCAACTATGCGGCTGCGTAAGACTTTAGGAATCACTATGCGATATCCCCAAACTATACATCCATGGTCAATTTGTAAATTTTCTTTACGATTGAAGTAAGGTTTCTCGTTTTCGAATTCCGCTCTGTCCGGCCAGCCACTGAAAATATATGAATAAATTCTGCACAACATTATATCTTTTTCAGTTTCTTTCGCGACATCCTTATGACTCAGAGGAAAGCTATCTTCGAGATAATGCAAATAAGTAGCCTCTGATACTTTATTTTCAGTTTTACTTTTATTTATTGCTAACGGTAAGCGAGATAATCCATCAGCATTACCATTTTTATCCGTCGTTACGAATACTATATCAAAATCGTAGGCGGCGAGGCGCACGGCATACCTCTGTAACCGACTCGCTGCCGTCTGTGGAATTCCATGCTTCGGACCGAAAATGTATGTAAGCGCTTTGTGATCACTCCGTAAAGTAAATTTGCGGCCGAATACATACTGATGGTGTCTAGCGACACCATATACGATAGCCAACGCCTCCTTGTCGATTTGGCTATACCGGCGCTCGGATTCATTTAGTGTGCGCGAAGCGCAACACACGATGCGCTCACTCCCGTCGGGATATACCTGCGACAAAACTGCCCCGAGACCGTAAGCGCTGCTATCGACAGCCAAAACCAGGGGCAGCTGTGGGTCATAGTGCGCGAGTGTAGGACCGTTCACTAATTGCTTTTTTATTTCATCGAACGCGTTTTGACATGCCTCCGTCCACCGCCAGTGAGCGCCCTTGCTTAATAAAGAATAAAGTGGATGCAAAGTCGTGCTAAGGCTTTTTAAAAATCGGGAGTAATAGTTTACTAAACCGAGTGCAGCTCTCAGTTGAGATACGTTTTGTGGCACCGGTAAATTAGCTATCGCCGCGACTTTATTGTTGTCGGTAAATAAACCATCGCGGTTTATCCTATAACCCAAATAACAAACCTCATTTTTGAAAAATTCACATTTAGAGAATTTAATACGCAAACCGGCTTCTTGTAATCGAGACAAAACCGCCCTAAGATTTTTTAAATGCATAGCTTTGTTACAGCCTGTAATACAAATATCATCGATAAAACATACTACATTTTCAATTCCACATAATGTTTCTTCTATCAATTTTTGAAAAATTTCTGGTAAACATTTTAACCCGAACGGTGCTCTTTTGTAAACAAAAATTCCTACATGTGTTGTGATCGCCGTACAGGGTTGTGAATCTTCATGCAAATTTAATTGTAAATAGGCATTTTTTAAATCTAACTTAGTATACTGTTCTCCGCCGCTCAGCGCTGCAAATAATTGTTCAATGCGAGGCAACGGATAGTGAAAGTCTTTTAATTGTTTATTTACTGTTAATTTATAATCACCACAAATACGAATCGACCCGTCTCTTTTAATGATAGGTACTATTGGGGTTCCGTAGTCGGATCTGTCTACTTTAATTATAACAGACTCCGCTTCTAACCGTTGCAACTCACGTTCAACAGGTATGCGCAGCGCTAAAGGTATCGGGCGAGCTTTGTAGAATATCGGCTCAGATTCTTTTAAGTGTAATTTAATTTTGGATATAAAACTGCCTATGCCGTCCTGAAACACCCCCGGAAACTCATTTTTTAAACATGAGACGATATATTCGCTGTCGTTAGAAATATTAAACAAATTAATATATTTTAATTTTAATTTGCGCAACCATAATCGTCCCATTAATGGCGGTCCTCCGTTCGCGATGACAAACAACGGCAAAACCGCGCTCTCGCTCTCGCGCGATACTTTTACGTCGACGCGACCGAGAGGGACGATCGAACCACCCGAATACGAACGAAACTTAATGTCCTCTTTTATGATTGGCAGATGAGAAAAATGGACGTCATAGAACTGCTTAGACACAGCCGATATTCTACTCCCCGTATCTACCTCGAAAAATACACGTTTATTCTCCACAATCAGCTCAAAATAATATGGATCGTCCTTACTTGTTTTCTCCGATACAAAATTATACAATCCATCACTGCAATCGCTATCGGTTTCACTTTGCACTATGTAATTTTGCGACTTTAGCCGGCTACTGTAATTATTGTTTTCACTTTTTGAACACACACCGGCTAAATGCCCTTTCGCACCGCACTTATTACACGTATAAAACTTAAAACGACACTTATTCGGCGCGTGATTGCTTTTCCCACAACGCCAGCAAGCGGACTTCCGCGCGCGAGTGCTGCCGGCGGCTTCGGCCGCCGCCGCCACCCGATGCAGACTGTCCCCGCCCTGCCCGAGTCCCGAGCCCTGCGAGCTCGACGTTCCCCTGCCGCCGCCGCCGCCACCCGCGGCTGCGATCTCCGCGTGACGCTCGGCCGCCTCCAAGGCCAACGCCAGCTCCACCGCCTTCTTGTAATCCAACGTAGGTTCCGCGAACAGGCGGGAGCGCATCTCCTCGCTGCGCAATCCGGATACGAACTGATCTCTGATGTTCTCTTCTAGAAGCGCACCGAAATTGCAGTGCGCGGCGAGATGTTTTAGCTTTTGCAGAAACACCCCCACGCTCTCACACTCCGCCTGTCGCTTCTGCCGAAAAACATGCCGCTCGGCTATTTCCGACCTTTTTGGTTCCAGATGATTACGTACTAACGCCACCAATTCTTCAAATTCCTTCTCTTCAGGGTGCTCCGGCGAACACAAGTCGCACATGAGCTCGTAAGTGGCAGCGCCCACGTGTGTCACGAGAACAGCCACGCGTAACTCGCGTCTTATCTCATTTAACAAAATGAACTGTTCTACGAGCCGCACATACGCCTCCCAGTTAGCGCGCCCGTGAATATCGAATTCGTGTAATTTCCCGAAAGGCATGTTAATTGATTTCGACAATGATTCCACTAAACTGCGCCACTTGTAATTTATGAAAGCAAACACAATGGCGTCGAACTCAAGACTGATTTATTAACTCACATTGACATGACATTTACATTGACATTATTATTATAGTACCCTACATTACAGCATCAGCTGGCCATCTAGCATCTAAATCCTCACTCATTCGTGTTTCACTTGCATCGTGTTTTTCACAAAATCAGACAATATTTTTGACTTCTGTCGTGAGCTTTTGAGTACACACCAAGTTCATTCCTTAAAATATCTAATATATTACTTTCAAGGCTTTACGTGTAATAAAAAATACAACTTTGTTTCACTGTTTCATTACAATATCTTCATGTTTATGTAACATACGTTGCGAGTGCTTCGTAAGCCCTACTTTAGTCTAACAGATTGTACCTAATATGTATGACAAAACTACAGGATTAAGAGCGTGCAAAAAGTATTTTACAAATGGTCATAAAAGATGTTTTTTATTGCTGACAGGTTGGGGATTTATTGTAATTTCATCTGCTGGTAAGTGAAGATATAGTGTCATATAGAAGCATTTCATTTTTACTCTATCCGGGACAGTGGGAATCACTGGCTACACAAGAACGTTTCTGCGAAACTGAAGATCTACGGAGCCTATGTCTGCTCCAGGCTGACTGGGTACCAGAAGACAAGGCGTCAGATATCAGATCAAGAATCTACATATAATAGTAGTAGCTCCGAGGTATGTCAGGAGCGACGTAATCCACTGTGACTCCAGGGCGCCTACGGTGGTGGTATTCGTATATTCAGACAACTTCCCGCACTCACACCTCTACGGGATTGCCAGCCAACAACCTAGAGTGGCAAACACTGGGTATCCCCTGCCTCATAAGCGCCTGCTATCACCACCATCCGACGTGATGACGGCTTAGACGAGACGACAGCTGTAGTTACACCCAGAAAGATATTCACTGGATTAGACCTAGATGGGACCGCTGGCATCGCGAGTGAGAACCAATCCGTTTGACACCACGTGCAGAAATAAATTACCGGTTTATGGGGCAAATGCCTCGAGGACCGTAATCCTCAACCAGCGTTGAAACGAACCCGAAAAGAAGAACACCCACTTAAATCCAGCGGAACCCCTTCATTCGGCTGATGTTTGCTAAATCTGACTCAAAAGTTCCAGGAAAGAGAAGCAAACGGTCAAAGCTACTCATTCGGTAGTTGAGAGGAGCATTAGTCGTACTCACTCTTTCTCTCTCTAGTGCCTCCTTCTGCAAGAATACGGAAGGACACATCCCTCCAATTTGGTGTCACATCGAACATAATACCTACTACGCAACTAGAGATTGCTCCCAATCAGTGACATCATGAGATGGTACGGATAAGAGGTATTGTCTCACATGGCTTCAACACAACGTCGTAGCGAAACATACTATTTTTTTCCCCTTACCGATAGGTTGGTAATCATCAGGACTGCTTGCGAAACGAGTACTCACTCCATAGTTCCAGTGAGTTCTACGGCCATAAATATGTACTTATTCTGACATATTTTGAAACGAAATCCTCTACCGCATCTATATCTATAAATTCTAAAACTACCAACGAAAGTTCAAGGCCACATGGAAATCCGTGACAGTAGAACAAGTATACTTCTTTGCTCTTTGAATACAATTAATTCTAGTGGACCACTTGAGCGAATTCATGAATAATAGGTAATATTTGCTATGAAAGCAATATCTGTAAAGCTCTTGTGTTTTACCTCGCATGCGGAAATTAATTGTTATTTCAAGATACTGATATAAAACTAGACTACACAGGAATTCGTCCACGTAAAGTTAGCATTCGTTGCTGTATTGCATGTCGCATTACAGTCGGCTACAGAGTTGGGATAAAGGGAAAGACGCTCTGTGCATGGCACATACCAGATCATTCTCACTCATGGCTTTCTTAAGTCAGTTGTTACGGACGGCTGAGCGATGGTTGCCACATGTAGGCTAAGGGATCTTTTCAAGGTCCGTTTATTATAAGAAATATTTTAAGAATCTATAGTTAATAATTGCTTAAGATTTGGAAACAATAGCGCAGACGCTTTCTACGACAGCAAAAGGGAGCCCTAGGTAGAAAGGTTGGAAATGTGCGCTATTATTTAAGGACCGCTTGGCCGGGGGAAACAAAGCGCGACCGTCATTAAACCCGACGGACCTTCAGGTATGTACAACGGGATGCAAGACATGTGCACTGACCTGAAATCCGAAAGCGTGGGATCGGAATGTGGAAAGTTGAAGACGTCGGGGTGGGAGTGCTCCCGCGGCGGTATATAATATCCAGATTTTGGATATGAAATCAGTGTGAAGTAAAGTGTGAAAGAAGTGCGAAATAAGTATAGAGTGTGAAGTGGGAAGTCTGAAGTGTGGTGTTGTATACGTGACAACATCACCAAGTGAAGAAACCCCACTTGATGAGACTTGATAACACTATCGAAGTTATCTAAGATTTCGTCGAGGAAGCCCTCCGAGATCGCAGGGATAACTTTGAGAACTTCGTCGAGGAACCCCTCCGAGTTCGCAGTTATTATCGAGGCGCATCATCTTGATATATTACGAAGAATATATCAACACGCTCCCGCCAGCATTGTGGAAACAACGCCCGGCCAGCACGAAGGACGAAGACTGCCAAATTAAGAGGTCAGCTGCGAACAGTGGCCTCTCGACGTGCAGCCTTCGAGAAGAAGCGAACCGGACGACAGAAGCTGTGCGGAAGGGAAGTCTGAAGACCGAAGTCTGTAGACAACCCAATTGCCTTTGGCCGATATTACCTCAGTCCGAAGAGTGGGGCATACATCGTCAAAGGCTGGTCCTTTGAATAGGATAGAAGTTGGTCTATAACATACCAGTCCGAAGAGTGGTATATATAGCGCCAATAGCTGGTCCTTCGAGCCGGTTCTAAACCAGCGCCAAGAACTGCCAGATCGACAGGCGTTAGTTTGACAATTGAATTGTCAAACTACCTGACACATTTTTTCTTGGCTATCGAGTCTTCGCACGCGATTTTGTTTCTCCGTGAAGTTTTGTAATTATTTCATTAAAAAAGCAATATTGAGGTTAAAACAAGTGTTTCTTTTTAACTTCCATAAATACCACAAAAGTATTTAATATTGGCGACCGTGACAGGACTGCAATCTACGGATATCATCGTGCCAAAAGCTGAAGACTCAAGGAAAAGCAGATAAGTGCCCTGTTTATTCCTAACCCCTAACTATATCCTAATCTAGTTACCTTCTCAATTACTATCCTGATTAGAGATTTCCGTGTCTCACTTGTGCAAAAGGGTGAATCAAATTAAAGAAAAAGATCGAGTGTAACAATCGTAACAATCAAAAAGAAACGTATCCAACACATTGTTGCATCGACTTTAAATCTTGTGCCGAATATTCCAGGGGATTCGCAACACGGTACGTGACGATTCTTCCGTCCTCTTTGGCGCAAAGATCTTGCAATCGAATCCCGATACGCCAAATTTAGAGAATTACACTTCTAATTTAACTGAATATGATGGTAAGTTTCGGCAGTTAGTTACCAACAAAGACGTGCCACTAAGCAAAGTCATTCCGGTATTATGCTGCGAACAAAACTTCTTCTTCTTCTTAGTCGCATCACTCTTGTCAGAGTGGTTGTGATTATCGTGTTGCAGCGTGTTCGGCAGTAGACGGTACCCGCCACCTTTGCCTGCTGGTCGTTAGTCAGGCACATTCATGTACTGAGGTGTCCACCGCAGCCTTTACTTGATCCGTCCATCGCATTGGGGATCACCCTCGCGGTCTTGTGCCTTTGACTCTCCCCTGTATAACGAGACATTCTATGGAGTCATTTCCACGCCGATTAACATTCCCCTGAATGGAAGCGTTTGCTCGGAACTCGGTTCATGAGATTCCGAGCATTTTCCTCCAACGCTACATCTCCAGAGCGTCAATCTTGTCGGTTTCGGTTTTTCGGAGAGTCCATGTTTCAGTGGCGTACATGAATATGGGAAATATCAACGATTTTACGAGGTTATTCTTTGTAGCTTTTGTGATATTTCTGTTATTTGACATTCTCCATATTTTAAGCTTGTCCATTACACATTTGCTCATAGCAATTCGTCTCTTCACTTCATCCATGCAGCCTCCTTCATTCGAGATAAAGGCTCCAAGGTAGATATATAACAGGACGACGTCACAGTTTCCTATTTTGGTTATGTTCAGCAAGTTGTTGTTATCTCTGTCGACAATGATCATCTTGATTTTACTGCGATTTATACTTAAATCATTTCGCGGTCTAGCTTTTATAACGCGACAGACAGGGTGGGTCAATAAAAGATTCTTTGAAGGGAATCTTTTATCGGCTATCAAGTCTGGTTACCGCCCAGCACTGGTGGTAGGTAAGAATGCGCCACTGGCTTGAATCCAGCACCCAGGTTCAGGGGTGCGATTGCAGTTGGACACTCACCTTTGGAACATCTAAGCTGATGCTCCGAATAAGTGGAGTCACTCAGCACGCGTCAGCAATTCTAGGCTGCCCCGAAAAAAAAACTATTAGAGGTAAATTATCTCTTACCAGGTTAACATTTTATCCATCTCAGACTGTATCATCTTATCGTCAGGCTAAATTACAAAATGTGCGCGGTAATACGTAGGTGTACACTAACACGCTTGACCCCTCAAATGCCCCCCATTTAATTATAACTTTTTTCGATTTTTCAAACGATTTTATAATTATTTATATAAATTCACAGTTTACAATGTTAACGGTGGAATGAATAAAGTTATTCAACCTGTTATTGAAGCGCACGTGTTGGATGTTAACAGTGAAAGTTCTGAATTTGCGGTCGCCTGCAACTGTTTGGACATTGCCACGGTACAAAAGTTTTCCACTGAGCAAACGTTATGTGTTGATTTTAACGCTGATTATATATGATATCAAATTTTTACTCTACGCTGATCAAGTAATACTTGCGTAATCCGCTAATGAGCTGATAAATATAAATGAAGCTTTGAAAGGGAAAGGAATGAATGTGAATGTAAACAAAACGAAAGTTATGCTTTTTGAACGAGATGAATCTATGATGCATGGCAATATTTTGATTGATAGAGACCAAGTGGAAGAGGTGAAGGAATCTGTATACTTGGGATCTAAATTTACAAAAGATGGAACATGTGAAAGTGATATCGAAAGGAGAGTGAATGCAGGGAATATGGTAAATGGTGCTCTGCATGCTTTTATGAATAGCCAGATGGTGTCTCAAAGGGCTAGACTGGCAGTGCATGCTGGAGTGTTGGTGCCAACACTTATGTATGGTAGTGAAAGTTGGGTATGGCAGAAGAATCACAAAAGTAAAATAAATGCGGTAGAGATGAGAGCGTTGAGAAGCATGAGTGGATTAAAACTGAGTGACAGAGTGAGAAATAGTGTGATAAGAGAA
>JACTOM010000810.1:824297-835082 GCA_015832385.1 Elymnias hypermnestra
GCATAGTACACAAGTGCACTCTCTATTCCTTCACTCTCATAGTCCGATGTGACGGGAATCCGACACGACCGGAGAGAGATCAGGCGCAGGACCGACGGCTTAACGTGCTCTCCGAGGCACGGGGGTGGATCACACCGCCAACTTCCCAACTTCGGGCAAATATTGAGAAAATCTTAATAGAAAACTCAATATTGATTCTTTCATTGGCCCGACCCGGGACTCGAACCCAGGACCTCATGTCTGTAGTCGAACAAAAATAATTGTATCGAGACGTTATTAAATATGGAACCTTATACTTGTATCCGTACATCTACTTAGCCTTAATATAATTTATTTCGTTGAATGTTTCTTATTTAACTTATTCTATATAACTAATATAATTTAATAGCTAATCTTCATAAATATCGTTAATCAATTATATACTTTACTCACTCTTTCTCACTCTTGTCCAAATTAAATAAAGTAGCTTCTTTAAGTAGCTCATTTTAAAATGTACTTTACTGCCTTAACAATAAGGTTCATTTTAATTTGTAGTAATTTCATTAACATTATTAACAACTGTCACAATTCAACCATTAGCAGAGTAGATAAAATGAGGTTTTATTTAACGGAATGGAATTAAATTGTAATCCAGCAGAAACTGGCAATCCGTGATGGAAAATATTTTCAGTAACAATATATATTGAATAACATTTTAGTCCATTGAAATATTGCATCCCAAGTTTGTGGGGTTATAGCCCTTGTCCCCACCATCTTGGAAAAAGGGGTGCAAACACCTTTTTCGCGATATCTCGGAAACTATGAACCCTTTAAATAATTCGCAAGAAATTAAAAGAATTATAAGCATAAAGTGAAAAACTATTCTATAAAAATTTTCTTTTTTATAGTTTTCATTTTTTTTTAATTTCATTAATTATAACCACTAAATTTGTAGGTAGGGATTTAATCAAAAAAATATGCAATGTATTTACAATAAAAAGATCATAAAACTAAGTTAAATATTTCGTTTATGATGTCTATGACCTGAATAAAAGTAAAAGAAGTTTTCCAGAAAAGACCATCTACAAGAATGCTTTAATGTATTTTTTTAAACGTATTATAAAAGTTATACAGCAAAACAGAAAATTTTTGCAGAAATTTTCTCACTTTTTTGCTTGTAACTTCTTTAATTTTAAATTAAGGGCAATAAGTTATATAAACATATTAGTAGCCAAAACAATTTGCTACAAATTATGTTTAAAGGAATTCTTTGAAGGGTAGATAGTTTTTTTTTTATTGCTGACTGATTAGCACTCTACACAGCATCGTACTGGAACACAAATCTCTTTGTTTGGCGGTACGTTTTTGCTGGTAGGGTGGTAACTAGCCACGGCCGAAGCCTCCCACCAGTCCAGACTCAGACAAATTCGAAAATACAATTTCCTAAATTCGTCCTACCAGGGATCGAACCCGGGACCTCCGCTAGCAAAGCGAATACTCGCACCACTGCGCCAGCCGTCAAGATAGTTTCCGAGATATGGCGAAAAAAAGTGTTTGCACTCCTTTTTCCAAGATGGCGGCCGAGGGACAAGAACGGAACCCCACAAACTTGGGGTTTAGCTTCTAATGACCCCCAAACAGGCCCAAAAATAAAATAGCGTCCCCTAAAAAATGGTTATTACATATTCGATCCTTAAATCGTAACATTTCAATGGACCATTTTGTATATTCGTAATAATATTAATTTATGCAGAAAAAAAAATTGGAATACACAATTTTACTACAAGAAATGAAAACAAACTTGTTGAAGATTGTTTGGACATCATTCCAAACAAAAGCTGTATTTAAGAGAGTAACTGCTGAGTTATTTACTAGTTTCTTCTCAGTGGAATCAACATTTCGAACCAATGGTAGATTTGTAACAGACTACTGACGATATATTTAAAAGAGGGTATGTATTATAGAAACTGCGCTTTGCCCCTGTCTTTCCAATTGGTGTCTCTGAAGGAGCTCCTGGGGGGCCGGCCGTATTGGATGGTGGGGGCACAGGATTGCCTCTGGTTGTTACTGCTGCGAAAGGTGACGGTGGTTCTTGTACTAGACGTGTTGGACTTTTGACGTAAGCCTTGCATCTGAAAATAAGAGAAATATACATAAATTTAAAATTTTAAAGCGAAACTTCGTATGTGTGAGTATCTGTTGGATCTTTACTGCACTCAGTCACATTTTATGTAGTAAATTGGGCAGTAAGCTGGTGAAACCGAACATAATAAATTTGCAGAAAATATTTATTATTTTTCTTATAATAGCAGAAGAATTTGAAATAAGTGATGCTTTAATGAACGGTGTTGAAATAAGAAAGGAATCAAAGATGAATTTAAAATTAAATTATAATGTAACACAAGTCTATTGACTTCCGGTGAGAGGAATTATTGGAGGTGGAGAGGAAAGTATAAATGTGTATGTGATTAATTGGTCTGATGGGTTTACTATAAAATGTTTTATCATAACCATACTACTGCTTTTTTGAAATAATATAGAATTTAGTACATTATAAGACAAGGAAGTTTTACTTCCTCCATGTGATACACGTAAACTTTTTCTTCATACATGATGATAATGTTATTAAAGTCAATCATTAATACATTTTATTTAGTGCAAATATAGCACGCATTAACGGCATATACGAATTTCATGAACATATTGAAATAGAAAATACAAAATTAAGTAAAAAACTATTCAAGTAAATCACTACGCCATCTAATATGAACTTGTTAAACCTTTAATCATTTTACTTAAGCTTTCAATTGATGACACAACTGTTGCAGAAAATAAACTGTCATGAACCAATATTACGAAAAAAAACTGATTTTTTTCTATTATGAGTTAAACGTTGTGGTATAAAAGAAGACGTAGTGACTAAAATTGAGGAAGGTATGCTTAGATGTTTTGGGCATGTAGAGAGAATGAATGAAAGGAGACTGACAAAAAGGATTTATGAGTCAAGAGTGAATGCGAAAGTTGGAAGGGGAAGACCAAGGCGAACGTTCCTGGACCAAATCCAGGACATTTTAAATAACGGCCAGGTCAAGAGTACTCTAAACCGACGAACTTGTATGAAAGGTTTAATGAGAATGAAAGAAGCGAAGGAGTTATGCAAGGATCGTGGAAAGTGGAAGGACGATCTGCCTACCCCTATTGGAATGAGGCGTGATGCTATGTATGTATGAATGTACGAGTTAAAAAAAAGAAATGATGTAAAGATTGAAAATTTGAAGATATATAGGAAGTGGGTGAACTCAAATTCAGTATAAATGGTAGAGGTTAAGTTGATAATGGTAAAAAAAATATTGTAACATTTCTATTAATAAAATCTGTTTCGGTTTGAGTAGATAATTAAAAAGAATATTGAATTGACGATTGAAAATCTGAACAAGATACGCTAAAAGAATGTGAACTCCTATTTAGTATAAATGTTAGAGGTTAAGTTGATAATGATATAAAATTTAATTCAAATATAACGTTTGGGAACATTACAAACTGCCCCGAATTCGATTCTCTTTTAGATATTATATCTGCAACACATTAGTAACACGTGAATCACTACAAACAAAATAACGAAATAATAATTCATCTAAATTATGAAATCTGAAACAGTATTGTCGGACTGGAAAAAATAATCTTCAAAGTTAATTATTAAACCGTGATTGGGATGTTTGGATTCTATTCTATGTTAGTTTATCACACCTATGTATAGACTTACATGAAAATGAGTACTAGAGTGTATGTTACCGGGGTCTTGGCAGAGCAACTTGCGGAGAGACCGCCGGAAGTTACGGGTCATCAGGCAGTACACAATCGGGTTGATCGCAGAATTCGTGTGACCTGGAAATAATGTATTGAATTCATTAATTTCGGATACTTTTATTGACTTTGTCAAAAAAGCTCCCTTCAGCGACGCACCAATTTTCCAGAACATTTCCCTTACAACCTCTAAACACATCGGGGTTCTCCGTGTCGAAATTTCGAGTGCAGTTCTGTCCCAGTCTCAATTGGAGGGTAAAGTCAGATTGGCTTCAAAAAAACTTAGGGTGCTCAACAGGGCCAAGCGGTACTTTGTGCCCGAGCGTAGGATGCGTTCATATTAGGCCCAAATCCGACCGCACCTTGAGTACTGCTCTCATCTGTGGGCTGAAGCACCCCATTATCAACTCTTTCCATTTGACCAAATACAAAGACGAACAATTGGAATTGTTGACGACTCCCAGTTAACAAGTATGCTGGAAACGTTAGAATACCGTAGAATCGTTTTGTATGTTTTATCGTATCACGGGGAATGTTCTGAGGAGCTATTTAACTTGGTGCCACCGTCTTGCTTCTATGACCAGACAACTCGACGTAAAAAATAAATTTCATCCGAACAACCTGGATGCATGGCCTTCAGGTACAGTTCGATTTCGTCTATCCTTGCGCACATGCAAGATGTGAAAAGAATTTCCAATGATGTCCCCGCGGATAAACTCCTATCTATTAGGTTGGCAACGCATCACCAGTCCCTATGTGCTACAGATGTCCATTGGCGGCGGTGATCATTCAACATCAGGTGATCCGCAAGCTCGTTTGTCGGAAAAGGCTAAAAAAAATTAACCTAAGTTACACTACAAAGAAAGTCCACTCAAAATAGGTCCAGTAAGTTCGCCCCCAGATATCCCAGTTTAACAAGTACAAGTAGAAATTACTGATGTCAGCGTAAATTCAAATCATAATTTATGCCTTAATAAAGATTCCATATACGTCTTTATGGAAAGCAAAAGTAATAACGCCAATTACTATAAGTTTTGAAAACTAGGCAACGTATCATCACTCTGTAAATTAAGAGTGCCATTTAAAGAAATTAGGAAAACGAAATCTGGTGTCCTGTGTCCTTAACAAAAGCACAGCCACAAAGAAATAACACGAAATTTGATTTTGGTAGATTTGGGATAAAAAATCAACGACAGAAAAATAAAATCAATGATTTATAGAACGACAAAAAGCAAGATATAGTTGGGAAACCAGATACAGAGATAGATAGAGAAATGGAAAACGAGACTGATAAGACAGCTCTGCCAGACCACCCTGTGGTTAGGGAGATCGTCATAGGAGGAAGAAGATATACAGACAAAGAGATATTTTAACACATACACATATCCGGATGTATATAATAATACTTTAATTTAATAATTTATTGTACACCACACAAAGTATTTAACTATATAAATTAGTGACGATCAAAAGGCATGCTTATTGCTTTAAAGCTAAATCTCCCAGACCACCTCAAGGAAGGAGACTTAGTTAAGGAGTTTAAGGTAAGGTAAGTAGCAGCCCATTAACGTTCCACTGCTGGTCATAGGCCTCCTCACTCATATGAGAGAGGGTTATTAGAGAATAGACCCACCACGCTACTCCACTGCGGATTGGCAGGCATAGTACACAAGTGCACTCTCTATTCCTTCACTCTCATAGTCCAATGTGACGGGAATCCGACACGATCGGAGAGAGATCAGGCGTAGGAACGACGGCTTAACGTGCTCTTCGAGGCACGGGGGTGGTTCCCAACTTCGGGCAAATATTGAGAAAATCTCTGTAGTCGAACATGTTAACCACTAGACCAATGAGGCAGTCAAGGCAGTTAAGGTAGGTGGTGAGAATAATAAATACACTATATACACTCAAACATAAATATTATATAAAAAAATACATAGATAAACGTCGTGTCGTCATTATATGGGAGTAAATTAAAGGGAAAGATAATGGATTTTGAATAAATTTTTTGAAAGTATCTAAGTATCCGTCATTTGCACGTTGAATGAATTTCAATTGGAAGAACATTCCACAAGCGTGTCGCTTCAACCGAAAATGAATCTTGAAAAAACTTTATACGGTGCGTAGGAGTTCTCAGTTTTAGACTTTCTGGAAACCTTAGCGCCATCCTATGTCCACTATCTTGAAATAAATGAGGGACTGCGAGGATCGAAGAACACGCGGTACAAAAGAGCAAGAATGTGTAGATTTCGAAACGAAATTCGCAGACGTGGTCATATTTATGCAAACCAAATATGAATCTAATAGCAATATTTTGAAGATGTCCAAGTTTGTTTAATTGGTCCACATTCAAGTTAAGATAGCTTACGTTAGCATGATCGAGAATAGAGAGCAGTAAGGAGTGGGCTAACATTGTTTTAGAGGGAATAGAAAGAAAAGAACGCAGGCGTCTGAGTGAACTCCTATTATATTATATTCTTTTCCTTACTTCATTAAATTGAAAGGACCAAGAGTTTATTGCTTTCTTAACAGTTGCACATAAACATACCACAAGATTAAATATAAACCAAACGAAATTTACAACAATATAGCAAAAGGGAGCAAGCTCAGCTAAATGCTGCATTGTCACAGCGCTGATTTTCAGCTAGCTCCTAATTTTTGTATTAATGCGGCAGCAAAAATTCACACATGCATGTTGTTGTTTTGCTTGCCCTTATCCCACTAGGGGGGGTCGGCACAGCATGTTTCCTATCGCCACTTCACTGTATCCGCTGTCATTTTTACATTTATACACATATCCTCTTACACACAGTTCATCCACACTTTTTTTGGTCGCGCTCTCCCGGCCCTGCCCTTTCCATCATATTTAGGACCCTCTTAAATACATGGCTATCCTCCGTTCTCATGACATGTCCATACCAGACTAGCCTTCCACTCTTTAACTTCTCGGTCACTGGTGCTACTATCGCACTTCCTGTAATATACTCATTCTTAATCTTATCTAATTTGTCACTCCACACATTCATCTCAACATTCGCATCTCCGCTGCATGCAATTTCCTTTCATTCAGGATGACAGGTCTTACGATCGTCTTATAAATTTTCCCCATCAGTTTAAAGGGCATTCTGGCATCGCAAATTGTTCCCGAGACCTGCCTCCACTTCATCCAATCTGCATTTATCCTGCTAGAAACTCACACACAAAATAATATCTGCAAGTATTTAAAAGTACAGGTATAAACTAAGACTAATTAAACAACTAAGGGTACAATGAGTAAACAAACTAATCAGCAAATCATTTAGAAATACTTTAAGCTACTACGCAACCATTAATACTATAAGTAGAAGGTTAACCTGGTCCACCTACGAGATCATGCCATATAATCCGATTCCGAACCTATGTTGAACGTGGTTGATGCTGTTATTTTGCCTCTTAGGGTTACTACACTGCATCGTACTGGAATGCAGTGTATTGCTTGGTGGCACGTCTTTGCTGGTCAGTTAGGCCAAGTTCTGATTTGTGCGAAAGATGCAATTTCCTATTCTTGCGTTGCAAGAACCTCTGCTAATGAAACGAGTACTAGCATCAATTTTTAATTGTTCATGCGTTATTAAAATAAAAATTATACCTAAAAGCAGTGTATATGGAAGAACACGAGCTATAGAGTCCTCTTTGACAGCATTGACATCGAGCAGCAGCTGCAGGATGTTGTAAGGCAGCCAGCACAGGGCAAAGAGCACTGCCAGCAGAAGCAGTATCCATGCTACACGTTTCCTTTCACGTACTAAACGTAAACGCTGGAACAACATAAAAAATAATATATTTGTTTAATCATACTTTATTTACAGTAATTATTGCTTAAACAATACACAACTCTAATCTTTCTCGTTACATTTGAATAAACGCCAACACGGCAGCCCATAAACGCTGTCCCTTTTTTAACCGACTTCAAAAAGAGGAGGAGGTTATCAATTCGTCTGTATATTTTTTTTTGTTTGTTACCTCATATCTCCCGACTGGGTGAACCGATCTTGATGATTTTTTTTTAATGAAAGGTGGTGCTTGTCATAAGGTCCCATTTTTTTTAAACCAGTTCTGACGATGGCATCCATTAGAAAACCGGATAAGTCTTATTTTTGCGTAAGCCACGCCAACCGTTTTCGACGATTCTTTTTTTATTCTTACTAATAGAATTATCTCTATTCTAAAAACCCCGTGAGTGAGGTGACCTAACAGTGGAATGTTAGTATGCTGTTACTTTTATATCATTTACTTTATCATTTCAAATGTGTAAAATACGCTATTACATTTCTTCTTGTTATATACTAGCAGTTCTCTGTGATAATACCAGCGGAATTTTCGATCCCGAGGAAATAAATAAAGTAGTTCCTTATGAGTGTTTATTACGAAAAATCGCTTTGTTAAATTTCGTTGATCGGGAAAGCAGTTTTTGAGGAATTGTTATGAGTAACAAAGTATTTTTGGCTTTGCATAGCCTAAAAAAAATATACATTTTTAGCCCATCTAATCAATCTTGATGAAACAATACCTTGCAATATCTAGAGTGTAACGTGAGAATAATATATCATCCTCACGCTATCTGGCGCATCACGAAAATTAATGAGGGTATATTTTAAAATTACTTTGAAAAAAAAAACGACAATGTGCCCAACGTTGTAGTCTTCTTTCAAAGATTCAAAACATGTCAAGCCGAAAAAGTAAAAAAAAAAACATTAAGGTGAATCAACGCCGTCGTTGCCTTAGGTTGTGACTTTAGGTTTGATTAATAGCAGATCAAATTTTGAACGTTCGAGTGGTCTCTTGTTATAAAAGAATTTTAAGGCCTTGTGTTTTTTATAATACGGATAGGTTGACACTTGATTGTAATCATATCTGATGCTAAGTGACAATATAGTCTAATTTTAAAGCGCTCTTACTAGCGCACAATTATTAGCAAGTCTCCAACCAGTCCACGCTCAGAAAAATAGAAATTTTTCCAACCAGTTCAGTTCACACTAATCAAGATTCAAATAAATTAAAAAGTCTCCTCCCAGTCCAGATTCAGACAAATCAGAAAGTCTCCCACCAGTCTAGATTCAGACAAATCAGAAAGTCTCCCAACAATCCAGATTCAAATAAATTAAAAAGTCTCCCACCAGTCCAGATTCAGACAAATCAGAAAGTCTCCCACCAATCCAGATTCAAATAAATTAAAAAGCTCCCAACAATCCCGATTCAAATAAATTAAAAAGTCTCCCACCAGTCCAGATTCAGACAAATCAGAAAGTCTCCCAACAGTCTAGATTCAGACAAATCAGAAAGTCTCCCAACAATCCAGATTCAAATATATTAAAAAGTCTCCCACCAGTCCAGATTCAGACAAATCAGAAAATCTCCCACCAATCCAGATTCAGATAAATTAAAAAGTCTCCCACCAGTCCAGATTCAGACAACTCAGAAAGTTTCCCATCACTTCAGATTCAGATAAATTAAAAACTCTCACAACAGTCCAGATTCAGACAAAGCAGAAAGTCTCCCACCAGTCTACATTCAGATAAATCAGAAAGTCTCCCAACAATCCAGGTTCAAATAAGTTAAAAAGTCTCCCACCAGTCTAGATTCAGACAAATCAGAAAGTCTCCCACCAATCCAGATTCAGATGAATTTCAAAAGTCTCCCACCAGTACAGATTCAGACAAATCAGAAAGTTTCCCACCACTCCAGATTCAGATAAATTAAAAACTCTCACAACAGTCCAGATTCAGACAAATCAGAAAGTCTCCCACCAATCTAGATTCAGACAAATCAGAAAGTTTCCTACCACTCCATATTCAGATAAATTAAAAACTCTCACAACAGTACAGATTCAGACAAATCATAAAGTCTCCCACCAATCCAGATTCAGATAAAAAGTGTCCCACGAGTCCAGATTCAGACAAATCAGAAAGGCTCCCATCAATCCAGATTCAGATAAATTAAAAAGTCTCCCACCAGTCCAGACTCACACAAAATAGAAAGTCATCCACTATTCCAGACATAGACAAATTAGAAAGCCTTGCACCAGTCCAGACTCATACAAAGTCAAAAGTCTGCAACCAGTCCAGATTTAGACAAATTAAAGTCTTCCACCAGTCCAGATTCAGACGAATTAGAAAGTCTCCCACCAATCCAGACTTAGACAAATTGTTAGAAGAGTTTTTGCAGATGTTAGAAGAGTTTTGTAATTTGTCTGGGTCTGGCCTCGTAGGAGGTTTCGACTGTATCTAGTTACCATTCTACCAGGAAGGACATGCCGCCAAGCAGATAAATTGCGGTCAATTGCGGTACAATGCTATGCAAAAACCACAAGAGGTGACTTATTTCTTACCAGATTAGCACTATTCCATCTTAGGAGATATCACTAGTAACCATCAGATGAGATCCTAGTATAGCGTAAATCTGTCAGCGAACAAAAAACTAACAGTATCCTACTGTTTAATTTCGATCAAAAGGAAACTGTTATTTGTAAAAAAAGACAGCTTCAATATATATCCGGGAAATCGGTTTTTCGAATAAACATTGACGGAAGTTATTTACATGCAAATTATTTTTTTCTAAACGATCATTGTTATTGAAAAATTCGAACCAACATCCAAACGTTTGAACAAACAGCAAAAGGTTAAGACAAACATTTGTTTTATAAGTATAAACAAAGTTTTCAAAACAGTTTAAAATTGTTTTTAGAGTCGGTCACTAATTTGCAGGTTAAGTAATACTATTATTATTATACTTTGAATGACTTAAAACACAATACTTACGTTGATACAAACTAAGAACTCTGACTAGGCGAATATTCTCCTTCATTCTCCTGTGCCCTCTTATACCAAACACCACACTCAAAATAATAAGTCCACCAATCACAGTCGTCGTGAGTACGACGACTAAACAGAGTTTAATAAATTACAGAATTTCCGGAATTTTTTTGGAGTCGCTAAGAAACAAATTCAAGGCAGTTAACATAAT
>JACTOM010000899.1:0-10631 GCA_015832385.1 Elymnias hypermnestra
CAAATAGACAAAGATGTGTACCCCCTGACCAAAGTAAACATAAGAAGAATCTGTAATTGGCATAAGATTAGTTAATCTGTTTTTTTTTTTGATTTATTAGTTAAGATGCTGTAGATTTTGTAATAATAAATAAATAAATAAATAAACTTGACTCGACTGAGACACCTTCATGTTTAAAAGACCGCGATAATGTTTTGTAACCTTTGTAATTTTAAACTGTGAGAAATAAGTTAATTAATAATTAGTTAATAAGGCCCAACTGTGACCCCTCCATCTGTAGATCTTCAACTCGACTGAGAACTCTTTAATCTACTAGCGAAGCAAGCACTCGAACCCGTGACTCTTAATAAGAATCAAACTAAGATCCACATAAAATAAAGCTTAAGCGTAATAAAAGTAAACGTAACGTATAACACATAACGCACTACACATACAAACATATACAAATATACACATATAGATACATACATGGCTTATGATCGAGTGGTGAGGAATGAGTTGTGGTCAACGTTATTCACGTATGTGGTGAGAAGTAATCTGATTCAAGCATTGAAGTCTCTCTAAGAGGGTTCTAGTGTTTGTGTCAGAATAAACGGGGCGAAAGAGGTGTTCCACAGGGATGTGTTGCGTCACCATGGCTGTTCAACCTTTTCATGGATAACTGTTTGACAGATTTAAAAGAAAGTATGTATGGGTTAAGAATGAATGAATTAGTCATCAAATGTTTACTCTACGCTGATGATCAAGTAATACTTGCGTCATCCGCTAACGAGCTTCAGGAGATGCTAAATATTATGAATGAAGCTTTGAAAGGGAAAGGAATGAAAGTGAATGTAAACAAAACGAAAGTTATGCTTTTTGAACGAGATGAATCTATGATGAATGGCAATATTTTGATAGATGGGGAACAAGTGGAAGAGGTGAAAGAATTTGTATACTTGGGATCTAAATTTACAAAAGATGAAACATGTGAAAGTGATATTGAAAGGAGAGTAAATGGAGGGAATATGGTAAATGGAGCTCTGCACGCCTTTATGAATAACCAGTTAGTGTCTCAAAAGGCCCGACTGGCTGTGCATAGAGGAGTATTGGTGCCAACACTTATGTATGGTAGTGAAAGTATGAGTGGATTAAAGCTGAGTGTTGTGGTATAAAAGAAGATGTAGTGACTAAAATTGAGAAAGGTATGCTTAGATGGTTTGGGCATGTAGAGAGAATGAATGAAAGGAGACTGACAAAAAGGATTTATAAGTCAAAAGTGAATGCGAAAGTTGGAAGAGGAAGACCAAGGCGAACGTTCCTGGACCAAACACAGGACATTTTAAATAAGGACCAAGTCAAGAGTAATCTAAACCGACGAATTGATTTGACGAGTTTAATGATAATGAAGGAAGCGAAGGAGATGTTCAAAGAAGTGGAAGGATGTTATCTCTGCCTACCCCTATGGAAATGAGGCGTGATGCTATGTATGTATGTAGACACATACATACATACTTATACATATTAACGTTTGGTAACAGGTTCGATTGCCAGTCCCTGAACCATTGTAACATGATTCATGGACTGACGAATGAGCGTAGGACCCCGCAAACTTCCCAACTTCGGCCAAATATTGACCCGACCCGGAACTTGAACCCAGACCCTCATGTCTGTAGTCGAACATGCTAACCACTAGACCAACGGGGCAGTTAGGCTCATTTACTTGCATTTATATGAATCTCGTTTCATAAAAATTATTATTATTATTACCTCTATATTCCTTAAGCGATTTCGGCTTAAACGTACAGTGTTGCTCAAATTATCTGCTTGTTACAACATATAGCGACATCTGTGTACATATACAAACACTATTATATTATAAGCGTTGCGTTAATGACGTGATAGATGGCACTATCATAAAGGAATATATATTTTTGCTAGAATGTTACCGCTTGACTGTGATCACACCTGATGGTAAGTCATACAATTTAAGATGGAAGTCCCTTAATCCGGTAAAAGACAATTTATCTGTTATGGTTTCTACACCGCATCGTAATGCATCGTAAAGCTTTTGCTTGGCTTCACGTCTTTGCTATAAATTGTTAGCGATCAATATTGTTTTATTTGTGGTTTTTAAATGAGTGAAACGTTTACATGTGCTGCATCCGATTTGGCGCAGTCCGGAAGTTCTCAAATTTAAGAAGTCGTCGTTTTCACGACGACTGTGATTGGTGGACTTATTATTTTTGAGTGGAGCGTTTGGTATAAGAGGGGTAGCACAGGGGAATGAAGCAATATTCGCCTAGTGACAGTTCTTAGTTTGTATCAACATTAGTATTGTGCTTTAAGTCATTTAAAGTATGTAATATAATAATGTAGAATCTGAGAATATTATTACTTAACATGCAAATTAGTGAGCGACTCTAAAATTTAAGGAAATCTGCATAAATCGGGAGCAATTCTGTAATATATACAGCCTGCTAAACCGCTGTGAAGCATCGTGGTGCACCACATATCCCCTGTTATAAATAAGGAGACCTTTCCCCATCAGCAGGTTTCAATTTCTTACTTTTTATACTATTTCTTAGTAAAAAGCTATTTCTATAGATATAGTTCCCTCCATAATGAAACTATCAGCTGTTAATTAGGCGAGCTTGTAGTATAATAGTTTAGTGTTGTGCGATAATCGATATTAATTCAGGAACGTCGACTCTCGGAGGTTTAATAGATTCTGCACCGCTGCATGCTCGTAAATAGGGAGATTGCCTGAGTAATACGATAGGGATGGGACAGTATCGAATAATAAATAACCTCTTACAACGATAAAAATTTGATGAGCATATATGTATTACTAGCTGAAAAGCGTAACATAATCTCCCTATACTTGAATGTCAGATTTATAATTATATAACTTAAATAGTTAGAATAAAATAAAAACTAAACTGATCTAAGTTGAACAATTTAATATTGTAATTGTTTAACTTGATAAAAGTTTAGTTTATTATTTGAATTGTATGTCTGTTATGTAATATTGTAATGTAAGGAAAGGTTATTTATTAATGAAATCTTTTATGGGGCGCTTCTTAATCAGTTCAAATCAATCCCTTAATGCCTGATATGTGATTTAATGGCAACGTTCTTTCAAGCCGAGGCTTGGTCTCAGCCCTTGGCAGCAGCATTTCCGTCAGAGCTTACCCTTTTAAAGGCTCCCTAAGAGCTCGTCCTTTCCTACTGTTACGCTGTGTAAAAACAATGATACAGTTCTCGTTTATAAGCTTACTGACAATGGTATATGTCTATCGCACATTAAACACTAAGTAAAGAGAAGGGGAAGCGTCGGTCCGAAATACGGCTATCACTGTTAGAGTGAGAGAGGAGTCTACCTACAGAATAAGAGTGATAGAAAACGAAGCCAGATAGACTGGCACCGTAACGCGTTACGTAACGAAGCGGTTTACCTTCCCATAAGGAGTTATCATGTCAACAAAATCATGCCATGGCTTTATGAAACCACGATGCCAATGAAACAGCTGATGCGAACTATGGATGTCGTCACATTGTCCTTGGTTGCTCTGTCGAGACTCTATCATCTTGCCATCACTAAATGTGATAGCAAAACGAAATCACTTTAACAAGCTCTTACCATAGAAACAAAAGCTGACTATAAAATGTGTACATACTAGCTGTTGTCCGCAGTGTTACGTGGGTAGTTTTAAATATATAGTTCTTTTCTGCGATAAAATATACCTGAATTATTCCTTATAACATCAAACTATCTGGCTGTGAAAGTTTCACGAAAATCAGTTCAACCGTTTCAGACATTAACGTTACGTTAAACAGATAAACGAAGAAATAAAATTGTTGTAAATGCAAATAGAAGAAGTTTCTGTTCAACAATTTATTTAAATATAGGATATTAAAAACGAAATAAACTTATCTAACCAATATAAGGCGAACAAGGCTTTTCAGATAAATATAAAATGAAAGAAGTAATTATCGATATATTTGTAAAATTTCATCTTTACATCACTATGAATGTGGAGGCATCTAAGCAAGGTAATGCGGGTATATTGAAGGAAAATATATCTTGCGTTAACACCTTAGTTATGTCACGTCGTAGGGAGTCTATCGCTTTAAACCTGTCTTGATGCAAAAATATTCAGTTAACTATTAACTTATTTATATTCATTATATAGCTGACAGCCCAGCGTATGACTGTAACCTTACTAGATAGTCAGTGATGATGCAGTTTAGATAAGAAACGTACTAATCTAATGAAATGTAATTTAGCTCATAGAGTCTCTACACAGTAACGTAGCAAAATGACATTTTTATGATTGGAGGCACATTTAAGCTGGCTGCAACCGCAGCCTCCCAAAGCATCAGATGTAAAGAGATAAAAATAATTTCCCTCCCATAAAAGATTACTTTGATTAACATTCCACAGGGTACACTTCTAACATTTTGTTTTCTTTCTGTTACGCCATAATTTATTAGCCCTTTAAACCATTGTACTACTTTAGTGAAATAGTTGTTTACATCGTCATAATTTGTTTGTCGTCGATTACTCTGAAATAATAGCGAAGAATCATCAGCAAACAGAACAATCTCATGATCACCCTTAACATAGTAAAGAAGGTCATATATATAAATGAAGAACAGAAATGGTCCCAATATGGAACCCTGTGGTACTCCCACTTTTGTCACAGACCCCGCAGAAAGCTTGCCATTAAAACAGACCTTTTGCTAATGCTGTGTTTGTGACGCCGTAGTGTCACAATTTCTGGAACAGAGCTTCATACTGGACACAATCGAAGGCCTTAGACAGATCACAGAAAACTGCAAGCGCGTCATGTGATTCCTCCAATTGTGTTATATATTCAAGTTTTTACTAGTACTTTCGGAAATACTCTACTTCTGCGAGACGATTATTTTGCTGAAGAAGGCACATGAGAGGCAGTGGGAGGACGATGTGAACGCTCCTTTACTCCTTCGCAGGAAGTTGGGAATTAGGGGGCGTAGATTTACGCTTCTTCTGCATCCTACTTAAGTTTCCCGGAGAAATCTTCTGGAGTATCAGGCCAGATTACGACTTTTAATCCTCTGGTGCTCCACTAAAGGATGTGGAGGGTATCGCTGGATTTTAGCGGGTATTCTGACTTGCCACTCCCGATAAGATTCTAGGTCTGATCAGAAAAAGGGAAAAGGCATAAAGGTATTTCCCACCGTGAACAAAAAGTGAAAAAGAGCTTGTAAATATGTATATCCCAAAGCTCATCACCAAGGACTTCAGCTTCGCGTGAATCCTCAAGCAGTTAAACTTCTGGACGTCACCCAAATAAAAATAGAAGAAACGTCTGAGTTATCAAAAGTACAGTGACACAATATACTGTAGTGATACTTTTAAGCAAGAACTAAAGAGAGTCTATAGACATTAGCTTAAACTAAGCATAATCATTGGACTCCAGACTTAGATAATATAAGTACATTTAAGTAGATTAGGTTAAAGTATTATTAAGTATTAGTACATAAGGCTAGATTGTAACCTTAAAATCTTAATGTCACTTAAAGGGTTACAGCGAGTTAACCATAAGAGATAGATATATACTCTCTTTTTTAGATCATTTAATAAGGCAAAATTTCATCACACATGATTGTTCCGTAAGTCCAACTATTTACGCAATGCAAGCAATGGAAGTGCTCATAAGGAATAAACATTTTTGCTCTAAATTTAATTGATGCTTCGCTGCTTAACATAAAGTCTTCCTTAATCAAAAGGTTAAACAATACTTTAAAAAAATCTCAATTCCAATTACTAATTCTTATCATTAACGCGTTCAAACAAACAGTCAGTTACTGTTAGGCTCTGTCACTGTTTAGCTGTTCCAGATTCTTTTCTAATGGAGTAATAGTTACTCATTATATCATCAGCTGTCTGCCAGTGAAAGTCCCTTCAAAATATGTTCAGACGTTTCAGAGATTAACTAAAACAAACATATATAGAGACACAAGATGTCCTTCACTCAAAATAGGTGTTAATTTGAGAAACAGATGATACAATTTTATTTATTTCTACAGATTTGATAACGGAAATGTAAATTAGTGTAAGGGCAAAACGCTAATAACGAAAACTTTGAAATGAAATTGAATTCTTTCCAAATATTCAATTGAAACTTCTATAATCTCGTGATTTACACGTGAGTGAGAGTCGTGAGTTTTAAACGTTGCGATACGATTACGTTTTATTCTTTGGAGAATTTCATTTGCTGGCAGGGACTTTGGGGAAATTTGGGTCTTGTCAGATGAACTCAATAATAATAACTAAAATCCAATGGAACCATTTTCATCCATGGGTAGGTCACCCCTAAGCGACATATTATGACGTCTCTGATCGCCACAGTATCGGTAAGTATTATAGATGCAATACTCTTCAGTGAACAGGCCTGGAGAGCGGTTGCCTGGCACAGCAATGAGGGAAGGTGTATGCCAAAGAAATACTTCAGCCCTGATGAAGGAGAGTTGGAAACAGGAAACGGAGGTTCATACAACTCCTCCCCCTGTAGACAATGTTATAACTCAGCTGTATCTCCTCGCAAAATTGACGATATTCCGCTGGGTTTTAGATAGATGCTTTATTGCACATAAAATTAACAATACAGAAACTTATGCTAAAACTTATAAAATTAAACTATTAATCTATGTGCAAGGGTGGCCTTATTGCTTTAAGCAATCTCTCCCAGGCAACCCTTAGTGAGTATTGCGAGCTTTTCTCCCTCGTTGAATCTTACACTCAGAACCCCACAGTCGGGGTACGTAATGCATTTCCCAGCAACAATAAAAAAAGGGTTAGGTCACCCAGGCCTCGCTTACATTTATATACGAGTATGTCTTCTAGATCTTTGATAATACCCACTTCCCTTATGTCACGGCATCACATGAGAACGGCTGGACCAATTTCGGTAATTCTTTCTTTTTTTGGTATTTGTTACTGTCAGGAAATAGTGTTTTTAGAAAAGAATTTTTAAAAATATAACTCAGAAGATTTAAGTAAACTTCACCGCCATAGTAGCTGTTCCAATGTAATTTAAATTATTTTAATAATATCAACATTTTAAATAAATAATAAACTGTATATATCTCTTGAGACTGACATAAAGGATTTATGAGCCAAGCGTGAATGCGAAAGTTGTAAGGGGAAGACCAAGGCGAACGTTCCTGGACCAAATCCAGGACATTTTAAATAACGGCCAGGTCAAGAGTACTCTCAACCGACGAACTTGTATGAAAGGTTTAATGAGAATGAAAGAAACGAAGGAGATATGCAACGATCGTGGCAAGTGGAAGGATTTGGTCTCTGCCTACCACGAAAGGAATGAGGCGTGATGCTATGTATGTATAAATTGCTGCGACAGTCGCCTGTTCCCGTGTCAGAAAACGGACACAACTATATAATAACAATACACTAAGTTGAGTTCAATATTTATACATAACAGAACAAAGACTATCGAGTCAACTACAGTATATCGTATTGATGTCGTATTCATCACGTGTAGTGTAAAAAACCGCAAGCAGTCGTCATTGGAGGCCGACTACACTATTCTCAGACTTGAGCCGTCGAATTGTTGCGAAAAATCGCCGATTCACCGCCAAAGTTTGATTACTTTTCCCCCTAAACCTTCGGAGAGGTTTTTTTTCCAGCCATGGTGTGCTCCAAATTAGTTTCTGAAAGTGTAATAAAACAGTGAAATTTGGTCTCGGTTTTTGGGTTTTTTGTCGAATTTTCGTTGATTATTTTTGCTATTCGTACTTTTAGTTTACACTCTATATATATATAAAGTCCTGGGTTGGACTTTCTTATTTGTTAGGAGACTGGTAAGATGCTACATCATTCAAATTTACAAATATATTCATATGTTCTAAAAAGTAAAAAATAATTGCGTATTCTATTTTAGAGTTCTTCATATTCTTATATTCGGAGTCGGTGTCGGTGTGTGAAAATTTGTCTCAATATGTTGCTCAGATGAGACAGCACCGTTTAAATCCCCCCCCCCCCTCCGCTTACCACCGCTTCATACATAATACTCCTTACAAATATTGCAAGGCAGCAACAAACGTAAGTTCATTGCTATTTGACACAGACAGTTATATATTCTGCCAAAAATCGCACCCTTACTGTAAGCCGTTGAGGAGTTCCATTGATCATCACATTTAACTACGACAATCACTTAACCTTACCGAAGTTACGGTAGGTGACTCAAATATCCAGACATCTTATAAAAGATTGCTCCTAAGAATTGAAGAGTTCCGTGACTTTGTCATGGATCCCATGATCAAAACCTAACCAAACTATCATCAAACAACCCTTGAAGTATATCCTTTCCAATAAAAAAAGAATCATCGAAATCAGTTGGCGTGATCATGATTCGTCCATTTGTCGAGCACATGCTTAATGCAAATTAAAGACTTACCTGGTTTTCACATGGATGCCATCATCAGAACTGGATTTAAAGCACCATTCATATAAAAAAAGAATTATCAAGATCGGTTCACCCAGTCGGAAGATATGAGGTAACAAAACCTGGGGTCTCTGTTATCGAGATCAATATGTTATAAATGCGAAAGTAATTCTGTCTGTTGCGCTTTCACAACAAAACTACTGAACCGATTTAAATGAAATTTTGTGCACAGATAGTCTAGAGTTTGAGAAAGGGCATAGCATACTTTTTAATGAGAAAAAAGGGTTATAAATAATGGAAATACAGTCATTTTCTGCGCTAGAACCTCGAAACTTATTTACTTATATGACATTCGAAGTTTGTAAAAGTTATACCCTCAAGGGTGTAAAATAATTATTCTTACTCATGTAATAGATGCGAAAGTAACTCTTTCTGTTGAGCTTTAAATGAAATTTACTACACACATAGTCTAGAGCTTTAGAAAGGACAAAAAGCTCTTTGAAATCAAACACTGTAAATAGCTCATTAAATTATTTATACCTGTGTCTTTATTTTCTTTAATATCGTTGTTCTTACATTTTCAACTTTTTGTTTTAATTTAAACTAATAACATCAGTTACATACAAGAATATAAAAAAATAACAAATAAAATTAATTAAATCAAATAATAAGCCGCATCCAAATTGCTGTCCATAGGGTGTGTTCCTAAAATACTGGCAACATTACCTCTTTGGATAGCTAAGCTGATCCTTTGCCCGAGGTAAGCGCCAGCTTTGAGGTCACTTGTGGAATCCAGTAACCGCTTAGAAAGATGTTTAAAAAATATTTTGGCTTCAGAGCCCCACGGTCCCATAGTTTCCACGCCAAATGGCAGAAATATGTGATCTTGTGTAATAGATCCATATTTCTGCAATTTTTTAATTTCGGCGTCAGTCGCCACAATACCAGGCAACGATGAAGATAATTTTAAATGTGAAGGCGCCATGGTATCAACACAAGTCGCATCCCATACCAGGCACCTTCCATTCTTCCATGGAATTAAAGTAATTCCGTCAGGTCTCTTGCCATCGCTACGTACAACACCGTTCGGCTCTAATTGAGCCGGTACGTTAGCAGTGGCAAGAGCTCTACGAATAATATCATTCAAAGCTGCATGTCTTGAAAGGCGACCGGCACTGCGCTGACAAGATAGACCATGGTGTCCTAAGCGGTCGACTTGGACTCCGCAAGGACAGCAATGAGGATGAACTAATGGCAAACCTAAACGTAAACCTATACTAATACAAAAAGAATTGTTGTCTAATAACGTTCCTAAATTAGGCGATGGAAGAGCTTGCAACCAAAAACCTGATTCCCTAGTCGAAACAGCAAGAAGACGAGCACGCTCTGTAGGATTCTTAGACTCGTTTAGAAGTCGGTTATATTCAAGTTTACAGAGCGGCTCGTCCCACAGCCTTTGTGAAGCCAAAGAAACAGGAAGGGATTCACCTGGACATGCATCCACCCAAGCTGCTTTGGCTTCTGTACAATACGGAATTTCATTTTGTGATAAATCCAAAGAGTGTGTAATTTTTTCGAATAAAGATTTTGTGCTATGAACAGATGACAAAAAAGCCGGAAGTGCAACTGATGAAACTTTTCTTATGCCAATACCTCCAAACCGTATTGGCAAAGAAGCTTGGCGCCAAGACTGTTCAGTTAATGAACAATTTAGCGTTTTGATGAGTATGTCTTGAATGGACGAGTCTATTAAATTGAGGTGATTTAGAAATTTCCAGATAGGGCAGCATCTCAAAAAATAAGTAAATTTTGGAACAAATAAACAAAACCGAATAATGTGATATGCCATATGTACATTAATTTTGCTAAGGTTATCAAAAATGTTTATGAATTTTGAAATTTGATCTTCTAAAAAAGAAGGAATAGCGTCTTCTAAAACTGGTGCACCTAATAGGCGTAGCGATTCTATGTCTATAATTTTGATATTTGGAGCTAACTCATTAAATTTATCAATAACTTTTTTTCTTTCTATGTATGGAAAGGTGTTTGGGACGTATAATTCACATTTGTTAAAATTTAATTCCAAACCTAAAGTTTTAAAGTTATCAATAATAATATTTAAGTCTTCAAGAACTGTTGTCGCTTCACCTCCAAAAGTTCCATCATCAAGATACCAAATGTTTAATTTTGAATTTA
>JACTOM010000899.1:11110-58822 GCA_015832385.1 Elymnias hypermnestra
GTTTACAGCTCCTTCTTATGAATGTATTCTCTGAATATCTTGTTTTAGAATGCGAAATATGAAACAAATTAGTCCTACGGTGAGAATTAATTCGCGGACAGATGAAATTAATTTTTGAAAGAAGATAAGGGGAGTCGATTTTAAGTCTCAAGAGTTTAAATAAAAATGTTTGATCTCGCAATACACGTCTATCAGCAGCAGAGAGGGGAAGATTAAGCTTGTCTTTTGTATGTGGTGACATAGATTTAAATTTAAGGTGTCTCAAGAAATGGTTATGAATCCGTTCCAGTTTATTAATATGGACCTTGTACTGAAGATTCCAGACAGTTGAAGCGTATTTAATAACTGTTCTTACAAAAGCATTATATAGAAGTGTAAATGTTGAAGGTTGCTTAAACTCTCTTGATGTCCTCAGAACAAAACCAAGCATTCTGTAAGCTTTAGTAGCAATATAATTTATATGTTCATTAAAAAGTACTTTGGAGTCCAATATTACTCCTAGGTCCTTTACCATTTTAACTCTAGTTATATTATTATCTCAAAAAAAAACAGGGGTCCTTAATAAAAATGCAATAATGTAACCCAAGGTATGAAAAAATTGGTAACAAAAAATCTGTCATCGCGTACGCTGGTGAAACTACTGATGATAGAACAAAAATATGTTCTACAATATTATAGAACGTATTAATATCTACAAAAAAATCTAGAACACCATATGTCCAACTACTATAGTTACGCCACTATAACTACTTTTTTACATATTGAAAGTTAATAAAAGTGCCGACAGTATTTATACTATATTATTCATACCTGTGTATTAGTTCTCATCCTATTAAATGTATGTTATTAAAGACCGTTTTAATACCTGTAAAATGCTTCTTAAATTATTAAAATCGGACATTCCATTCAAAAGTTATGGCGAATTGAAAAAGAAAATTGTAGCGACCCTTACAATTGAGCCTGCGACTGGTGAGTTAGCTCACATTCCAAGGATACTAATAATACTGTTTTTATTTCTATCTAGCTAAAAACTACTGGAGCGATTTAAAAAAGTCATTCATTACCTATTTGGGGAAATACTAATCGTATTTACAATCTAAACTACCTGAAAATGCGCTAAAACCTTTATCAAAATCTACTCAACTGTCATAGATAGATAGATAATATTCTTTATTGAACACCACGCTAAAAATAGATGTACAATTACTCAGTATAAGGTACTTTTAGTGTGCAATTGGGCGGTCTTATCGCTCATTAGCGATCTCTTCCAGACAACCCTGGCGTTAGGGAACCCGTCAAAGAAAGGAGAGAGAAGGTAAGTAGTGTGTATAAATGAATAAGCATACAATTAAAAATAAAATAATATGCAGATATATACAGAATATTGTGAATACATAAAAAATACTAATACATATACTCGTACATACAAATAAAGACATAAAAAATATATACACATATACAAATAAATAAATACATACGTATGGCATTATGTGTGTACAAACTGCCTCATTGGTCAAGTGGTTAGCATGTTCGACTACAGACGTGAGGTCCTGGGTTCCAGTCCCGGGTCGGGCCAATTCAAAAATCAATATTGAGTTTTCTATTAAGATTTTCTCAATATTTGCCCGAATTTGGGAAGTTGGCGGTGTGATACACCCCTGTGCCTCGGAGAACACGTTAAGCCATCGGTCCTGCGCCCGATCTCTCTCCGGTCATGTCTAATTCTCGTCACATCGGACTATTAGAGTGAAGGAATAGAGAGTGCACTTGTGTACTATCCAATCCGCAGTGGAGCAGCGTGGTGGGTCTATGCTCTAAAAACCCTCGCTCCTCGGAGCGAGGAGGCCTGTGCCCAGCAGTGGGTCGTTAATGGGCTGCTACTTACTTACTTTTTTTACTTTATTATGTGTGTATGTTTGTGTAAGAGCATAAACGCTACAATGTCAGCTGATGCGAGTTTTGGCTACTACCGTATTGGCCTTTGTTGCTTTGGTGAAAGCCTTTTAATTTCCCCCTACTCTTTGGCCAGTTGTAATGTCACACATGGTCGAAAGAAAAGTTAAAAGTGCGTGCGTACAAAGTGCGTACAAAGTCTCAGAAGTGAAACTTCTATGGCAAACTAATCTTTTAAGTCTTTTTAATTAACTTATTGAAATCTCAAACGACGAATTTTTAATAAAAATGTCACAAGTTATTAAAACTACCTTACTTTCAAAAGAATTACCATAAAAAACGCTGCACAATTTCGTGACGCTAATCGTATCATCCGTAAAAACTTTACCCTCATGCGCCTAAAGAAGTTTCGCTTATAAATGAATTGTAAATTTGAAGTAACCGTAACTGGGTAAGAAAAGAGGCGACGTGGCGACGCGACAGATGTTTCACATGAAAAATCGTAATCAAGCAATGTGACAGAGAATTTTCATATATGAAAAGCTCCTACATAAAACGAGGTATGTAAAAATCCTAATCTTGTAACACAGCGTTTTCATATACGTGCGTTCGTTGACCCGAGCGTCAGCTGATTTTGTATTTCATTGCCGGTTTATTTTAAGTAATTTTATGTATTTTTTATGAAAATATCGTTTCATTTAGCTATGATTTTTTTATCAGGACCGATAAATTTTCCGTCTCATCAACACTAAGTTGTCATTAGTATTATCATCTTTGTTTTCGGAAGCAGTCGTCGTCGTCGCTTCAACCGATGGACGTCCACTGCTGGACATAGGTCTCACGAAATGATTTCCACAAAGCCCGATCTTGCGCCGCCTGGCTCCAGCGGCTACCGGCGACCCTCTTTATGTCATCGGTCCACCTTGTGGGGGGTCTACCTACACTGCGCCGCCCGGTGTGGGGTCGCCACTCCAGCACCTTCGGGCCCCAACGTCCATCGATCCGTCGGACTATGTGCCCCGCCCATTGCCACTTCAGGTTCGCGATTCGTAAGGCTATGTCGGTGACTTTAGTTCTGCTACGGATCTCCTCATTTCTGATTTGATCACGTAGAGAAACTCCAAGCATAGCCCTTTCCATCGCACGCTGAGTGACTCTGAACTTTCGTATAAGGCCCATAGTCGGAAGCAGTACATTATCCTAATTTTATAAGACAATGTTCCAAAAATAGATTATTTATGACTGTACTACTACGATATGTTTTTAGGCATTATGTTTTAATAGTTATATGTTTAAAAACGATGACTTTGATTGGTATAAGGATTGGCCATTTATACAGCCGTCGATATACATAGAAAACTGACCATCATACCTTGATAAATCTGTAAATAAGCGATTCAAATCGATGTTTTTTTTTTTAATCTAAATTTAAAGGAGCTTGGTCCAAATTGGACTAAGACGCTCCGTACAGTCCTCCATTTACATATCTAATGCAATGAAAATACCACTAAACAATATACTAATAATAAATAATATTACATACTTCGGAGTCCTTCTTTATATAGCTGTGATAGTGCCTTGGCCACCAACCACCCGAGGTGTAGGAAACCGGGACAAAATCTCATGTCGTTCTGGCGCGTTTCGAACACATTCCATCAAAATATGATACAGATCTTCTGGTCTGCAACACTCAGGGCAATTAGGTGTAGGAACTTGTCCCATCAGAAATCGGAACTTATTTGATAGAATATCTCCGGACCGCATTCTTAGGATATGCACAGCATCCTGGCGTTTTAGAGAACAATTGTCAATCCAAGATTGAATCGGTTTCGTCTGCATGGTACGGTACCGTACCCCTTTGTCTCTAGATCGTAAGTCAAAGTATTCGTTCCACAAGTCAGTACATTTATTTTTTATATATAAATATATACATTCGGAATGATTAGGCGAACTTTTTATTACATCGCCTTCATATGTCGCCTGGTCAGCAAGTAGATCCACTCTGTCATTCCCGCTTATACCTATATGCGAGGGTATCCACTGAATTTTTAGGGATATAAGTCTCAAAATAATTCCGATAGCGCGATATGCTATGGGAAAACCTCGAAAAGTACATCTAGCCAGGAGTTGGCGTGCACTTTTGGAATCAGTTAAAATTACAAAATTGTCGAGACTTAACGAGCTAATATAGGATAAAGCTTCAACAATAGCTATTAGTTCCATATGCATGATGGAAATAACAGATTCTATTTTAAATTTTACCTCCATTCCCGTTTGTGGGTCAATAAAAGCTGCACCAGCTCCACTAGTAACTTTAGAACCGTCTGTATATATTTGATAAATAATTACCATATTTTTTATGTAAATACTTTGTACATATTTCATTAATACAACGTGATGAAGTTATTACAATGAAGGGATGCGTAAGCTCCGTCTTTTGTCAATTAAATTACATCAAAGGCAGTAATGACTGACTGCTGTAAAAGACGATAAAATCCTCTTATAAGATGCTTTTAGTTAATGATATCAAGGACTTCACTGTATTCATTGAATAACTGACATTCAAACATATTTTTATTACTGAGCCTTCGTTACTTGTATTGTTTAAATCTGTATATAAAATAATGTAAATAGTTTTAGAACTCGTAAATATATACGTTCGTTATATACAAACGATCCCTCACTATCTAATCACATCTTCAAAACTATTGGAGAATGACTTTGAGTTTAAGAAAGAAAGTAATTTCACAATGTAGACGGTAAGGTAATACTAAATATGGTATATGTACAGCTCCTTTGTATAGTCACACACTTACACACTCACGGACACACACAGGTAAGTATGCACACACGCATATGCGTACACATGCAAACAAGCATTTATGCACGCAGACACAAATGCACGCACGCACATAAACACGCACTCCCGCACGCATTTACGAAAACACTCACACACGTACATGTGTAATGTTTTATGTCATTATGTGTGAATATTTTAATAAATTAATAAATACTTATGTGCGTGCTTATGTGTATATATATTAATGCTTATGTGTGTGCATTTAAAAACGATTGTGACATTTTTTCTGGTTCTGTGGCCTTATTTAGATATTCCCTTCAAAGTAAGTTACTTTAGTAGTGCCTCCTTTCCTTTTTTTTTCGTTTAGTTTTTATATAGTTTCACTTTAGCATTTTTATGCCTGCCAATCCGCAGTGGAGCAGCGTGGTGGCTCAACGCTGTAAAAACCCTCTCTCATATGAGCGAGGAGGCCTGTGCCCAGCAATGGGACGTTAATGGGCTGCTACTTACCTAGTAATTTTTAACATTCATTGTCCAGTTCAATGTAATTAAAACACACTTTCAACAGATGTCACCTGTTTAACGAACCAAATTTAAAAAATACGCATGCTTTCACTCACACAACCATGCACAGACATACGCACATATGCAGGCACTCACGTACGCACGCAGTCACACACATTTTTTAGTTTGTATGACTTTTTCACTTTGTAAATTTTAGAAAAATAATATAACACTGAAGAACGAAGTCTTCTGATAAATGTATTTATTATATTTAAATGAAATACGTTTTAAATTTTCATTAAAGCAAGTATTTCCACATATTGCCGCAGAATTGGAAACTACGCAAGTAAGACCCTGGCAAGTAATCAATTTAATAAAAAATATATTTTAAAATTCAAAATGTAACATTCTCAATGTCAATTTTTCCAATAAACAATCAACTTATTCAATTTAATAACGAGATAAACTTGTTTCATTTTTAAAAATAAAAAATTATATAGAGGACAGGGTTTGAATATAACATCACTAGATCATTAACTGGCTAGAAAAACGTGTTCTCAGTGAGCGTCGTCGTCGTAATATTAATGTGTCAATTAAAACCAAATGTAATGACAAATGTCAAATCATATGCGAGCGATATTTCTCTTTTACATCTCAAACCCGTAGAAAAACATGTAAACCTATTCTTAGTGAGCGTCTACATCACAACAAAACCTCATTTTGACGGCCTCGCTGGCGTAATAGTGTGATTAGTAACTAGACAATTTGTTTTTGAGAAACTGCAGTTTCTTATTTGTTGGAGTCTGGACTAAGAGGCTTCGGCCTTGGCTAGTTACCACCCCACAAGCAAAAACTTACCGCCAAGCAAAGAAATATATTTACAGTACGTTAAGAGGCTGTTACTTACTTACTTTTACTAACGGTGTTTAATGCACGTATAATTTTATGACGCTTGTGTATCATACCTGCTAATCCGCTGTGGAGCAGTGTGATGGGTTTCTACTCCAAAAACCCACTCTGTTATGTATAAGGAGACCTGTGCCCAGAAGTGGGACGTTAATGGGCTGCTACTTACCTTCATCGCCCGGAAGTAATTCTGAAGTCCTTTATCTTTCTGGCTCCATGCGCTTCCATCTGCACCCGTAGGTACCTTGTTAGACAAGACTACGTTATCTTTATCTACGTGTCTGCGTCTGGGTGTGAAAACAACAGAGCCCCATCGTTGCAAATGTGGTGAGTGGGTAAATCAACTCGGTCACCGCGGTCTGTCTTGTCTTCGATATCATCAGAAGGACCCTTGTCACCATTAACGTGCCGGCTATTCTCGAGCCGAATGGAATTGCACGTGATGATGGTAAGAGACCTGATGGTAAGTCGTTGATGCCTTGGAAAAAAGGAAGGTCGTTGGTGTGGGATGCTACATGTGTTGATACGCTTGCACCATCTCACATTGACGCTACCTCCAAATCAGCGGGAGCGGCGGCGTCATTAGCTGAAAACTCCAAGAGGCGCAAATACGAGAGCCTTGCTTTAGAATACATATTTGTGCCTTTTGGCGTGGAGACGTTGGGACCGTGGGGTCCTCAGGCTAAAAGTGACCCTAAGGCCGGATGGTACTTCGGACAGCGTATAAGTGTCGCTGTCCAAAGAGGTAACGATGCCAGCCTTATGGGCACCCATCCATTTGCTTCTGATGGCGCATTTCAATTACTTTTATTTTGTCTGTATTAATGTTAAGGTTCGATATAATACTACCAAATTAAATGTGTATACTATCTTAATAGTATGTTGGGTTTAAGCTTCGAATAAACTAATTTATGAGCGAATATTTACTAAAAAGACAGTCATCTTTTGGAAACCTAAGTGTTTTTCTTGTTAGCGACATTCAAATGCAAATTGTTAAGTTGCATGGTATTAAAAAATAATGAGGCAATTACGCGGTTGGAATACAGTCAGTTGAGTCTGTTACTTAAGTTGTTTCTATATATTTTTTATTGCTGATAAACTAGAACTTGACTGTAAACTCGCCTGATGTTAAGAGATGATATAGTCTACATATTTTGACGGTCCATCTTCTCTGGTAGAGTGGCAACTAGCAATAGCCGAAGCCTCCCACACTCACAGATTGAGACAAATCAAAATATGTAAATTCAGAGATAGGGTCTCTGCGGAAACCCAGGGCATTTGATAGAAAAACATTTACTGGTCTAATTACACCAGGGAGACCTTCTAAGATAGTCCATTTCTCCAGAGGGGACTCCGTTTATCGGAATTCAAATGTTTTGTTTAGCAGCACATGTTTGCTAGTAGAGTGGGAAGTTGCTCTCCATCCAGCCTCTTCTTTTTAAGGAGAAGGTCTCTTCTTCTCTCTCTATTTCAGTATCTGTGCGTATAGCTAGTGGAGTGGTAAATAGCCTTCCATCTAGCCTCTTATTTTGAAGCAGAAGGACACACGAGGCGAATAAACTCCTATCTATTAGGTGGACCGCCAATACGTTATCAGCGGTCCTTTTGGTGCTGAAGGTGTCCATGGGCGGCGGTAATCATGTAACATCAGGTGACCTGCTAGCTCGTCTGCCTGCCAAGCTTATAAAAAAAACTATCTCTCTTCTTCTCTCTCTCTCTATTTAAGTATCTTTGCGTATTGCTTTGGTAGGGTGGTAACTAGCTTACCATCCAGCCTCTTCTTTCGAAGCAGAAGGACATCCGTCTCTCTATTTCATTAACCTTGCGTATGCTGCTAGAATAGTAACTAGTTTTCCATCCAGCCTCCTCCATCGAATGTGAAGAGCATCTGCCTCTTCTTCTCTCTCTTTCTATCAGCATTGTTGCATCTTTGCTGGTAGGGTGGTAACTAGCCTTTAACTCAGCCTCCTCCTTCGAAGGAAATAAACATCTGTCTCTTCTTCTCTCTCTCTACTTCAGCCTTGTTGAGTCTTTGCTGGTAGGACGGTAACTAGCCTTTAACTCAGCCTCCTTCATCGAAGGAGAAAAGCATCTGTCTCATCTTCTATTTCTCTATTTCAGCATTGTTACGTCTTTGCGGGTAGGGTGGTAACTATCCTACGACTCAGCCTCCATCTTCGAAGGACAAGGACATCTGTCTCTTTTTCTATCTCTGCTTTACCATCATTGCGTCTTGGCTGGTAGAATGGTAATTAGCCTTCCATCAAGCATCTTCGTTCCAAGGAGAGGGACATCTATTACTCCTACTCTTTCTCTCTCTCCATTGGTTCTTACTGCCAAATTTGTCGGTTTTAACCTATCTTGTTAGAGACAATCTCTGGTAACGTTAACTCAGTTTGACAAAACTGCCGCTGGGTTTTCTTCTTGGCATGTGGATGTTCTGGTCCAGCCATTTAAATCCGCACTCCTTGCCAGTCTTGGCAGAGGTGGCACAAGCATTTTCCAGCGTAAAAAAGGATGGTATCTTTCGGAAATACAATTTTCTAAAGGTTTCGTGCTGGTTATCGAACCGAGGATTTCGAAGAGTCGAAAGTAAATGAATAAGGAATTTTTGATTTGAATTTTCTCGTTATATTTTCAATAAAGCCATCCTTTCACCAATCACGTGCGAAAATACTTAATAATAAGTCTGAAAATCGAGCAAAGAAAGAAGTTATAACTAGTTCAGACCACGTCTCGTGTTTTAAAGGTCGTCTGCGCGGGCGCAAGCGACAGTTATAACCCAGACCGCACTGGGTCTGTACGTTTTTAGGTTTTTTTTATATTTTTTATATATTTATTCCACTTCCTTGTTTAATTTATAGTTTTTGTGTCTAACTGTGCTTAAATAACCGTGAGTATTTTTAAATATTATTATATATATCTTGTTCAAATAGGTAACAAAATACTTCTTTACTCATCCTTGGTGTTGGTATGGATTACACTTGATGTTGATACAGTTTTTTCTAAAACGAATTATTTAATTAAAATTTATGATAGTAAAAACGAAGTAATAATGTGTTAATTTCCTACTCCCATACCAATTTAAAGTAACGAAGTGGACTGATGTACAGCAATCTAATCAAATCTTTATTCAAGTAAGCTTAAAAAGCACTTTTGTATAACAAATCTACCACCGATTCCCAAAATTGATTCTACTGGAAGAAACTCGCAAGAAACTTTCGCGTTTACTCCTTTAAATTTAGTTTTGTATGTTACAATGTGTAATATATTGCTTTTGTGAGCAACTGGAATGAAGTCCACACATTTCTATATCTTAAATAATCTTCAATATTATAATATGCCTTTTCTAAAAGGATGTTTTTGATATATTTCTTAAAACTATGTTGAGGCAAATCCATAACTGTGTATGATCAAACTGAAATATGTTTTCTGAACCTTCTTCACTCTAAAATATGTCATTACAAGTGTATTTTTATTTCTTGTATAAAAATAGTATATATCGCTCTTCATCTTCATAAATTTAAGTATTCTAAATAAGGGTTTCTTTTTAATTAAAATTGATACAAAATGAATGTAGCCGTCGCCCCAAACTTGACTCTGTAAGTTAGGAAATTGTATTTTCCAATATATCTAGGTCTGATTTGGTGGGTGACTTCGGCAGTGGCTAGTTACCACCTTACAAGCACAAACGTGCTGCTTAGCTATAAATTTACGATCCTATATTTATATAGAATAGATCAAATAACTTAACAGAGTATCTTAGACTGTATCATGAGATAAATATGCAACGAAAAACAAAGTAGACTTTATCATGGATTCTAATGGTGAAATTCTAAGATAATATTCAAATTTTCCTCATTTTACAAGAGGAACATTCTTTTTCCTTAAGTGAACGTGTTTATCCAGTTGGATGGCTAAATAGAAAGAGACGTGGATTCATGTTAAGAAAAGAAGCCACATAGTTCTTAATGTAAAACTTATGGTGCTACATGTTGTTTAAAAGGAAAACATCGTGAGGAAAACTGCATATCCTGGGACCAATTCTGGAGTACGTGTAATAAAGGATAGGATAGGTAACGCAGAGTCTTATTACTAGTCTCGGGTTAATTATGTAAAACTTGAAGACCAATTATGGCATGTCTAAGCCAGGTAATCTTCAATGAAACAGTGTTGTAAGTCTAAGCTATAAACACCATAAATAATGAGGCCCTATATCCAGCAGTGGAGTTAAGTTCCGTTCGGTAGTATGGAACTCGCTAGCTGCACCAGACTACCCACTAGAACCCGGCTGAATACTCTTCTATGCTAGGGACCAGATATTCGCTGACGCTTTCTGGCATCCCTTCTCTTCCGGCGGCCGGGAGGAGCATCAATCCTTTTTCCTCTCTAATACGTCATTCTGCAAGATGACAGACCCACAAAATGAGGACACAACCGAGCCTAGCACTAACTACGCTCGACAAGCAGAGATCGCTTCCAAGCAGCGACACCATGAAATGGCGCTGTGATCCCCAAGCCGGGCATTCTGCTAGCTAGCGGCGGGACTAGAACCTGGAGGAGCCTACAACCTGGTGCAGGTACTTACTAAAACAACTGCAAAATTTTTGCACCTGCATCGACTTGTAGTACAAAGAATCGTGGCCTCTGAAAAGCTAACCTTCCAAGTGGGGACGGAACGCAGCAACATTGGCCATGCCCGCTTCAGGAGACCTAAGTTTCTCTTTCCATCTTTCAATCAGGATCCTGATTTGCTGGTATCTGGCCATTCGCCTTTGTTTCTTCCAGCTATTTGATACTGATAGACAGCCGCAAGAAACTCCTTCTCCTTCCTCTTTCCAACTTCCAATCAGGGCTCTGTCGTATAGAGTCCTGATTCTCTGGACTTCGCTGGTATTTGGCCATTCGCCTCTGTTCCTTCCAGCTATTTGATACTGATAGACAGCCGCAAATACCACCTTCTCCTTCCTCTTTCCATTTTTCAATTAGGACCCTTTCGTATACAGTCCTGATCCTCTGGACTTCGGTGGTATCCGGCCATTCGCCTCTGTTCCTTCCAGCTATTTGATAGTGATAGACTGCCGCAAAAACCACCTTCTCCTTCCTCTTTCCATTTATAAATCTGGACCCTGCCGTATAGAGTCCTGATTCTCTGGACTTCGCTGGTATTTGGCCATTCGCCTCTGTTCCTTGCAGCTGTTCGTTACTGATAGTGAGCCGCAAGAACTTCCTTCTACTTCTCGTGGGAGCTCCCAAGGAGGATCGCCCGTTAGAAGTGTCGCAAGACAACTTGATTTATAATCGTGAAAACTATTTGGAATCAGAGTAAGGTTTTATTTTGCTTAAGGATTAGGTTTTGTTAATCACACCTGATAGTATGTTATGATACCCTCTAAGATGGAAAAGTGTTAACCTGGTAAAGTAAAATGTCCTATGGTACCACCACAACATCGGAATGTATATACTTTGCTTATGAGTACGACTTTGATGAAATCGAACCCAGAATTAACGCAGATTTCCCCATATTTCCACGAGATTTTGAACTACGCGGTGATGTAAATGATAAATAATGTAAAAAACACTTAGTCTAAATATATTTCAAAGCTATTACGTTAAATAGAATTGCGGTTAAAGATGCGATGAATTAATAACCGTCGGTTAAGTGCTAGATAGTAATGGTAGGTTCATATTGAACGAACAGAAGAATATAGACCTTAACTATCAGTAACTGGTTGTTATGCTCCCATCTTACACTGTATCATCACTCACCATCAGATGACACTACAGTCAAAGTGTAACCTATCAATAATAAAAATAAAACTCCTTTTTTAATAATGAAATTACCCTAAACTTTTCTTAGCGTTAGTAAACCTTTAAAATATTTCTTTACGTAACGAAAACATTTGTAACGATTGCAAACTCCTTTTCTTCTTCTTTATGTGCCTTTCCGACTAACGAAGGTTTGCAGTCAGTTCTCCATATTTAACTTTGTCCCTCGCGAGGCTAAATAGTTGAGTGGCACTCCCGGTCTACTCCCTGATGTTGTACAACCAGGACTTCCTCTTGCCAGTCATTTTACCCATCATTATTAGTTGTAAGAGTCCGTAAATGTATTGTCTCAGAACATGCCCCAGATACGCAACCTTCTTCTTTTTGACAGTCTTTCAAAGTTCCCGCTGACAATCCATTCATCGCAAGATTCGTTGGCAACTTTATGGGCCCAGCTGATTTTTAGCATGCTTCGGCCCACATCTCAACTTCTATACGTTTTCTGTGATCCTCATTTGTCGTCCAAGACTCGCATCCGTGTAGAAGTATAGGCCATAACAACGGAGGAGGAGGAGACTCCTTTTATTGGCCTCTAACGATACATTTCGATCTCTACATTTTGACAATACTATTAATTATACCAACTCAATTTTATATATTTTTGGACTGCTAACATGCAGTGGAGCAACGTGGTGGGTCTTTGCTGTAAAATCCTCTCTTCTATAAGTAAGGAGGCTTCCGCCCAGCATTGGGACGCTAATAGGCTGCTGTTTATCTTTTTTTCTACAATTTGATCACGTGTACATATTAATCTGCCTCATTGGACTGCCTCATTGGTCTAGTGGTTAGCATGTTCGACTACAGACATGAGGTCCTGGGTTCGAGTCCTGGGTCGGGTCAATTCAAATATCAATATTGAGTTTTCTATTAAGATTTTCTCAATATTTGCCCGAAGTTGGGAAGTTGGCGGTGTGATCCACCCCCGTGCCTCGGAGAGCACGTTAAGCCGTCGGTCCTGCGCCTGATCTCTCTCCGGTCGTGTCGGATTCCCGTCACATCGGACTATGAGAGTGAAGGAATAGAGAGTGCACTTGTGTACTATGCCTGCCAATCCGCAGTGGAGCAGCGTGGTGGGTCTATGCTCTAAAAACCCTCGCTCCTCGGAGTGAGGAGGCCTGTGCCCAGCAGTGGGACGTTAAAGGGCTGCTACTTACTTTTTTACTTTTTACATATTAATCTCTTCGAAAGACAGATATCATTGTTTGATTCTAAGTAACAAGTGTTTTATCATGTTAAAACGAATCTCAATTCTATATGACAATCTTTATAATACAAAATCGGTTTTAATGGTCTGTTTTTTTTTGGTCACATTGAATTTATTCATTAGATAACCCTCAAAAATTAGTCATAACAATGATAAAAGTGTCTTATAATATATTCGTTTGATCTCCACCAACGTTTACGTCATTATCTCAAGTTGTAGCCATTAACGATTAGGTCAACTAGTTTTAGGCTGTATTTTCTGACGTTAACCGGATTTTAATAGTCATTTCGCTTTGCATTAAATACTATTGTGATTTGAAAGAAGTCATTAAAAAGATAATAACCTTCTAAAAGTTAATCAAAGTGAATTTCGATCGTAATTATTTCTGACACTGGGGTATAAAGTTCGCTTTTCATTCAAGGGAGAAAAGTACCTCGTTCTCTCTCAGTTACATTCCACTAGTACACATTCATCTAACTCACATTTCCTCCCGGTAACCTAGCAACCATTTGTTTAACGAAATGTCAAAGGCAGTTTAAAACAATAGAAGAAGACTTTCACAGGCAAGAAAGCCTAATTTTTCTTCCTCTGATGACGATTTGCTCACAAAATTTCATCAACATATTATAATACTAATGTTATTATAGAGTTCCAATTTTAGCAGTCTTCTTTCATCACTCCCATGATATTATTTCGGAGGGAGTTAAAAGAAGTAATATATACATAGTACTAGCTTTTTCCTGATAAAATATGTATACGATAGCACTAACTGCTCCCTGCAAATCCATCCACGTAGTTCCTGATCCCGTGGGATAGAGAAACTCACAATAGCGGCTGACTGTAGGCTGTAGATTTGTAATAATAATAATAATTGTTTATTTCGACCATAGGTCATAAAGTGTTAATAAATTACAAACAAAAACTTAAATCTAAATGTTAATAAGACACACAATATAAAATAGAAAAGTAAGATTAAAAGTTATTTAAACTAAACTAACCTATACCTGCTCGATTCGTCAGTCCATGAATCATCAGTATGGTTCAGGGACTGGCAATCGAACCTGTTACCAAACGCCCTTAGAATACCATTGAAGCAAGTCTGTACCCTACACAACAGGGCTGTATACCTTTTACGCCTGGTAGTGTAAAAGTACATTTAATTCGTGGGGTTCCCAGCATTCTGTAGGTCACGAGTCTCCAGGCGGCGCAGGACATGATTGCGGTCAAGGTAATACGTAGGTATCGTACAGTATCCTGGACTGCGGTGACTCGTCTTGCTGCCGATCTTCCTTGGGAGCTGCGCGCGCAAGTACTTGCGGCTGCTCACTGGCACAGGGCAGCTGCGGCTCAAGGCCTTCCAATTGACGCCGATGGGGTCCGGAGGATCAGAGTCCAAGCCGGAGCACCTCGGGTCCCCAGTAGCGGGCGTGATCACTGTGGAGGCGATTCGTCCTCACCTAGAGTAATAGCTTTCCAGGGGGCACGGGAAGCCATGCTACAAACTGTTGCAGGTTCTGACCTGGCATGGTTGCTTTGAAAAGAGGACTCAGCGCATCATACTGTGGCGGAATGCGCAGCCTGGGGACGTCAGCGGCACCATGCTTCACCCTATTGAGTAGTAGGTCATCACAATCACAGCACATCATACTGTAGCAGAATGCGCAGGCTGAGAACCTCAGCAGTATCGCTTAGAGGCGCTGATCGGCGGGGAACTCTCGCTTGAGAGTATTGTAGGGGCAATGCTCTCATGTCAGAGATGTTGGGCGTTAGTAAATGCCCGGTACGCTTTTTTACCCGTTTTTAACGGGCTGAATCCCATCATGGTCAAATTTGATGGGTGTCTGGTCCAAGTGTTGTCGCTACCAAAACGTCATCTTTCCTGCTATCACCCAGTTTTGGCCGCTATTTTGTACTGGGTGACAATGCCGTGGAGATGTGTGCGCGGAGAGTTGTCACTCATTGTAAGCTGGTGAACGATCACCTCCACCGTGACGTACTTTGTAGGCACTTATTCTGCTAGATCTGCAGCCTCCTCCTCTATCTCTCCTCCAGATAGAAGCCGCATAAATCAATCTGAGTGTTGCGGGCCACAAGACCATACCTCCTTATCTTCTTCAGACACTAATTTTATGTCTGGCAATCTGTTTTTTTTTTCGAAATCATAGGGCTGGTTCACGCCGGATACAATAGTGAGTCCATCCAAGTCAGTCCAAGTAAGCCTCACCGTATTATATCATAAAGGTGGCGCTACAGCAGCAATTGTTTTTCCTTTAACATAAATGGTGTTAGTATCTATTTCTGAAGTCCACGAAGACGCAATCGTGAACAGAAGACAGTCAAAATTAAACAAATCAAATCAAATCAAAATATCTTTATTCAAGTAGGCATATTACAGCACTTTTGAATCGTCAAATATTTTTTTTTCTTTTTTTTCCACACTCTAATTCTAATGTACGTCTGATGATGATACTCCAGAACGACTTAAAATCTAAAGTTACGAGGGTTCCTTCGCGCCCTGATCCGAGAAGAGCCCACAACAAACTCAGTCGGGTATTCTGTTTTTTTGTTATCATCATCATTACAATATCATGTTAGTTTAATATATTTCAATTCAAATTAGAGCAGTTCACTCCCACGCGTTTCTATCGTCTAAGTACTCACTCAAATTATAATACGATTTTTCTATCAACTTGCTTTTAACAAAGACTTTGAATTTATTAATTGACATCTTTAGAACGTCTTGTGGGAGTTTATTATAGAAACGTATACAGTTACCCTTAAATGAGTTGTTAATCTTATGCAGCCTACTAGAATTTATAACAAGTTTGTTTTGGTTTCGTAAGTTATATGATGTACATTCACTCTTTTTACTAAAAGAGTCAATGTTTTTATGTACGTACAACAAGTTTTCTAATATGTATACGCAGTGAACTGTCATTATGTTAACTGCCTTGAATTTGTTTCTTAGCGACTCTCTTGGACCCATATTGTAAATCGCACGAACGGCCCTTTTCTGCAGCACAAATATTGCATCTATATCAGCAGCATTACCCCAAAGTAGAATACCGTATGACATAATGCTGTGAAAATAGCTGAAATATACCAGTCTGGCAGTATCAACATCTGTCAGACGACGAATTCTTTTAACTGCGTAAGCCGCAGAGCTGAGCCTGTTCGATAGACCACTTATATGGGGCCCCCACTGTAATCTGTTATCTAACGTAATGCCTAAGAAAACGGTACTGTCTACAAGGTCTAGTTCCTCATTATTAAGTTTAACAATGGTTTGCATTTGTTTAACATTAGGCAGACTAAATTTAATACATTTTGTTTTATTTGCGTTGAGCAATAAATTATTAGCTTCAAACCATTGTACCACTTTATTGAGAGAGCTGTTTACGTCGTCATAATTTGTTTGTCGTCTATTAACTTTAAACAATAGCGAAGTATCATCAGCAAACAGAACAATCTCATGATCACCCTTAACAAAGTAAGGAAGGTCATTGATATAAATGAGGAACAGAAATGGTCCTAATATGGAACCCTGTGGGACTCTCATTTTTGTCACTGTCCCCGCAGAAAGCTTGCCATTGACACAGACCCTTTGCGTTCTATTGGTTAAATAGGAACTCATCAGGTCTAGTGCTGTGAAAAGATATCGGATTAAGAAAGACTAGCTCGTGTCAAATAACGCCTTTGACGTTTAACAACGAAGGTCGCGATTGTAAGCCGAGTGATTGTATCTCACAAAAAACAACTTTTATTGGACCGGTCATCGATCTGCAAGTTTTTTTCTACATTTACATTTTTTACACGATATTTTAGTACGTCTTTTCATATAAAACAAAGTCTCTAAGTCTATGTATACAAGACGAACTCAAAAACTACTGTGCTGATATTCATGCGGTTTTCACCAATAGATTAGTTATTCACGAGGAAGTTTTAGGCTTAAAATTGAAGAACAGTTTTTATACACATGAAACATACAACGTATGTAAAGTATTTGTGTGAAATAGCTTGATAAACAAACAACACCTAGTTTATTGTAATAAGTAAAAGAAAAAGGTTACTGTGGGTTATTTTTAAGAGATAAATATATATCACCCAGGAGTTTTTTATTGGTATTTTTATGTTATACAATTCCGTAGCACATTAATTTGATCTATCCCGTAAGGTTTACACACAAATCATTCACAATTCACATTCACAATTCACATTCACAAATCATTGATTTTTTCGTGTTTTATCTACCATAATATATATGTATTATACTAATAAACGTTCCTCTTCAATTACTCTATCCATTGTTGAAAATTACATTAAAATCCATTGACTAGTTTAAAAGATATAAGCGAACCAGAGAAAGGACTGACAAATGTTAAAAGTAAATCGTTTCTCGCTAACGCTTTGCATGCAATCGTGTGACGCCATGTTCGTTACAAAGAGAATGGGTTTCAATGCACTTTACAAATTAGCCTGTCAGAACAATTTCAATGAGATACTGTGTTAGATAAATCTATACTAATACTAGCCGATCCATGCAACTTCGCCTGGACACAATTAAATTTGGGATTAAAAGTACAGCGTCATCTATTTGCTTATCCCTTAGACTGTCCCTCTGTCTCAACTCGTGCAATCAGAAATATAAGCATCTCTTTCTTTTTAAGTCACAATGTGTATTATCTATCTCGCTTCTCGGTAAAAACAAAAATTAATTACAAAGTCACCGTTATTTTTTGTGGTATTTTATAAGCTGAGAGTGTTTATTAGTGATTATTTGTGTTTTTGATTACATAAGTAATGTGAATAACAATGAAAACGCTTGAGGTAAGTTTTAATTTTTAAGGTATGAGCCTATAAATATAAGTCGGACTTTTTTCACTATTCTTCAAAGTGACTTCTGCTGTCCACTAACTTACATAGAGACAGTCACATAGTCAATTACTTAACTTTTGTTGTCAATTAAGTTACATTTTTCCTGTTAACTCAGTCACATAGAGAGAGAGTGATTTTTGTTGTCAACTGAGGTACATAAAGTCACTTCTGCTGTCAATTAAGTTACACAAAGTGATTTCTGCTGTCAATTAAGTTACATAGAGTGATTTCTGCTGACCACTAATTTACATAAAGACAGTCACATAGAACGACTTGTGTTGTCAATTAAGTTACATAGAGTGACTTTTTCTGTTGATTAAGTTACATAGAGCGATTTCTGCTGACCACTAATTAACATAGATAGAGAGTGATTTTTTTGTCAACTGAGGTACATAAAGTGACTTCTGCTGTCAACTAACTTACACAAAGTCACGTTTGCTGACAACAGAAGTTACTCTATGTAAATTAGTTATTTACATAGAGTAACTTCTGTTGTCATCTAAGTTACACAAAGTGACTTCTGCTCTTTATTAAGTTCCATAGAGTGATATCTGCTAACCAATAATTTACATAAAGACAGTCACATAGACTGACTTTTGTTGTCATTTAAGTTACATTGAGAGATTTCTGCTGTCAACTATGTCACATAGACAGAGAGTGATTTTTGTTGTCAACTAAGGTACATAAAATGACTTCTGTTGTCGATTAAGTTATATAGAGCGATTTCTGCTGACCACTAATTTACATAAAGACAGTCACATAGAATGACTTTTATTGTCAATTAAGTTACATTGAAAGATTTCTGCTGTCAACTAAGGCACATAGAGAGAGAGAGTGGTTTTTGTTGTCAACTGAGGTACATAAAGTGACTTCTGCTGTCAACTAAGTTACACAGAGTTACTTTTGCTGTCAATTAATTTACATAGAGTGACTTCTGCTGTCAACCAAGTTTCACAAAGTGACTTCTGCTCTTTATTAAGCTACATAGCGTGATTTCTGCTAACCAATAATTTACATAAAGACAGTCACATAGACTGACTTTTGTTGTCAATTAAGTTACATAGAGTGACTTCTGCTGTCAACTGAGGTACATAAAGTGACTTCTGTTATCAATTAAGTTACACAAAGTCACTTTTTCTGTCAACTAAGTTACATAGAATGACTTCTGCTGTCATTAACTAAATTTAAGTGAACGCGGGCACAGTTGCACGGATATATTATAGATTCTAGTAATAATATACGTATTTGAAGGTACTTACATTACATAGTGAAATACGAGCCAAATATTGCTTCTAGGAAATTGATCCCAAAAGCGAGGTCAGTGCTGAGTGTATTCGTATTTCTATTAGAATATCATATCAGTATAAATGTATGTTGAACTAGCTGTTACCTGCGACTTCGCCTGCATAAGATTATTAATCCAGACTAAAGTAGAGCCTTCTTTTTTACACCCGCGTTTGTATTAGACACACTCGTAAGTAGTAGATGTTTTGGTATTTTTGTCTTTGATTTTACTGATTATTGCTGAAAAAACTATAAATATCGAGTAAACAAATAAAACCCAAAAATAATTGTTTGTTCCAGTAACATTTGTCGGAAACGTTAAAATTATACTCGATATCTTTCATTCGTCCGTTATATCTAGGTAAGGTAAGGTATGCAGCAGCCCATTAACGTCCCACTGCTGGGCACAGGCCTTCTCGCTCGCATGAGAGAGGGTTTTTAGAGCATAGATTCACCACGCTGCTCCACTGCGGATTGGCAGGCCTAGTACACAAGTGCACTCTCTATTCCTTCTCATAGTCCGATGTGACGGGAATCCGACACGGCCGGAGAGAGATCAGACGCAGGACCGACGGCTTAACGTGCTTTCCGAGGCACGGAGGTGGATCACACCGCCAACTTCCCAACTTCGGGCAAATATTGAGAAAATCTTAATAGAAAACTCAATATTGATTTTTGAATTGGCCCGACTTGGGACTCGAACCCAGGACCCCATATCTGTAGTCAAACATGCTAACCACTAAACTAATGAGGCAGTTTTAGTTATATCTAAATTTATACCAAAATCATCGAACACATAAGCATTTATATAAACACTGTCACACTTACAGAGAGAGAGAAATAGAGAGAGAGATAGACACACTACTTTTCTAAGTTTTTGGAAATCTGACTTTCATTTTCTGTGCAATTATTATATTCGAAGAAAGTAATTGCCAAAGTCAAAATGGACTTCTTTGCTTTGATCAACGATTACTCTGAGCCAAATTATCTTACAGTGCTCATTAAAGAAACAAATCAAAGCTTATTAAATTGATAAAATATATTCTTATTGTGGTATGATGGAATTAAAAAAAGTTGATATCCTCAGACCATTCTTAAACCGGCAAAAATTTGGAATGGTTTCTCGAAAACCTGTAAACTGGATAGATAAAGGTAGAGTTCTTTATTTTTTATTACATACATACATACATACATACATCACGCCTCATTCCCTTCGTGGTAGGCAGAGACAACATCCTTCCACTTGCCACGATCCTTGCATATCTCCTTCGCTTCTTTCATTCTCATTAAACCTTTCATACAAGTTCGTCGGTTTAGAGTACTCTTGACCTGGCCGTTATTTAAAATGTCCTGGATTTGGTCCAGGAACGTTCGCCTTGGTCTTCCCCTTCCAACTTTCGCATTCACTCTTGACTCATAAATCCTTTTTGTCAGTCTCCTTTCATTCATTCTCTCTACATGCCCAAACCATCTAAGCATACCTTTATTTTTTATTATCTGTACGATTATCTCTTTCAGAGTTATCCCTTTCTGAAAACTACTCTAGTCTGAGACTAGAAAGTTGCTTTAAAGTGAAGAAATGAAGTTTTGAGTTCGTTTAATATGAATTCTGCTATCAACAAAGCCACAAAAGAATCAAATAAATGTCACCATACTTTAAGACATAATTTTAAAAGCACGCAGTTAAAATTGCGCAGGTCATCTAGTATAGTTATGAAACTGTATACGATACGCAAAAGATTAATTTTCAGTATCTTATAAGCCTGGCTTTAGGTCATATGATTAGCAGCTATTAATAATTAATCGTTTATTAATAAGAAATCGTAAACTAACAAATAATTAATACCATATCTTCATTAGTATTCATGAATGCAGATTTGATATTACTAGTTTAATCCAGTTATAGCTTCAGCTACAGCCAAAGGCAAAGGCAAAGGCAAAGGCAAAGGCAAAGGCAAAGGCAAAGGCAAAGGCAAAGGCAAAGGCAAAGGCAAAGGCAAAGACAGGGACAGGGACAGGGACAGGCACAGGGACAAGGACAGGGACAGGCCCAGGGACAGGGACAGGGACAGAAACAGGGACAGAGATAGGGACAGGGACAGGGACAGAGACAGAGACAGAGGCAGAGAGAGAGACAAAGGCAAAGTCAATATGTTCATTAAATAGATTTAACAAGCTCTTTAGAATCATCAAGTGTCAAATCATTCTTAAATCCATTTATATGTATATTTTTGTGTATTAAACACACAAAAATTCTATCAAAATTGGTCCAGCTGTTTAATATCATCAATCCCAATCATCAATAGATTCTTTTGTAATATGTCTATATATCATATAGATATGTCTGTATATCATATCACATATTACAAAAGAATCTACACGAGTAAGTAAAATTCAAGAGCGCAATAAAACAAAGTTTAATTAAAATCATACAATTTTATTTGTGCGTAAATGTGTTTGTTTCGGCTCATCTCTGAAACGGACCGATTTTGATGTGGCAGATAGAATAAAAAGCTTGGGAAATAACGCAAAAAACAATGGAAAAAGATGACAATTACGCGTGTAATATCGCGGGGAATAGTTAGTTATATTCATAAAGCTATTTATAAATAATAACATAAAAATATCTGCACAATCAGCCTTACATGTGTAATATTGAATTGCTATGCACATTGTTTTGAATCAAGGTCTCGTTCTATATTTTTTTGCTGCTTATAGATATAGCTTGACTGTGATCTCATCACATACTATGTACTAATCTACTGTAGGATGTTAATATGCTATTTTTTGGAGGCAAATCTTCTCTAACCGAATTTGTAATATTCTAGTTTTGTTGCGTGTAATTCATCTAGTCCTGGAATGGTAATATGTTAGTTTTGTTGCGTGTAATTCATCTCGTCCTGGAATGGTAATATGTTAGTTTTGTTGCGGGTAACTCAACTTATCCTGCAATGGTGATATGTTAGTTTTGTGGCGGGTAACTCAACTCATCCTGCAATGGTGATATGCCAGTTTTGTTGCGGGTAATTCATCTCGTCATGAAATGGTAATATGTTAGTTTTGTTGCGGGTAACTCAACTTATCCTGCAATGGTGATATGTTAGTTTTGTTGCGGGTAACTCAACTCATCCTGCAATGGTGATATGCCAGTTTTGTTGCGGGTAATTCATCTCGTCATGAAATGGTAATATGTTAGTTTTGTTGCGGGTAACTCAACTTATCCTGCAATGGTGATATGTTAGTTTTGTTGCGGGTAACTCAACTCATCCTGCAATGGTGATATGCCAGTTTTGTTGCGGGTAATTCATCTCGTCATGAAATGGTAATATGTTAGTTTTGTTGCGGGTAACTCAACTTATCCTGCAATGGTGATATGTTAGTTTTGTTGCGGGTAACTCAACTCATCCTGCAATGGTGATATGCCAGTTTTGTTGCGGGTAATTCATCTCGTCATGAAATGGTAATATGTTAGTTTTGTTGCGGGTAACTCAACTTATCCTGCAATGGTGATATGTTAGTTTTGTTGCGGGTAACTCAACTCATCCTGCAATGGTGATATGCCAGTTTTGTTGCGGGTAATTCATCTCGTCATGAAATGGTAATATGTTAGTTTTGTTGCGGGTAACTCAACTTATCCTGCAATGGTGATATGTTAGTTTTGTTGCGGGTAACTCAACTCATCCTGCAATGGTGATATGCCAGTTTTGTTGCGGGTAATTCATCTCGTCATGAAATGGTAATATGTTAGTTTTGTTGCGGGTAACTCAACTTATCCTGCAATGGTGATATGTTAGTTTTGTTGCGGGTAACTCAACTCATCCTGGAATGGTAATATGTCAGTTTTGTTGCGGGTAATTCATCTCGTCCTGGAATGGTAATATGTCAGTTTTGTTGCGGGTAATTCATCTGGTCCTCAAATGGTAATATGCTAGTTTTGTTGCGTGTAACTCAACTCATCCTGGAATGGTAATATGTCAGTTTTGTTGCGGGTAATTCATCTCGTCCTGGAATGGTAATATGTCAGTTTTGTTGCGGGTAATTCATCTCGTCCTGAAAAGGTAATATGTTAGTTTTGTTGCGGGTAATTCATCTCGTCCTCAAATGGTAATATGCTAGTTTTGTTGCGTGTAACTCAACTCATCCTGGAATGGTAATATGTCAGTTTTGTTGCGGGTAATTCATCTCGTCCTGGAATGGTAATATGTCAGTTTTGTTGCGGGTAATTCATCTGGTCCTGAAATGGTAATATGCTAGTTTTGTTGCGTGTAACTCTACTCATCCTGGAATGGTAATATACTAGTTTTGTTGCGTGTTCATCACGTACCAGATTTGAATATGCTAGTTTTTTGTGAGTAACTCACCTGAAACGATTTGGTAATATGCTAATTTTGTTGCGGGTAACTCAACTCCATTCGTCCCGGAATGGTAACGTCTTAGTTTTCTTGGAAGTAACTCAGCTCTACTAAATCACAGCATTCCTGTTGAAATGGTGTTCACCCTTTCTGTAGCTAAGGCCCTGGATTCAAATCCTTTAGACAGATTTAAACATACAGAACGAAAATTGTACTCCAATCGTGATTTAAGAAGATTGACTTCAAAATGACATCGGGAATTAGGTGGGTAATGACTCAGGGAACAGCTAGTCTTATATAAAATCCTATCCAGCCCACGTGCTTCTGATTATCGGTGACCTGTCTATATCGTTTCTGATTGAACTTTGCACGCCTTTATCACCGAGATTGTAACAGTATCTCGCTAAAATTATACGATATTGAGTGACACGAGATTGACCCTATTATCGACAAAATAGAGAATAACATATTTGCTATTGTTATCTATGATATCACTGCTCCCCGTGGTGTTACTCGCGTCATGCGTAATCCTGTGGGACTATGAGGAAATCCGTACTTAGCTCCTAGATTAAAGACCTAAAAAACTAGATTTTCAAATAGGATATCACGGAATTTATTGTGGAATATATTTTCTTACTTTATTATAGAAATACAGTACAGCATACCTGCATTTCGTTGTTTGCTTTATATTACCACAGTGCTTGCAATTTTGAGACAAATGGTACAAATATATTTACACAAGCTGTTGCCAGCGACTTCCCGTGCATAATTAATTCTTATATCTCTGAAATACTTACAGAATATAAGCTATATTTGTGGACAACTATGGTACTGTTGTGCATTACACAATCCAGGTATATTTTGTTTAGCCAATGCTATCTCATGGTGTCGCTGGTTGGAAGTGATCTCCCTTGGAAGGACTGAGTCCTTCTGTGTGTCTGTCATTTTGTATAAGGAGGCATTAGAAACGGAGAAGGAAATAGCAATTGATGCTCCTCCCAGCCTCCGGACAAGAGAGAATGCCAGAAGACGTTTTCCCTATTACCTTACCGTTTCTTGAAACATTGAATCAAGTTCAACCGGAGTACCAGAGCTGAATACGTCAACAAACATCTAGCCCTCAGCATACGGATGGATAGGGTTCCGCTGGGTTTTAGTGGGTATTCTGGTATTGCTAGAGTCCAATACTCCCAGATGGTAATTAACTCTATCCGACGTGCGTAAAAGCACTTTCCAGTGGAAATTGTGGTGGAATCTTTAACTGGAGGGCATTGTTGTTACTAAAAGGAATAATTAGAGGCAGATGGAGGACACAATAGACGCTGTTCTTTTTTGACGCATGAGGTTAGAAGGTAGGAGGCGTAGATTTGTGCTTCTGCCTCTTTTCTAAATTTCCCAAAAGGAGTCTTCCAGAGTATCAGCATAGATTGCGCCTACTTATCCTTTAGTGCTCCACTATAGGATGAGAAGGGTATCGCTGGGGTTTAGTGGATGAAAGGCTGGGATTTGAATGCAGTTCTTACTATCTTATCTTCACGGTTGTATCTAACATGCATAGGCTATACAAGTCTTCCTAAAATATAGAATATTTTGTATTTTTTGATAATACTATGACGAAACGAATTCAATATATATGGAAGATTTCAAATCGTTCTTTAATATCCTCAATGTAATACGTTTCCATAACAAACTGCCAGAAGATGTTCTAGAAACATCACTTAATAATAAAAATCTGCCTCATTGGTCTAGTGGTAGCATGTTCGACTACAGACGTGAGGTCCTGGGTTCGAGTCCCGGGTCGGGCCAATTCAAAAATGGATATTGAGTTTTCTATTAAGATTTTCTCAATATTTGCCCGAAGTTGGTCCTGCGCCCGATCTCTCTCCAGTCGTGTCGGATTCTCGTCACATCGGACTATGAGAGAAAAGGAATAGAGAGTGCACTTGTGTACTATGCCTGCCAATCCGCACTGGAGCAGCATGGTGGGTCTATGCTCTAAAAACCCTCGCTCCTCGGAGCGAGGAGGTCTGTTCCCAGCAGTGGGACGTTAATGGGCTGCTACTTACTTTACTTTTTAAATAAAAATCTTGTATTTTATTGACGGTGGTTAAAAATAGATACCCGACTGAGTTTAATGTGGGATCTTATTAGAACAGAGAGCGAAGGAACCTTCGTAACTTTAGATTATAAGTAATTCTTTAATATCATCTGTAATTGATGATACAAAAGTGCTGTAAAAGCCTACTTGAATAATGGATTTAATTTGTACATACATTACAATATTACTTATATATATAATCGTAAAAAAATTATGTAATAGTGTGATAAGAGAACGTTGTGGTTTAAAAGAAGATGTAGTGACCAAAATTGAGAAAGGTATGCTTAGATGGTTTGGGCATGTAGAGAGAATGAATGAAAGGAGACTGACAAAAAGGATTTATGAAGAAAAATACCAAAGCAACTGTTCTTGGACCAAATCCAGGACATTTTAAATAAGGGCCAGGTCAACAGTACTTTCAACAGACAATATTGTATGAAAGGTTTAATGAGAATGAAAGAAGCGAAGAAGATATGCAAGGATCTTTGCAAGTGGAGGGATGGTGTCTCTGCCTACCCCTATGGGGCTGAGGCGTGATGCTATGTATGTATGTATGTATAAAAATTACTGTTCTTTACAGTTAACCATGTTCTGGTACGTCTTAGCCGTAGTCCTCCAATCCCACCTGATGACTGGAAGCATTATCAGCGTGGATCATTCGGACAGAGAAATGATGCTTGCATTTGTGGTAAGAGATATTTTATCAAGTAACAGCCCATTAACGTCCCAATGCTGGGCTTTCTCACTCATGAATGATCTATATATTTATTTAAAATCTACACTTTGGAATAACTTTAAATATAAAGTAACGAGCCTTTCCTCGTGCCTTGTTCTGAGAAAATTAACAACAAACTCAGTTGTATAAAGATAAGGTCAGTACCAGGCCAAACAACGGTCCTAGAGAGGGCTTTTGAAGCATAGACCTACCATTCTGCTCTACTCCATGATATGCAAATTTCCCCTTGACATTTTCCTTCACCAAAAACAATTAAACAATTAAACACGTAAGTTTAATCTTTATAAAGACGAATGTATATTTTATATGATTTCTTATACAAGGTATTAGGAGACCGCTACCGGAAACGAAGACAGACGACCGTACTAATGACACCCTTCCTGAAAAATTATTTACACTCCATCATGTTAGTACGAACATACGAAGTTTATTGACACGTGCGTTCGAGCACCAGCTGATTTTGAATTTGTATTTCATTGCTGTCTTTTTTTTAATTTATATAATGAATTTTTTATGACACTTCCGTTTAATTTTACTGTTCTGTTATTTTACGTTCCATCAGCAGTCAGTCTTCGTTTTCGGAAACGGTCTTCTAATACATTGAATAGACTGTGGACTCACCTGATGGTAAATGGTACAACATTTATATTATAATAAACTTCTATTAGTGCAAAATATCTGACAATTAGATGCAAGTTATTAACTATATTAAACATTTTCTATTAAAATATTATATGAAAAACAACTGCACCTAAACTATAAACTATACTGGTTGTGGTCTAAGATGGTAACGTGGTAACCTGGTAAGAAATGGTGGCCAGTGGTGACCCCGATGATGCCAGTACACGCTATTCTAACAGAGACCCTTTGATTCCTATCAGGGTAAATATATATGTTGCCAATGATATTGATAATGACATTTACAGGTTAATAGACACGGTGAGAGAACACCAGATGCTGATGAACTGTCACTTTCAAATCAACAAGAGAAGTTGAAGAATATAACCTACATCGAAGGTCTAGAAGGATTAACAAATGTACGTAATAATCCATCATCTTTCATCTGGATGCGATGCAAAAGTTATTTAGTATTTTATAAAAACGTTCTGGTTTAAAAGAATATGCAGTGACTAAAATTGAGAAAGGTATGCTTAGAGTAAATATTATGAATGATATTTGAAAAGGAAAAGTATGGAAGTGAATGTAAACAAAACGAAAGTTAAGCTTTTTGAAAGAGATGAATCTATGATGAATGGCAATATTTTGATAGATGGGGAACAAGTGGAAGAGGTGAAAGAATTTGTATACTTGGGATCTAAATTTACAAAAGATGGAACATGTGAAAGTGATATTGAAAGAAGAGTGAATGCAGGGAGTATGGTAAATGGTGCTCTGCACGCCTTTATGAAAAGCCAGATGGTGTCTCAAAGGCCAGAGTAGCTGTGCATTGTGCTCAAAGGGCACAGAGTGAAAGATGGGTATGGTAGAAGATGCATAAACGTATGAGTGGATTGAAACTGAAGGACAAAATAAGAAATAGTGTGATAAGAGAACGTTGTGGTATAAAAGAAGACGTAGTGACTAATTTCGAGAAAGGTATGCTTTGATGATTTGGGCATGTAGGGAGAATGTATGAAAGGAGACTGACAAAAAGGATTTATGAGTCAAGAGTGAATGCGAAAGTTGGAAGGGGAAGACCAATTTTAAATAAGGGCCAGGTCAAGAGTACTCTAAACCGACGAACATGTATGAAAGCTTTAATGAGAATGAAAGAAGCGAAGGAGATATGTAAGGCTCGTGGCAAGTGGAAAGACGTGGCACCTTAGCTTACCCCGAAGGGAATGAGGAAAATAAAAGAATACTTAATCTGTAATTTAAAGAGTCATTTTACTGAGTGCTTAAGTGATTTGGGAGCTCTGCTAAAAAAAGATATATATGGTATAAGTAAATGCTATAAAACATCGACCTAGAAGAAGTCTCTGATTAGCGATAAAACTACCTTTTTGTTCATTTGCTATTTAATTACTTCTGCTTCTCTTAAAATTTTGTCTGGTGTACAATACTAAAAAGTAAAAAAATAGTTGGGTGTTCTATTTTATAGTTCTCCTAAATATGAAAAGAACAACATTAAAAGTCTATCAAATTATTACGATAACATAATGCAGTTACAATTATTATTATATTCGTTGTCGGTTGCGGCAGTCGTTTGTTCCCATGTCGGAATACCGACACAACTATTCATATAATAACTGGATTCAAGGTTAGTATATGTAGGATAAGGTCGCCTTCTTGTACACTATGATTAAGTTATTGTATCAATTTTATCTATTGTTTGAGGTGTACAATAATGTGTATTCTCTCTCTCTCTCTCTCTCTCTCTGAAATTTAAGGCAGTACAAAGACTGTTCTCATTGGTCTAGTGGTTAGCATGTTCGACTACAGACATGAGGTCCTGGGTTCGAGTCCCGGGTCGGGCCAATTCAAAAATCAATATTGAGTTTTCTGTTAAGATTTTCTCAATATTTACCCGAAGTTGGGAAGTTGGCGGTGTGATCCACCCCCGTGCCTTGGAGAGCACGTTAAGCCGTCGGTCCTGCGCCTGATCTCCCTCCGGTCGTGTCGGATTCCCGTCACATCGGACTATGAGAGTGAAGGAATAGAGAGTGCACTTGTGTACTAAGCCTGCCAATCCGCAGTGGAGCAGCGTGGTGGGTCTATGCTCTAAAAACCCTCGCTACCCGGAGTGAGGAGGCCTGTGCCCAGCAGTGGGACGTTAATGGGCTGCTATTTACTACAAAGACTGTGGAATCGACTAGCATAAAGAAAAACCGGAAGTCTTTATACTCATTAAAAGTATCCGATAATACTTATGTAACAAATATGGCCTTCCTCACATCACTTGAACACGGTCAAGGTCGTGTCAACTACAGCAGTCAAACTGCGATTAGATATACAATTAATAACAGATATATCAATAATTATTGAAACGAGTAATCAAATAATTGTTTGACATTATTCCTACTATCTCTTCGTTGAGATCCCATGAGATTATAAGGAAATCGGTGAAATAAATAGAATATTTAACAATAAAAGAAAGGTCTTCAAAACAAACTTACAAATACATTAATATGCTCTAAAAAGGAAGAAATAATTTCGTTTACTTCTATAGTGTTCTTCGTATTGTTATATTTGGAGTCGGTGTCAGCCATTTTTTGATTTTTAATGAACCTGAAGTAAACTAACAAATTTGTCTCAATATGTGTACACTTAAAACGCGTTTCTTATATGAGATAACACCGTTTAAATGAAACTACTTTACAAAGTTAAATTTACATTAATATCGCCACACCCGGGATCGAACCCGTAACCCTTATACCACCGCTTCACACATAATTCACCTTTCCAATATTGCAATGCAGCAACAAACGTAAGGTCATTGGCATTTGATTACAGACAGTTATAGATTTTGCCAAAAATCACACTCTTACTGTAAGCCGTTGAGGAGTTCCATTGATCTTCATATTTAACTACGACTAGCACTTGACCATACCGAAGTTACGGTAGGCGACTCAAATATCTGGATAGCTTATAGAAGATTCAGCCGAGTATCGTTGATTTGCTCCTAAGAATTGAAGAGTTCCGTCACTTTGTCATGGAATCCATCACCAGAACCTAACCAAACTATCACAAAACAATCCTTGAAGTATATCCTTTCTAATAAAAAAAAGAATCATCGAAATCGGTTGGCGTGATCTTGAGTTATCCGTCCATTTGTCGCGCACATGCTTACGCAAATTTAAGACTTATCCGGTATTCTCATGGATGCCATCATCAGAACTGGTTTTAAAAATGGGGCCTTATGACGAGCACCACCTTTCATTAAAAAAAAATCATCAAGATCGGTCCACCCAGTCGGGAGATATGAGGTAACAAACATAAAAAAAAATACAGACGAATTGATAACCTCCTCCTTTTTTTGAAGTCGGTTAAAAAAGGCAAAAGTAGAAATCATAATTTCTCCAAAGTATATATTGCCATCTTTTATGAATTAAGTAAATAAATTAGTGTAAGGAAACCTAGATATAATATAAAGCAATAATGGAACCTGACAGACCCTGTTTTTCTTTTATTTTCCAGGCGGGAAAACGCAGTTCCTTTCAAATAGGAAAATTCGTCCGACAGAGATATGGACCTCAAGGTTATGGTTTATTATCAAGCCTTTACCTTCAAGATGAGATAGCCTTGAGAAGTACAGATAAGGAGAGAACAAAGATGACTGCCCAAATGGCGATGGCAGCGTTATATCCTCCAGAAGTTGACCAGCAATGGGATGAAGGCCTAGGGAAAGTTTGGCAGCCCGTTCCTTACACAGCTGTGCCTTTAACAGAAGATTACGTACGTATTTCGATATCTTTAAGCTTAAATCTTTTTCTCCATCATGCAGACATTGTTTTATCACGTAGAAGTTAAGAAATACAACGGATTATGTGTCCAGAAGAAGAAACAAATGGACCATCATCTTTCGTAGACATTTTTGCACGCTTGTATCATTACTTAGCTTTGTTTCTCTTTTTGTATATACTTTTAAATAGTATGTTATAAATATGCTTCTCTCTCTCTCTCCCTCTTTCATATTATGAACATTTATTGTGACTCATTTCTAAATTTCCAGACCGTTTACACACGAAGACTTTACTTCCTATCTATACTTTAATTTCTTTCAACTTTTTCTTTCTGATCAATTCTATGATTCTGTGTGGTACCATCTTAGACTGTTTTACCTTTCATTAGGTGAGTTCACCATCAAAAAATTAACACAATATTCTACCAAAGTTTGAAGCCAATATTGCACGCGTACAAAGTGTGATAAATACGTCTTTGAATTGATTAGGACTGTGAACGACCTTCTTCACTGAAATGCTTATCAATGTTTACATTTATATATGACTATGTGTATTCCGTGTCTTCGATTGTAAACGGCTTAATCTAACATCCTCAATAGCACTCTGGTTATAGAATATATAGTCTGAAATACTATTGAAAATAAATGGAAGATGTGAAAGTGATATTGAAAGAAGAGTAAATGCAGGGAGTATGGTAAATGGTGCTCTGCACGCCTTTATGAAAAGCCAGATGGTGTCTCAAAGGGCCAGAGTAGCTGTGCATAGAGTGAAAGATGGGTATGGTAGAAGATGCATAAACGTATGAGTGGATTAAAACTGAGTGACAAAGGAAGAAATAGTGCGATAAGAGAACGTTGTGGTATAAAAGAAGATGTCGTGACTAAAATTGAGAAAGGTATGCTTAAATGGTTTGGGTACGTAGAGAGAATGAATGAAAGGAGGCTGACAAAAAGAAAGACCAAGGAAAACGTTCCTGGACCAAATCCAGGATATTTTAAATATGGGCCAAGTCAAGACGATCTTGTGCAAGTGGAAGGACGTGGTCTCTGCGTCCCCCTATGGGATTGAGGCGTAATGCTATGTATATAAAAAGTGTTAAGGAAAACCTTACAAAACCGACTAAAACCCAGCAGAATCCTCTTCATTTATAAGTGAGACTGCAAAACAATTTTGATAACAAAAGAGTTGAACATTCTGCTAAAATAACTTATATATTATTAAGTAAAGGCATTAAAAGAACGACCTATATACAAATCTAGCTTTTTAACACGGCATCACCAGTGTCATCCCCTAATCCATGGGGTTATGGATAAATTATTTATTGGTATTTTAAGAATAAATCATTACTATTTGCAGCTCCGTTATTATTCGAACTGCAAACGCTTCAAAGAGCTAATGGAGGTGGCGAAAGAAGAAGCCATACATCAAGAGTTCCAGCAGTTTAAAAACATGGTGGGAACCCTTAAGAAGGAAACGGGAAGAAACTTCACAGAAGAACCGCTGCTTTACCAGACGCTGTTCGACTTATTTAGAAGTCAGGTAAGACGTCCTTCTTTCAGACACTGTTTGATGTATTTAAAAACATATTTAAGCTAAATAAACTAACAGCAATTTGAATTTTAATATGCGACTCGTTTTAAATGCTAATTGGTTACTTCCAGTTTATTATAATAAATATTAGATTTATACCAACAGTTTATAATTTTGACCTTTCATTTTTATCTTTGTTTAGTTTTTACAACAAGTTCCTAATACTTCTGTAAGTTTAGCCTTTAAATCTTTACATAGTATGAAATGAAGTCCTTCCGCTGACCTTTACCATAAAATCTTTTAAATTACTCATTGTATTTCAACACTGTTTACAGCAGTAGATAGAGTGATTCAAGAGGAAGATTTTTGTATATAATACATAAATATAATATTACAGAAAGGGTGAAAAATTTTGTGATTTGTAATGTGACGTAACAAACATATTTTTGTGCACTTAAATCGCAAACGCTGGCTAAAACTTACGAGATAGATGAAATTAATATATTACAGAATTGTAAACATTAAAAAGGTCTATAAAAAAGTCTGTGACAGTATATATTTATCTGTAAAAGATAACCCATAGTAACCATTTTTATCTCTTACATATTACGAAAAAATACGTATTATTTACCTAGCTATTTTATACAGTACCGTATTATTTCTTATCAAATTAAATACATTATATATGTTGTACATTTTACGTAGATTATAACTGCCATAAACAGCATTTCATTAAAATGGATATCTTAGAAGATATCAGAGATTTAAAAAGCGCGGTCACGACTTAATACTGAGGGTCTAATACTAACACAATTAGATTTGTATTGCCCTTTAAGTAATATATCAAGAACATACCTATACACTAATACCAGAGTTCACCTACCTAGTTAGTGGACCCCTTAGCAATATTAACAATCCCTTAAAAGGCCTTTAAATGTCCTAATAAATATATTACAATATTTTTTATAATGCACGACTGAATATGATAAAAAATATATAATAAAATTTAAATTTAGGAAGTATCTTTTGAACTTTATTTTGAGAAGAACCCACTACAAAACTCAATCAGATAACAAATCGAAAGAAAATATTGTTTTTTCAAGAAGTAAAAAGGTTTTTTGTATCTACATTAGTATCCCTGTTAGTGACAAATCTACTGTCAATTCTGAAAGTCTATTCTACTGAGAAGAAACCGAGAAGAAACTCAGTAGTAAACATTGATTCTTGTAGTACATTCTGTAGCTTTAACATTGTAATATGCCGTTTAATTGTTATGTTATTTCCAGGCAAGTCTCGATGTTGAAATCCCGGAATGGGCGAAACCACTTCTGCCTAAATTGGGGGAAGCTGCGAGATTAGCATATAGGCTTTACTTCAGATACGATGAGATGAAGAAAATTGGCGGAGGTTAGTAGCAAGAGGAAATAAATATCCACTTAAATATGTATAACTGTTTTTAAGTTACATTACGCTATACATAATTTACAAAAAAGGTTATATTGAGCCAACCTTAATAGATAGACATATGCTACTGTAGACTTTTTTGTAGAAAATTTTATGACCAACAATTCCGTCATAAATGATTGTTTCGTAACTGTGACCGTTTACGCAGCGCAAGCAATGGAAGCTCTCAAAAAGAACAAATCCTTACCATTTTTGCAATTTATTGACAATCTACTCCTAATTGTCGTATCGTGATGATATATAGCATGTAGCCTTCCTCAATAAATAGGCTATCCAATACTAATAGATTTCTTCAATTAGAACTAATAGTTCCTGAGATTAGAGTGTTAAACCAATCAAACAAACAGTATGGGGAATGCATTATATATTGGATCAAATTAGAAAGAAAACAACTCTTTAGGTGTTCATGAGTTCAATCACATCCAATTACATAAGAATTGTATATATATAACCATATATTTGGACTGGTGGGAGGCTTCGGCCGTGGCTAGTTACCACCCTACCAGCAAAAACGTACCGCCAAACAAAGAGATTTGTGTTCCGGTACGATGCTGTGTAGAAACCGTAAGGGGTATATCGCCTCTTAACAGATTAGCGCGCTTCCATCTTAGACTGTATCATCACTTACCATCAGGTGAGATCACAGTCAAGCGCTAATCTGTCAGCAATAAAAAAAAAACATTCTTAATGATAGACTACATCGATTTATAACGCATTTCTTATCGATTGCGTGAAGACATGAGCCTAGAACGCGCGGTACTAGTTAATTATTTTACGCAGAACCTTAACATTTTTTTTAAATAAAAGTAGGTTAAGTTATTTCTTATATTATCATCTATCAGCAAGTGAAAGTCTCGTCAAAATCGGTTCAGTAGTTTGAAAGTTTTGCCGAAACAAAGAGACATAGGTAAAAACAAAGATAAGTTGAAATACTTTCGTGTATATTTAGTGACAATTTGTTAATTTGAAATAACAAACAGACGCTACAATGTTGTTTGTTTATAAAGAAGGTAAATTAAAGAAAAATGTTTCCAGGAGATGTTTTATTTTGCTTTTAGAAGTCCTCGATTGAGCAAACATTAGTGCTTACCAACAAGCTTTCAGAATAAACAGACACTTATTCTTATTTCATTTAATGGTAGTCGTTGTTTTAATAATTGATGAGACAATATACATATAGAAGCCATTTAAGGTCGTGAATTATATATCTGTTATAATTTTTGGGGTTATTTCAACCAAAGAATGGAATAAGTTGTATAAACTACATTCCTATTAAGTTTTATATAAAGAAAGTCCTAATATCGTGTTGAGACAGAAAACAGTAACATATTTTTGTAGTAAGTAAGTAAGTAGCAGCCCTTTGACGTCCCACTGCTGGGCACAGGCCTCCTCACTCCAAGGAGCGAGGGTTTTTAGAGCATAGTACACAAGTGCACTCTCTATTCCTTCACTCTCATATGCCGATGTGATCTGTGTGCTCTCCGAGGCACGGGGGTGGATCACACCGCAAACTTCCCAACTTCAGGCAAATTGATTTTTGAATTGGCCTGATTTTTGTAGTACTTCTATTTTACTATAAACGAAAAACAGAACTACTATCTATTACTAAAGTGTTTTTACGGAAAACATTAGGAAAATACTCCAATATTAATATATTTCTGTAGTACTTCTATTTTACTACAGACAAAATCAAAACTACTCTCTATTACTAAGGTTTTTCTACAGAAAATATTAGTGAAATACTTCAAAGTCATTATATTTTTGTAGAACTTTTATTTTACTACAGACAAAAACAGAACTACAATCTATAAATAAGGTTTTTCTACAGAAAATATTAGTAAAATTCTTCAAAACCAATATATTTTTGTAGTACTTTTATCTCACTACAGATAAAAAACAGAATTACTTTCTATTACTAAGGTTTTTCTGCAGAAAATATTACTGAAATACTTCAAAATTTTTATATTTTTGTAGAACTTTTATTTTATTACTGACAAAAAACAGATCTACTATTTATTACTAAAGTGTTTTCACAGAAAGTATTAGTAAAATTCTTCAAAACCAATATATTTTTGCAGTACTTTTATTTCACTACAGATAAAAAACAGAACTACTTTCTATTACTGAGGTGTTTCTACTGAAAATATTAGTGAAATACTTCAAAATCGTTATATTTTGGTCAAACTTTTATTTTACTACTTACAAAAAACAGAAGTACTATTTATTACTAAAGTGTTTTCACAGAAAGTATTAGTTAAATTCTTCAAAACCAATATATTTTTGTAGAACTTTTATTTTATTACTCACAAAAAACAGAACTCCTATTTATTACTAAAGTTTATCTACAGAAAGTATTAGTAAAATTCTTCAAAACAAATATATTTTTGCAGTACTTTTATTTCACTACAGATAAAAAACAGAACTACCTTCTATTACTGAGGTGTTTCTACAGAAAATATTAGTGAATTACTTCAAAGTCATTATATTTTTGTAGAACTTTTAATTTATTACTCACAAAAAACAGAACTACTATTTATTACTAAAGTTTATCTACAGAAAGTATTAGTAAAATTCTTCAAAACCAATATATTTTTGCAGTACTTTTATTTCACTACAGAAAAAAACAAAACTACTCTCTATTGCTAAAGTTTTCTACAGAAATTGTTAGTGAAATACTTCAAAGTCATTATATTTTTGTAGAACTTTTATTTTACTACAGAAAAAACAAAACTGCTATCTATTACTTATTCTTACTTCTATAAATAAGTGAAAATCTCCAAATTAAACAGATTTTTGTAGTATTTCTGTGTCAGACACTAATATATTTAAAATATTATTGTTTTATATATAAAAAAATAAGGTTATAATTATCCGCGCCTTGTAAAATTTGCATTCCTATTTTGTAGCCTTAAATATATGCTATTTTTTTATTGCAGGCGTCATATTAAATGATTTCATTCAAGCAGCATCAGATATAGTATCAGGAAAGCAAGTTAAGAAGAGATTCCGTATGTACTCAGCTCATGACTTCAATATAGGATCCCTGATGGAAGTGACAAGGGTCATCAGGCATGAACAGAGTTTGCCTGACTACGGATCTCTATTCGGACTGGAGTTGTACAGGTCGAAGAGTACAGGAGAGTTTACTGTTCTGGTAAGTTTTTAATATAGTAAGGCACAATGTATAAGTTTTAATTAAGAGAATTGATCTAACTTAAACAAAATAAATTCTATTTAATTAATGATCTAAAGTTTGAGATATTTGGAGCGTTTCACTGCAAAGAGTTTGATGTCCCTTCTGAGGCTATCAGTGTACCAAATTTCATTTAAATTGGTTCAGTATTTTAGACGTGAAAGCGTAACAGACAGACAGTCACTTTCGAATCTATAATATTAGTAAAGGTTGTTATTTTACAACCTTGAAGATGAAAGGTTTACAAACTTTGAATGCTTTATTTATTTATACAAAATCAAAGGCCTAAAAAATAAGTTTCAAGCTCTAACTCTAATAATGACTATATTTCCATCCCTTAAAATATTTTTTTTGCTATAAAAAGTAGCCTATATCTTAATGTGGGAGGTCCTGGATCGCTCTGCAGGAGATAAGACGCCGGTATCGTTGCCAGTATGGCGTTGTACGGTGCACCCGCGTGGACGGATGCCTTGACCACATTATCTGCTTGCACAAAGCGTAGAGGGTAATAGCGGTCAGGGTAATACGAGGTTGCGACCCTTCTGGCAGGCGATCCCCCGTGGGAGTCGTGTACCGGCACAGAGCAGCTGCAAGGGCGGATGGCCGGCGGTCTGATACCGACGAGGTCCGAACGATAATCTCGGATCCCCAGTAGTGGGCATGGATACTGTGGCGACAATCCGTCCTCACCTGGAACAATGGCTTTCCAGGGACCACGGGACGCTTTCCTACAGATTGCGTGCAGGTTCTGACCGCACATGGGTGCTTCGGAAAGTTCCTGCTACAAATTGGCCGGGAGAAGTCACCTGCTTGTCATCAGTGTGGTGCAGCTATCGATTCAGCGCATCACACTGTAGCAGATTGTGCGGCCTGGGGACCTCAGTGACCTTTCGTTGGGGAGTATTGTAGGCGCGATGCTCTCCAGTGAGAGATGGTGGCGGAAGTCTCGCTGAAAGAAGCCCACGAAAGAGAGAGGGAGAATGCAGTGGATGCTCCCGCTCACCGCCGAATGAGGCGGAATATAAGGCGGCGCTTGTTTGCGCATCTCCTCCCGCCTCTGTGAATCCTCCGTCGGACTCATCCGGGACACTGTGGCAGAATGCGAAAGATAAACACATGGTGCCTCACTAATGGATGAAGAGGGTTCCGCTGGGTTTTAGTGGATATTGCGAGACTTTCCTTCCACACTCCTGACTGGTCATCGGTCAGGGTTAGTACGTAAATAGCCTTTCCCAGCGACGAAAAAAAATGTCTCTAGACTGTCTGTGTTCTGTAGTTTTCGCTACAAGCAGAGTTACTTTCACAATTATAATATTACTAAAGAATGATGATTATAAAAAAGAATATTCATAGCTTTTTGTTGGGTTCTCAGAACAAGGCATAGTTCTTTAATATCTTCATTATACAATAAGGAAATTACTATATTTTTAAAAATCAAAAGTACTGTAAATGATTACCTGAATAAAGAGCTTTTGATAACGAAGCCTAGCTGTATTTCGTTATTGACCGCAGCTTTTAATTGGACTGGCTTAACCGGAAAGTTTATAGGCTCTGCCATTAAAAAAGTTATATCTAGCATAAAAATAAAAATGTATATTGCTACTGTAACAAGATTAATCTTAAAAATTTGCATACTACTATGTAATCTATTGTTATTGGTGTGTCGTTTGTATTTTAATAAACCATAATAGAGTTTTAATAACAAAAAAGCTTTGTGTGTATCATTTGAGGAAGCGGAAGTATGTTGGCTTAATTGTATTAAGTTATTATTTGTAATTTCATATTAACTTCGTCTTATACAAATATTTTGTCGTATTTTTCTAAGTAACGTGACTGAGTACAGTAAATATCCAATGTTATAAAGCTCACTCTAGCTTTATAACATTTGTTTGTTTGAACATGCCGATCTCAAGAATTACTAGTTCAAATTGAATAATTTATATAGTGTTAGAAAGCCCGTTTATCCATGTTGACTATAAGCTATATAACATCACGTTATGAATAATAGGAGCTGAGTATTATAGAAAAAGGTTGCAAAAACGGGGGAAATGTATTCCTTTTGAGAGTGTCTGTTGCGCGCGCAGCGTAAACGGTTAAAGTTACGCGACAATCATGTATGATGGAATTATTCTTCTTTAACAGTTCTACAAAAAAGTCTATGATAGCATTTATCTATCTCTTAAGGTTAGCTCACTATAGCCTTCATTATAGTAATACATTTTTTTAAAGTATTTCATTCTTTTGCAGCCTATTTACTTGGCTAGAGCTGGTGCATCCATTGTGAACCACCTCCACTTCATCGGCTGCGAAACCAGCAGCTATTGTGATCTGTCCAGGTTCAAGCAGTTCACCAACCAATACCTACTGTCAGAGAAGGAATTCTACAGTATATGTAGCATAAGAACTGAGCTGTGATCTAGTCTTAAGAATTAATGTAATAAGAACAATCTAGAACAAGATTTTATAGTTTTTATATAATTTATGTAAAAAAAAAAAACTAAAACTACAGAAGAGGAATATATCATTTATTTTATATAACTGTCTTTTTATTTATTAAGTTTACGTATAAATTAGAATGCAATTTCTTAAATTTACACAGCAGGGAATCGAATCTATGGCCTCTGCTATAGACTCCACCTGTCATGTGTGTGATGCAACTATTAATTCAGTGCATCATACTCTGGCAGACTTATAAGCTTGGAAATCTTGGCTATTTATTGACTTCCTTGGTCCGAGGGAACTTTCCACTGGAAAGCTTGGTTTCAACTGGAATTTACCAGCGAAAGGAAGTGGAAGGCAGTGACTTCCTATTCTGCTAGAAGAATTTTGCTGAGAAATATTAGTGGGAGGCAGAAGACAGACGTGTGCTTCTTTTCACTGACAAAAGTGGTTTGAAGGCAAAAGGCGTATTGCTATTCTCATTCCTAGATTTCCTAAAAGTCAACCGAAGTACCAGGATAGATTGTCTCCATATACCATGCAAGATGGGCCTAATCGTCTATTACGGTAAAGAGAATAATTGACAATAGGTAAAACGCAATACGGTGGTAGATGTTCCACCTAAGGATGTGAAGGGGTGAAGGGGTCCTTCCTAGTCGTTGACGTAATTCAACGATGACTTTCTTGGGAAATGTAATTCAGTGGACTTCCACTTGCCCACTGCACTAGGATTTTTGGATATTGTTTAGAACTCCAGGTCGCTGAAACTGTCAGGATCTCCAGCAAAGTTTTATCGGTTATACCCCGCCAGCTATCTATCAGGATGTTGACAATTGAGGTCAACTAGGTAGTGACCATTTACCCTTATCTCCCTGTGGAGGGAGATAGTTTCCAAATCCAACCGAATCCAGTGGACTGTATGGGGTTCTTAGGGCTTCGATCTTCAATTCTTGAGGTTTGGCTATTTAGTTTTTCGGGAATTGGGTCTTCAGGGTTCGAAGGTTCGTCAGTGTTAGGGTTTGAGTCGTTCAGTTTTTGTAGGTTCGGATTTTCAGTAGTTCAACTTGGGTCTTCGGTTCTACAGAGTTCTGTTTCAATGTTCACAAGTCGCGCTTAGTACTGGCATCCACTCCATTCGGGAATGTAAGACGAAATGTGCTGGAAAACTCTGGGACAGGCTGTTTGGGAGGGATTCAGGTTCAATCGAATCCCTCCGGGTTCATTGGACTGTATGAGATTCGGAGCTTTGATTTTTCAATACTCGGTGCTATGGTCTTCAGCTATTCGATTCTTCCAGGTTCAATGCTTCGATTGTCCGAGTGTTGTGAATTCGGTTCGCCGATATTCGGACTTGGGTCTTCGAGGTTCGGAGGATCGGTTATCAGTGATCATGCTTCGGTCTTCGCTTCGGCAGATTTACGGGTTCTTGAATGTTCACAAGTCGTGCTTAGTACTGGGATATATTCCATTCGAGAGTCTGATGAGAAATGTGTTCGATCGAGCTTTGGGAGAGGCTTTTTATACAACTCTCCTATTCGGCACGTACATGCACCGTGACAAGCAGCAGAGAGGGCGATGGCGGAGGCTGATGTAGAAGAGGGAGGGGGTCCCCGGCTGTCGACCAATCAGGATTAGTCACCGCCGGCGACACGCTAGGCTCGGTGCTCCCATCCACAACAGAGGCGTTATCTACAACTCTCCCACCTGGCAAATACATACGGCGTGATGAGCAGGAGAGAAGGCAATCACAGGTTCTGAGGTAGGTGAGGGAAGGGGAACGCCGGCGGTGACGCGTTAAGCTCAGTGCTCCCGTCCGTAACAGATAGGATTTCTGGCATTCCGGCAAGTCCCACACTTCTAAATAGATTTTTTCTAATCGTGAAACGTAAATACAATTCCCAGAAGAAAAAGACTTCTGCTAGCGAAGTTATTACACGAACCACTGCGCCAGTGAGGTCGTCGAAATGCCTACCATCCGAAGTGAAATTGGCTGAAGATGTTGAACCAACAAATAGGTAATGGGGTATTTTCTTGCGCAAGTGATTTTGATGAGGGTAGACTCATTGCTTTGTCAAACGGCATCTAACGAGTCCGGTCCCTCGTCACGGCGGACGCAAATTGTGAATTCCGTCGGATAATACATTTAATCCGACATCTATTTTATTGTTAAGCCACTATTACCTTGTTACAAGGTAATGGCTTAAGTATTTAGCTAAGTGAAACTTTTATTGCATCGCCTCATATTTCTTCGTCTATCTTTCGCATTTCAGCCGAACGAGGAGTGAGGGTGAAGTAAGCCGCTTGATAGATAAGCCAAGCCCAATAAGACGGTACCCATGGCTTGCATCAGCTTTACCATTTGCATCATGCCTTTATTAAACTACACCATGTTTTTTTCCTTATTTCCTTAGTCGCTATGATTCTCCACATAAATCTGGTTGCCTTTTTAATAAAACTACCCAAAATTACTTTTTATATTATCAGATATATCCTGGTGAAAGCGTTATCAAAATTGCTCTAGTCGTTTCAAAGTTAAACCGGAACAAATAGACAGCAAGACTTAGGCTGTTAATTTGAAATTTCAAATTGACGCTCCAATTTTATTACTTTGTATGAATATATATGCTTAACTAGACAAAAGATTTGTGGCCCTTATTACACACACAATTTTGTCTTTGACTCTTGTGTTATACTTTTCTTGCTATATAATTAACGTGAGGTTTACTCGTACTTCGAAATTTAGTATTATTTGGTGTTGACGCCGGCCGTGACCCTATCATGGACTCGACCTTGGACTCGGCCCACAGAAATCCAGGTCGAATCGGTCGCCGAGACGGCGGGAAGAGAAATTACACGAGAGATTCGACAGGGGTCGAACAGATATGAATGATTTTGCACCTACCTGGTCTCCCGGCGCCGATTTCCTCAACGGCGACGAGCCCTGGCAGATGAATGATCACGTGGGTGTGTATTTTGTATGTGTGTATAATTGTGAGTGTGTCTGCAACCTGCCAAAGCTTCCAAAGCTGCTGTCGGTGACGCTGGTCTTCTGTTCCACTCCAAAGACACAGGAAAGTCCAACTGCCTAAATAGTCGCGCTAGCCCGCCGCACTTCGATGTGGGGCTACGAGAGCGCTTCGAAAAGCGACGATTACCATCAGCATCACAAAACCAATAAAACGCATGGAATTACCGCACTTTCCCGACCAAACAATACAATACCGTCACGATACACCTCGAGGTTGACAGCAAGTTATCGACTGTATCGACTACAGATAATAGCTAAACTATATAGCGGCGCGGGAGGCGCCCTCTCGTGTCATATACGCACCGTTTCCCTGTAATCAGCTCATTAGTACGTCGCAAAGCTTGCAGATGGTGCGAGTACGCCGCTTCCGAGGTACCAATGCTTAGGGTCAGATGACGCGAACATTGAGTATTCTTAGAAAAAATTTGGATGTACAACTTCAATCGAAACCAGGACTTCAACTAACGATGGCCTCCATCGAGGCCCTCAAATACTAAAGCAAGCAATAGTTAATTTAAACATAATTTACATATTAAACTATTCCAATAAATCTGTTAAATCGCAACAATGGATACGTCCGTAATTTTACAGAAGCAATAAAACCACAATAATTTGCGGTCGCGGCATGAAATTTTGAATTGAAATAATATTCAAATGTGTCATTTGATCTTTTATGTTATAGACTACAGGCTCTATATTGGCGTAAAATAACTAACAATACTTGTTCCTGCTGTCCGTGGCCGGTCGATGGAGGGTACCACTAATCATCAGGGCCCATGAATAGTAAAGGGAAGGTCTCAACCACTGTCAACGGTAATAGGAGAATTTGTAGGGGAGAATTCCACCTAGGGGGTCGAATAGATGTGAATCGGCACCTACCTCGTATCCCGTTTGCCGGTCTCCTCGGGCGGCGACGACTTTGGCAGGTATCTGGGACCTGTGTGTGTGTTTATGAATCGTGTAGTGTATGCTATGTGTGTGTATGACAATGCAATGCAAGGAGAGCTACTATCGGCGACGCCGGTCTTCCGTATCCACTCCAAGGCGGTCCTGTGCACCACCAGGCACAGAAATATTCAAGACTGAACGAGTTAGTCATCATTTCTTGGTTTTGCCAATAATCACCACGCTTGGCAGGCGGGTTGGTGATCGCAGTGCTGACCCTCTCGCACCAATAACGCTGCTGCCCGTTATCGGTCTGTGGCATTTAGGTCAGCGAGGAATGGATATACCGCCATTTATCGGTATGGGAGTTGGATAGGAAAGATTTGGTATGTGGGATAAGAGGAGTTTTGGGGAGCATTACGGTTAGGTATAGGACATTACTGCCGCGGGCAGGAGAGTGAAGAGCGGTAGTAATAGCTCGAGGCGTCCGGGGTCGCTTACCCGTATGCTTAGCTAGTAACCGGACAGATTATCTGGCTAAGCACCCTCTGAACTATCTAAACGATAGGCTAGTGGAAACTGTCCATACGGTTGGCATGAAATTTTATAAACCCCGTAAAAAGCAAACCAAGAGATTCTCAGACCATACTCTTAATCTCATGGAACAGAGACATGCAGTGAGCTTGCAGTCTGCTGCAGACGCGTCCGCATACCGGCAGATCAATAGACAGATCTCTAAATCGCAAAAGCGTGATGTGCGCCACTTTAATACCGAGCGTATACGAAACGCCATCGAACGCAATAGAGGTACTAAAGTGTTCGCAAAAGATCTGTCTATCGGTCAAAGCCAGTTGACGCGACTAAGGACCGGCAACGGCGAACTCATTGCCTCTAGACCTGAGATTTTGAGGGAGGTTGAGAGTTTCTATGGACAGTTATACACATCGACCTGCAAGCCTATTGATAGTTTGGCTAAAGATCCTCGTGCCAAACTTACCCGACATTATACCGAAGATATCCCGGACGTCAGCTTGTACGAGATTAGTATGGCCCTTAAACAGATGAAGAACAGCAAGGCACCTGGTGATGACGGAATCACAGCGGAACTCCTGAAGGCGGGTGGAAAACCCATTCTAAAAGTCCTTCAGCGAATGTTCAATTCCGTCATCCTGGAAGGTACGGTGCCAAAGGCGTGGCATAGGAGCGTGGTAGTTCTGTTCTTCAAGAAAGGTGACAACACCTTATTGAAGAACTATAGACCTATTGCGCTGCTAAGTCATGTCTATAAGCTGTTCTCGAGGGTCATTACGAATCGTCTCGCTCGCAAGTTTGACGACTTCCAGCCCCCCGAACAAGCCGGATTCCGAAAAGGCTTTAGTACCATAGACCACATCTTTACGCTGCGGCAGATTATACAGAAGACCGAGGAGTATAATCGGCCACTTTGCTTGGCGTTCGTGGACTATGAGAAAGCCTTCGATTCGGTGGAAACATGGGCCGTGTTGAGATCTTTGCAGAGATGCCGAATTGACCACCGGTACATACACGTGTTGAAGTGTTTGTACGAAAACGCCACCATGTCAGTCCGTATACAGGACCAAAGCACAGCGTCTATCCAACTGCAGCGTGGAGTGCGACAGGGAGATGTTATCTCCCCGAAGCTCTTTACTGCGGCGTTGGAGGACCTGTTTAAGCTTATGGAGTGGAACGGACTGGGCATCAACATCAACGGCGAGTACATCACTCATCTACGGTTTGCCGACGACGTGGTCATTATGGCAGAGACTCTGGAAGATCTCAATGCAATGCTCGATGACCTCAGCAGAGCTTCTCGACAGGTGGGCCTAAAAATGAACATGGATAAGACGAAAGTTATGTCCAATATCCATGTTCCGCTCCACCCAGTCATCGTTGAGAACTCTACACTCGAAATTGTTGACGAGTATACATACCTGGGACACATAGTCCAGCTAGGTAGGTCCAATTTCGAGAAAGAGGTCAACCGCCGAATCCAACTCGGTTGGGCAGCGTTCGGGAAGTTCCGGAAGACTTTTTCGTCCAATATCCCTCAGTGCCTGAAGACCAAAGTCTTCGAACAGTGCGTGTTGCCAGTGATGACCTACGGTTCTGAGACGTGGTCGCTGACTATGGGCCTCATGCGGAAGCTCAGAGTCACTCAGCGTGCGATGGAGAGGGCTATGCTCGGAGTTTCTCTACGCGATCAAATCAGAAATGAGGAGATCCGTAGCAGAACCAAAGTCACCGACATAGCTCTACGAATCGCGAACCTGAAGTGGCAATGGGCGGGGCACATAGTCCGACGAACCGATGGACGTTGGGGTCGGAAAGTGCTGGAATGGCGACCCCGCACTGGACGACGCAGTGTAGGAAGACCCCCCACAAGGTGGACCGACGATATAAGGAGGATCGCCGGTAGCCGCTGGAGCCAGGCGGCACAAGATCGGGTCTTGTGGGCATCATTTCGTGAGACCTATGTCCAGCACTGGACGTCCATCGGTTGAAGCGACGACGACGACGAACGAGTTAGTACCTCGGAAAGCTTACAGATGGCGCGAACAATACTTAACAGACCTATTTAAATACAAATATAATTTCTATACGCCTGTTAAATTTTGAAGCAAACTTTACATTATGTGTAATTGCTAATAATTTTTGTCAGGCGCTGATACAAATTGTAGTATTTTATAGTAATAATCAATTCGGATTTAAATAACCTTTAATAGACTTACTTCTTGCCAAAAATATTAAATAAAACTAGTTTGGATGTTTAATTATACCTACAGAGACAATTCAATCCCGATGCCCTGTGATCTGCGTTAGATAAAGCTGACCACTAGATCAAAGAAGCAGTTAAATTAATAAGGTCTTTTCGGCAAAAAAAGCATAAGTAAAGCTTAGATGAAAGCTGGTTTTATGTATATCTTGAATTTGTGTTACTATAACATAGTAATTATAGTATAAAATATGTTTTAAATGCTTTGTATGTGTAATAGAGTGTATATATCTTTATTCCCCATTCTTTACTTTACTTTTACGCTATTTAGCGATAAGACCGCCTTTTATACGTTTGTTTTCATAGCAATTGTACGTTTTTCTTTTATTATTGTGCAATAAAGTGTCTAAATACATAAAACGTCTCTGTAGAACTAACCTTCCTAAGTATTACATTCGGACACTTTTATTTTTACTTTAACCACATATAGAGATGTTTATCAAAAATTATAACAAAACTGATTAATATAATCTGTTAAAAAGGGACGTACAAACAAACACACGAACTCGGTTAATTAGTAAAAGTTTTAAAGTTTACATAAAGCCGCCATATGCCCTAATTAGTAACGAGCGAGACGGACATGAGGGGTTTAAACACACTTAGTCGCAAAATGAGGCAAAGTTTTCTTTTATATCGTAACAAAATCTAATACATCACTTTGTATAAAAGATTATAATAAGATAACTAACGTATTTAATTTGATATTACTAATACTATATCCGTATCTATAAGTTTCCAATAACCACATTGTAGATGACCATTTAAAAAAATGAAATGGTCATAGTAATTTATCCATTAGAGATAGATATATAGCGTCTAGGATTATTTTATAGATTAATTAAAGAGGATTTATTGTGCCATACATTATTTTGTTATATGTCTAAGGGATTAGGCAGCGTTTGCCAAAAGATCCCAAACGGTTTATTTCTTTCGACCCATTCAACAATTGTCATTATATTTCAAGAAATTTACACAAAACTTTGAAAATTATATGTATACAAACCTTCCTCATGAAATACTCTATCAATTGGTGGAAACCGCATTTTAATCTGTTTAGTAGATTTTGAGTTAATCGTGTACAGATAAATGTTACAAGACATAAGGGGACTGCTTACACTCATTCGCAAACCGACATAAATAACTTCAAATGTCGTAGAGCACAGACATAAATATGTAAATGATTGCCCTGAAACAATGGGGAACAAGTAGAAGGGGTGAAAGAATTTGTATACTTGGGATCTAAATTTACAAAAGATGGAACATGTGAAAGTGATATTGAAAGGAGAGTGAATGCAGGGAATATGGTAAATGGTGCTCTGTACGCCTTTATGAATAGCCAGATGGTGTCTCAAAGGGCTAGACTGGCAGTGCATGCTGGAGTGTTGGTGCCAACACTTATGTATGGTAGTGAAAGTTGGGTATGGCAGAAGAATCACAAAAGTAAAATAAATGCGGTAGAGATGAGAGCGTTGAGAAGCATGAGTGGATTAAAACT